>CM029608.1:42734626-43094626 GCA_017311375.1 Mytilus coruscus
CCCTTTTCAACTGATTATTATAGTTTGTTCATATATGTTGTACTGTTATACCACTGTCCCAGGTTAGGGAAGGGTTGGACGCCGAGAAACTAGTTTAACCCGCCATATTCTGTATGTGCCTGTTCCAAGGAGTCTGTAATTTAGTGGTTGTTGTTTGTTGCTGCATATCATATTTGTATTTCATTCATTGCTTTTTAAATAAATCAGGCCATTAGTTTTCTCGTTTGAATTGTTTTAAATTTGTCATTTCAGGGCCTTTTATAATAGCTGAATAAACAGTATGGGTTTTGCTCATTGTTGAAGGCCGTACGGAGACCTATTGTTGCTAACTTCTATGTCATTGGTGTCTTGTTGAGAGTTGTCTCATTGGCAATTATACCACATCTTCTTATTTCTATATGAAATACATTTGGTATGTTCGGAGCGCTTTGTTGGTTTTACCTGCATCATGAATGCTGCAACCAAAAACCCTGGAAGCAAAGGATGAAAAAGTACTTTAATACATAAGGACCGTTATGATAAAACGTGACTTAAGGAAAAAGTCAAATACCTTTAAGGTCAAACCTTTCCGTATGTCTATCCAAAGTCGAAGCTTAAAATGTTAGTTCGACTTTTAAAAAACCCCAAATTTGTCTTTTTAAAAATTGTAATCTCGACTTCATCAAAGTCGAAATACTGATTTTATAAAATCGGAAATTTAAATTTAAAAAATCGAAGATTTAAAAAAATCTAATGACCAGTTGAAGTCAAAATTTTAGAATAATAATGTCAAATTTCATCTTAGAAAAATCCATACTATAATTTCAGTTTAACTTTGTTTCTTATATACTTCCGTAAATAAGTATATATTTATCTGCATAAAATTTAAGCCTTTATTTTGTTTGAACCTTGACATAAAGCATGGCCTGTTCGATCTGTCATCTGTCGTCCTCTCCATGTGAAGTCCAATTTGGCCATCACAGTTGCTACCCCAGTATACGTTTGCGGTGCAGTGGTATTCCAGTTGGCGTATAATACTTCCTCAGCCATGTTTTGCCAGACAAAGTTGGTCCCATTACCATACAATCCAATCCATATGTCGTTTGTAATAGTCCTAATATATAATGAAAACAATATTGACCTCGAGTTTTTGATAGTCCCTGGTTATTTTATTAACATATTTTAAACTGTTGGCTATTTCAGACTTTGCAGACCACACGATCTTGTGTATTTTTAAAGAATGTATGATGACGTACCTTGTGATATATATAGATTTGCCAACATGTCCTTTTATTCATATGCATACGACACTGGATAGACGATAGTCAACGGTGAATGACAAAATCAGTTTTCAACATATGTTTTATTTTTCTTCAGGTTTTCTTCCTTTGATTGACCCTATTAGATATTTCTATTAAAGACTATTTCACATCAATGACCCTGATATATATTTCTATGAAAGACTGTTTCACATCAATGACCCTGATATATATTTCTATGAAAGACTGTTTCACATGCAGCAACGACCCCAATATATATTTCTATGAAAGACTGTTTCACATCAATGACCCTAATAGATATTTCTATGAAAGACTGTTTCACAGAAACGACCCTAATAGATATTTCTATGAAAGACTGTTTCACAGCAATGACCCTAATATATATTTCTATAAAGATTGTTTCACAGCAACGACCCTAATATATATTTCTATGAAAGACTGTTTCAAAGCAATGACCTTAATAGATATTTCTATGAAAGACTGTTTCACAGCAACAACCCTAATAGATATTTCTATGAAAGACTGTTTCAAAGCAATGACCCTAATAGATATTTCTATGAAAGACTGTTTCACAGCAACGACCCAAATGAATATTTCTATGAAAGACTGTTTCAAAGCAATGACCTTAATAGATATTTCTATGAAAGACTGTTTCACAGCAACGACCTTAATAGATTTTTCTATGAAAGACTGTTTCACTGCAATGACCCTAATATATATTTCTATAAAGATTGTTTCACAGCAACGACCCTAATATATATTTCTATGAAAGACTGTTTCACAGCAACGACCCTAATATATATTTCTATGAAAGACTGTTTCACAGCAATGACCCTAATAGATAATTCTATGAAGGACTGTTTCACAGCAACGACCCTCATATATATTTCTATGAAAGGCTGTTTCACAGCAACGACCCTAATATATATTTCTATGAAAGACTGTTTCACAGCAATGACCCTAATAGATATTTCTATGACAGACTGTTTCAAAGCAATGACCCTAATATATATTTCTATGAAAGGATGTTTCACAGCAACGACCCTAATAGATATTTCAATGAAAGACTGTTTCACAGCAATGACCCTTATAGATATTTCTATGAAAGACTGTTTCACATCAATGACCCTAATATATATTTCTTTAAAGATTGTTTCACAGCAACGACCCTAATATATATTTCTATGAAAGACTGTTTCACAGCAATGACCTTAATAGATATTTCTATGAAAGACTGTTTCAAAGCAATGACCCTAATAGATATTTCTATGAAAGACTGTTTCACAGCAACGACCCGAATAGATATTTCTCTGAAAGACTGTTTCACAGCAACGACCCTAATAGATTTTTCTATGAAAGACTGTTTCGCAGCAATGACCCTAATATATATTTCTATAAAGATTGTTTCACAGCAACGACCCTAATATATATTTCTATGAAAGACTGTTTCACAGCAACGACCCTAATATTTTTTCCATGAAAGACTGTTGCACAGCAATGACCCTAGTAGATATTTCTATGAAGGACTGTTTCACAGCAACGACCCTAATATATATTTCTATGAAAGACTGTTTCACAGCAACGACCCTAATAGATATTTCTATGAAAGACTGTTTCAAAGCAATGACCCTAATAGATATTTCTATGAAAGACTGTTTCACAGAAACGACCTAATATATATTTCTATGAAAGACTGTTTCACAGCAACGACCCTAATAGATATTTCTATGAAAGACTGTTTCAAAGCAATGACCCTAATAGACCTGATATATATTTCTATGAAAGACTGTTTCACATCAATGACCCTAATATATATTTCTATGAAAGACTGTTTCACATCAACGACCCTAATAGATATTTCTATGAAAGACTGTTTCACATCAATGACCCTAATAGATATTTCTATGAAAGACTGTTTCACAGCAACGACCCTAATAGATATTTCTATGAAAGACTGTTTCACAGCAATGACCCTAATATATATTTCTATAAAGATTGTTTCACAGCAACGACCCTAATATATATTTCTATGAAAGACTGTTTCAAAGCAATGACCTTAATAGATATTTCTATGAAAGACTGTTTCACAGCAACAACCCTAATAGATATTTCTATGAAAGACTGTTTCAAAGCAATGACCCTAATAGATATTTCTATGAAAGACTGTTTCACAGCAACGACCCAAATGAATATTTCAATGAAAGACTGTTTCACAGCAACGACCTTAATAGATTTTTCTATGAAAGACTGTTTCACTGCAATGACCCTAATATATATTTCTATAAAGATTGTTTCACAGCAACGACCCTAATATATATTTCTATGAAAGACTGTTTCACAGCAACGACCCTAATATATATTTCTATGAAAGACTGTTTCACAGCAATGACCCTAATAGATATTTCTATGAAAGACTGTTTCACAGCATCGACCCTAATATATATTTCTATGAAAGGCTGTTTCACAGCAACGACCTTAATATATATTTCTATGAAAGACTGTTTCACATCAATGACCCAAATAGATATTTCTATGAAAGACTGTTTCACAGCAATGACCCTAATATATATTTCTATGAAAGGATGTTTCACAGCAACGACCCTAATAGATATTTCAATGAAAGACTGTTTCACAGCAATGACCCTTATAGATATTTCTATGAAAGACTGTTTCACATTAATGACCCTAATATATAATTCTTTAAAGATTGTTTCACAGCAACGACCCTAATATATATTTCTATGAAAGACTGTTTCACAGCAATGACCTTAATAGATATTTCTATGAAAGACTGTTTCAAAGCAATGACCCTAATAGATATTTCTATGAAAGACTGTTTCACAGCAACGACCCAAATAGATATTTCTATGAAAGACTGTTTCACAGCAACGACCCTAATAGATTTTTCTATGAAAGACTGTTTCACAGCAATGACCCTAATATATATTTCTATAAAGATTGTTTCACAGCAACGACCCTAATATATATTTCTATGAAAGACTGTTTCACAGCAACGACCCTAATATTTTTTCCATGAAAGACTGTTTCACAGCAATGACCCTAGTAGATATTTCTATGAAGGACTGTTTCACAGCAACGACCCTAATATATATTTCTATGAAAGACTGTTTCACAGCAACGACCCTAATAGATATTTCTATGAAAGACTGTTTCAAAGCAATGACCCTAATAGATATTTCTATGAAAGACTGTTTCACAGAAACGACCCTAATATATATTTCTATGAAAGACTGTTTCACAGCAATGACCCTAATAGATATTTCTATGACAGACTGTTTCAAAGCAATGACCCTAACAGATATTTCTATGAAAGACTGTTTCACAGCAACGACCCTAATATATATTTCTATGAAAGACTGTTTCACATCAATGACCCAAATAGATATTTCTATGAAAGACTGTTTCAAAGCAATGACCCTAATATATATATTACTATGAAAGACTGTTTCACAGCAACGACCCTAATAGATATTTCGATGAAAGACTGTTTCACAGCAATGACCCTTATAGATATTTCTATGAAAGACTGTTTCACATCAATGACCCTAAAAGATATTTCTATGAAAGGCTATTTCACAGCAATGACCCTTATAGATATTTCTATGAAAGACTTTCACAGCAATGACCCTTATAGATATTTCTATGAAAGACTGTTTAACATCAACGACCCTATTAGATATTTCTATGAAAGACTGTTTTACAGTCATGACCCTAATAGATATTTCTATGAAAGACTGTTTCACATCAATGACCCTAAAAGATATTTCTATGAAAGACTGTTTCACATCAATGACCCAAATAGATATTTCTATGAAAGACTGTTTCACAGCAACGACCCTTATATATATTTCTATGAAAAAAACTGTTTCACAGTCATGACCCTAATAGATATTTCCATGAATAAACTGTTTCACAGCAACGACCCTAATAGATATTTCTATGAAAAAACTGTTTCACAGTCATGACGCTAATAGATATTTCTATGAAAGACTGGTTCACAGCAACGACCCTAATAGATATTTCTATGAAAAAACTGTTTCACAGTCATGACCCTAATAGCTATTTCTATGAAAAAAACTGTTTCACAGCAACGACCCTAATAGATATTTCTACGAAAGACTGTTTCACAACAATGCCCCTAACAGATATTTCTATGAAAGACTGCTTCACAGCAACGACCCTAATAGATATTTCTATGAAAGACTGGTTCACAGCAATACCCCTAATAGATATTTCTATGATAGACTGTTTCACAGCAATGCCCCTAATAGATATTTCTATGAAAGACTGTTTCACAGCAATGAACCTAATTGATATTTCTATGAAAGACTGGTTCACAGCAATGACCCTATTAGATATTTCTATGAAAGACTGTTTCACAGCAATGACCCAAATATATATTTCTACGAAAGACTATTTCACAGCAGTGACCCTAATAGATATTTCTATGAAAGACTGTTTCACATCAATGGCCCTAATAGATATTTCTATGAAAGACTGTTTCACAGCAATGACCCTAATAGATATTTCTATGAAAGACTAGTTCACAGCAATCGGCTTTACTGTGAAACAATATATACAACTTTCACATTCAGTATTATATTCTAACTATTAATTAAAGAAGACGAAAAATAAAACCATATAAGTCAATTTTGTAGTAAAATAAAAAAAAAAAAGGAGATGTGGTATGATTGCCAATGAAACAACTATCCATCAAAGTTTAAATGAAGTGGAGGTAAGCAATTATAAGAAACCGTGCGGTCTTCAACAATGAAAAATACCGATACCGCATAGTCGGCTATTAAAGGCCCCGACATGAAAAATGTGACAGACATAATTCAATTGAGAAAACGAACAGCCTAATTTATAAAAAAACAATTTACGAAAAAAACAAATATGATAGACAAGAAACAACGACAAACTCTGAACTACAGGCTCCCGACTATGGAGCATGAATAAATCGTACAACAAAGTAAATGTCTGAACGTTATAAGATCCTGTCTTATTAAAATTAGTTCTCCACACTTTCATGAAGGTCTGGATGGGGGTCCTTCATTTCTGTTTTCTTGATTTTTTATGTCATTTTTCTCTATTCTTCATATCATTTGCCCATTATTCTCTATTCTTTATATTTTAGCACCCCATTATTCTCTGGTTTTTTTTTTTTTTTTTTTTGCCTATATTTTTCTGTATTCTCTTTTTGAATGCCCTTTATTCTTCACTAGTCCATTATTCTCTATTCTGTAAACCCCATCCAGACCCTCTTTCTTGCATCTGTGTTTTATGTAAGTTGAAATATGAGTCATCAAAGCTTGTGTACCTTGAAATATTTAGATATTTAGCACCTGAACTAAGTAAAATATATTGCAATATATATATCGTTACTTACACGCCATATAGCTCATCCATGACGCGGTTCATTGCCTCGGGATTGTTTAACACAGCAAGTTGTCCTCCTATATAGGGCCTGACATGCTACGGAAGCTTCATAGAAGTTGTACAATCCAGAGAGAAAGCTAAACGAAGGCTTAACTGGAGCTATAAAATCAGATTTTACCGTACTAATTATTCAAATAATTCGTTGCGCTAGTCATGTAATATCCTGTAAAACATATATTTTTTCACAATATCACATGTTTGTTATGTTTATTGTTTATATGTGTTATTAAGTAACATTCCTATTGTTTGAATTTGATGCTAAAAAATATCTTATCAACTAATTCAGCTTGAGTATCCTGACTTTCTGTTAAAATATAAATTCCTTAAAAAGTAAATCAATTTTATTTTATTTTTATTTCCTTGGGAATGGGTTAAAGTATCCCAGATGTCTAATACGGCCCAACATTTAAAGTTTTCACAACCGATGTCGATCCGGTGTTTGGTTTATTGCACGGACGGGAAAATGTACAATTAAGTCTTTGTATAAACTAATCTAATTTACAAACAGCGTCGTTCGATCACCAATGGGGTTGTGGTAAAATGAGAAACTAAATAAAACGAAAAGCTGGCAAAACAAAACCTAACCAAAATTTGACAACACGAAACAAAAATGGAATGACCTAAAATATTACGTTTCGTTTCGTTTCGTCAATTTTCCGTTTCGTTCATTGCGTTTCGTTTCCGTTATTTTGTAATCATGTAACAAAGTAGTACATTGTATTCGATTGCCAAAGCTGCTTAAGCCGGGTTAAGTCGATTGGTACTTCTGATATTGGCATAAAAAAGTATGTTGGAGGTATTGAGAGGTTTTGAGGTATGTTGTCGAAATTGAAAGATGCATATTTTAGCATTTGCATCCAAAATTGAAATGTGAAACATGCACTGTAATGATTGACGTTATAAAATACTACGCTATGTTTTATAGAAACATTTTTTATGTGATGCATTGAATTTGTTTTTAAATGACACTTTAAAATCATAAACAGGCCCATTTCGGGGTGTTCGACAGCTTGAAAATCAACAAAGTAATGTACCTACTTCAGTTACCATCTTTGATCCGGCCTGTTCTACGCGCACTTGCTTTGCTTTAAGTCGCTTTTAACCCAGTGACGAATGATGTAGACCCCATGATAGTTCGTCAACATATATTAATTGATTGGTGTTTAACGCCACTTTCAACACTATTGTGCTATTTCATGAAGGTCATTTTTTATTGGTGGAGGGAGCCGGAGTACCCGGAGAGAACCCTTTGGTAGAAAACTGACAATCCTAGTCAATTAAGATTGGAGTCGAGCGTGTCACGTGCGGGATTCTAACTCCCAACCTCGGTGTTGACATATAATGTACAATGAACTGTGTGATGCTTACATATATCTTTATAAAAGTAAGTAGATGTGGTATAATTGTTTATTTACCTGCTCTGCTGACCAGCAAGAAAACAGAAATAACGGAATCTTATTCAATTACGGGAAGGAATGAAAATTAACAAGGCATATTTATATCATTTCGTACTTGTACATTAATTTAAAAGGGGCCTCGGAGGCCGAGTGGTCTAAATAGTTACTACTGTAATCACTAGCCAGTCAACACTGAGGTTGTGAGTTCGAATCCCGCTCGTGCGGGTGCACTCGACTCTAATCTTAATTGAGTAGGATTGTCAGTTTTCCTATCGAACGTCGGTGGTTTTCTCCGGGCACTCCGGCTTCCTCCACCAATAAATACTGACCGCAACGAAATAGTCCAAAAGCGATGCTTAAAGGTGGCGTTAAAACACCAAAAATCAAAATCAAATCATAAATTAAAATCAATGAAGTGAATGATGCAAAGAAATCGTATGTTTATCTGCAGTTTATTTGATGATTGATTGTTGGTCAGTTTTTATTGGCGGAGAAACTGGAGTGCCCGGAGAGATTTCTCTACCTTCGGAAGGAAAAGGGTAATCCTAGTCAATTAAGATAAGGGTCGAACACACCTGCGACGTACGGGGTTCGAGCTCACAACCTCAGTGTTGACAGGCTAGTGATACAGTAGACGAACTACTGAGACCACTTGGCCACCGAGGTCCATGTTTATCTTTGAATCGATCCCTTAACACTGTTACAATATATTTTGTATTTGTATTGTTTAATACAACTTCACTTTTGAAATATACTCTTATCTTATATAATTATCACCTATGCACAATGAAATGTATCCATCTAAACACTTTCTTGATCGCCAAGTTGGAAAAGCAGATAGTTCGTATTCGAATACAACACATTCATACATCGGTTCATCAGCTGTTTGCCAATTTGACCAATCAAGCAAGTCTCCATCATCCCATTGACATGGAAGATTATGACATGTTAATGACATCCATACTCTTTCAGATATTTCCCTGAAATGTTTCATGTAAAAAATTATAAGAATATATTTGTATTGAGGAAATAATTAACTACACGTAAAAAAAATAAATATTGCTCGAACATCTGAACGGAATATGATTTGATTTTGATTTTTGGTGTTTTAACGCCACTTTTAAGCACCGCTTTTGGGCTATTTCGTGGCGGCCAGTTTTTATTGGTGGAGGAAGCCGGAGTGCCCGGAGAAAACCACCGACCTTCGATAGGAAAACTGACAATCCTAGTCAATTAAGATTGGAGTCGAGTGCACCCGCACGAGCGGGGTTCGAACTCACAACCTCAGTGTTGACTGGCTAGTGATTACAGTAGTAACTGAATATGAATTTAAGGTTGAAGTTTTTGAAAGAGTTTGGTCTTCCGTCGGTTTCTAGACTCACAGGAGCACATGATCTCTTGGTTGTTAATGTACTTGGTTTCGAAAGGTTGGGCTAACCATCAAGTAACAGTTCGAGTTTTAGTTAATAAACTGCCGCATACTCATAAATAATCAGTACATTGCTGCAGTATATAGTTAAATCATATCGTATGTGTTTTATCAAAAGATTAGGCACCGACCATTCATCTTTCATGAACGATAGCATGGTTTTATTTTCTTCGGGACAAACAGTTATTTTTGATATAAAAAAAGTTCAATAATATACAGGAACAAATATTTGTTTATTATTCATTAAATCAATGCTGTTTATAAATTAAGTAAATAGAAACAAACTAATTTTTTCCGCTGCATTTCTATAACAACCTATTTATTTTAAGAAATTTAAATAAACGCCCATATTATTTTTTTTAATTTGAAACCCATTGACACCTTTAATTGTACAATGTGTATGTAACAAGAGGTCATTACAAGTAATTCAACTTAAATATATATAATATATTATGTACATGACAAGGTAAAAAAAATTTTTTTGGGCGACAAATAGAAAGAAAATTGTTAACATCAATACTAGAATTCATACAGATGTTAGTTTTTAATATTTGTATTTAGCTAATAGTTATCAAACTAGAATATAAAGAAATCCTTGGTAATTCAAAATACTCAATTAACTTTTTATTAGATCTGTTTATTATCTTTTTGTCAAATGTCCATTCAAAGAGAATATTTAGACATAAGCAAACTGTAATTTGCAAGGATTTACATACACATATAACTGATGCAATATGAAATCATCAAAACAAATCAGTACATACGTATTTTTGGAACACTTCTCCTAGATATTCAGACGTCATGATGTCGGTGCTTTTGAACTAGTTATGACTTATTAGATACATTTAGATTTGTATTTTTTTCGTAAAGTTTTAAAACACTTATTACTTCAGTAAAACATGAACATATCTATTATTGCACGGGATTTCTGTCTAGATGTTTCTAGGTATTTCCTTTATTCATTTACTTTCTTAATGACAAGGAATACTAGTAAAGAAGGCTAGTCTAAAGCTTTTGTAATTAAAGTTAGTTTATGAGGTATCGTTTAAAGCATTTGTGATAAATGCCAAGCTAGAGCATTAGCAATGAAGGCTTATGGGAAGCTTTCGTGATGAAGCCAGCCCAGAGTTTTTGCTTGGAATCTCAGTATAGAGCATTTGTATTGAACTACAATCTAGAGCATTCGCGACGAGGTCCAGTTTAGATCATTCATGATGAAGGCATATTGATTTTGTTCTTTTGTCATCTAAAACTTACTGGCCAAGAAGGAACTGCTCAGCTGATTTGTGCAATCCGATATTATCTATCTTAGCTAATTCCATACCAATACTTTTACAGTAGTCAATGGAACCATAATAATCCGTTCTTATGTTATTTATATGGAAATATGCTCCATATCCTAAAACATAGACAGATTATAAATACTTGATTATATGAAGGTATTCTTAATAATGGTTTATTAAGTATAATATTAAATGTTGTATGCTTAGAAGTTAAAGAAAACCACAGATGCGACAAAGGGAATAGAAATTAAATCAACAAAACGTTTTAATCGAAAGAAAATAAAGCATATTTGAGACATTTTGGGGACTTCTCGGGAATATTTTTTTCCACCCACACCGAAAGGTAAGAATATGATGTAACATGTGATCAGCTGATTTGTTGATTGATTGGTTGTATTATAGTTGCTTGATATTTGTCCATTGGCAATTATTTCATGCATATTCGGTAAAAGAGCAAATAATTAATGTAATACGTATGTCGACCGAGATAAAATCGCAGGAAATATGGACTAACAATAAACATATGTAATGTTGGATAAGGTCAGATATTTTTTTCAAAACAAGAAGAATCGGATTTAACGTCCCTGTTCCGTCCGGTCGAGGCTGCGTATTCATACATACCACACCGCCAAACGAACTCCCCATTCGAGCAAGGCTTAGTTTCACTGCCGAACGGGTGAAGTCCATGAATGACCATATGCCATACCAATGTCAAAACAAGGGTCTCATTCTTATTGAAAAGAGAAAGCGCAATTTGAATTTAACATTTATGTAAAGTTCAACGATATCGTTTTTTTTTTGTAAATTAATCTAAAACAAGATTGTTTCACCACAATTGATAAGAGATACACATTTTCCAAAATTAACATCACTTATGGATGACCCAACATCCGGTTAAGACATGTATTCAAGTTGGATGTTGAATGTCCTGACGCTATTATTTAGAGGTAGTCCTGTAACGTGTTTGGCTTATAAACTATCTGTTCGTATCCGTTTTCACAGAATCTGAGATACTCCAATATCAATCTTTTAATTACTTCAAAATCTACAACTTGGAGGCTTTACTAAAACTACGAGACCAACCTTTAAACTTTGAAACTTTAATCCTTTCACTGACTCCGGGGTCCCAACTGATTTGCTCAACAATTATAACCTTTCAAAAACTATAAAAAAGAACAAGCTTCAAAACCATAGGTTTCTGAGACTCCTAGTTCTGAGACACCTAGTTTCTGAGACACCTAGTCCCCAAGACACCTAGTTCCTGAGACAACTAGTTCTGAAACACCTAGTCTCCGAAGCACCTAGTTCCTGAGACAACTAGTTTTGGAACTCCTAGTCTCCGAAGCACCGAAGTCACAAGACTATTACAAGCTACCTGTTCGAGGGACTGTGACCATTCCCGTGAGAAATTACAGTTTTAGAACAACCCGGTAGCTTGCAACAATCGTAAAGACTTCTAAACCGCTTGCTTCAAACCACAAGCTTTCAACTGGAACTTATTGGTTTTCAATCTTCCCAAGTCTTAACTTCTTTATTTGCTGGTATTCACTTTCCGATGCTTAACCATCAACAGCCAAATAACAAATGAACGAACTCGCACAATGTATCGGTGTCTTTATATACCTATCGAGCGCCGGCGGACCTCAGGGAGAGCACCCTAGCAACAACGAGTCTCATAGCAACCAAGGATAAAGGAAGAAAAGTTATAAAGATGAATTCTTTTTTCGGCAATGTGTTAAAAATTGTGTTGTATGTCATGCAGTTATAAACAATTGTAAGCACATAGTAGTCCATCATGCATTGCAACTCATTCAGTGGATTGGTCGGTCAATTGCCCAGAAAAAATGCATTATTTGTAAACAAACACTGATTCATGTATTGGCGGAAGCATTAGAATGCTAAATATTGCATATCCGTATAAGGAAATCAGATACATATCCAGTATTTCGAAAATGAAAAAAAGGGGGGGGGGATATAAGACAACCTTAGCAGTAGGACATGGAAAAAGTCTACGCATTATCCATACCCCCTCTTAAATCCGGCTCTGGAAATGTCCAGACCTGTTAACTGCAGCAGTTGAATCACACCAATCTAAATAAGAATTGTACTTACATTTTTTATCCATGCATTAAATAATGTGCTCATAATATTTTGGAAGTAGAATAATTAACCAAAAGCCTCATACTAAACAGATTAAATGTAACACATATGTTGTAACACTGTTACAGGGTTTTGTTTGTCTAATAAACTATAAATTATCAGGTGTTACAGTTCATCAGCTCTCCGTTTGTTATTTTAATCTGAGCATAAAACGTATGCTTTATTAAACGTAGACTTAAAGAAGAAAAATGGAGTTATAGGTCACTGAAAAACACGCGTGTTCTCGATAAAGTACGTAGTAGTCAATCATGCATTGCAACCCATTCAATGGATTGGTCAATTCTCTGTGTCAATAAATATTGCTTATTATGCAATCAAACAATTATATAAGCGGGAACGTTATTTTGCCAACGAATGATCGTGTATCCGTCCTGACTAAATGCATTTATGTTTCGGAGGGCTACATACTTTTAAGCGGTCCTCAATCATTCAGGAAAAAAAGTGAAAAAACTAATTCATATCAATTTAGAATTTAGGGATAAAAATAAATACGACACTGAGATTAAAAAAATATTGTTCCTGTATGTTCATAAGAAACGAACTAATGACCCCCCACCCCATAGTCCGAATGCTGAGTCAGTCAGTAGAACTTATTTGAATTCTAGCTTCCCAGTAAATAAAGTTATTCAACAATTAATCATATTTAGATATTTAAATTAAAGATTACTATTTCATAAAGTAAATGCAAATTGTATTAAGTTAGGTCCAAATACATGTAGCTTTTACTGTCCTATACTGAATACCTTTAGACAAGATGAAAGTTAAAAGATATGAAGGGCCAGTAGAAATTTTAGAAAGCGACAATTGTAAAATCGCTTTTAAGTCCGAAAAAGGTTATTGCTTACACATTGAAGGTAATGAAATTTCATTTTAATGTTTAAAGAACGTATGATAAATCATTTGATTATCTATTGTCAATGAAGAATGTCAAAATCATGTTAATCAATACGCCTGTAGTATTTTTTTCGAGTTTCTTGTTTTCAGGCGTTGAGAAACCTTTGGTGACCCCGTACGTTTAAATGTCCCTTGTAAAAACAACTTATTAAGTAGGCGTAACAGACAAACGGTTACCTTATCTGACCCAGTCAATTGGAAAATTGAGCGCGCCAACGAATGGTCTCGTCCACACTGTTATGAATTTGATTCTATGTAGGAAATGAAATGTGCAGTTTACGTAATAAGACTAACGTCCAAAGACAATTATAACCATGCATAACAAACACATCTACAGGTAGAACTTGATGCATTAGCCTAGCATATAGGCCGAAATTGCTCTGAAGTGAGAATAATTAGTAAGCTCGCTATTTAGGCATCATCAGTATTATACACTAATGCATAATGCACCGACCATTCATCTTTTGTGGAGAGAGTAGGGGGCGTGTTTTTATTTAAATACGTTGTTCGATTTCTAGTTTCGTCAAAAACCACTATTGTATTTGTTTCCACTCATAAACTAGGGGTAAACAAAATTTCTTGTCCCTATCAGTTATCGTAAAAGTAGTTTTTTTTATCATTTACATCACAATAAAATAATGTTCGGTCCCCCTGGTCCACACCATTCTCACACACACACATACAGGATGAATTGACATAATGGTATTATTTTCAACGGAAGTAAAGACATATTACATTAACGCTAATGACCATACATCTTTTGTGGAGAGAGTAGGGGTGTGTTTTATTTAAATACGTTGTTCGATTTCTAGTTTCGTCAAAACCACTATTGTATTTGTTTCCACTCATAAACTAGGGGTAAACAAAATTTCTTGTCCCTATCAGTTATCGTAAAAGTAGTTTTTTTTATCATTTACATCACAATAAAATAATGTTCGTTCCCCCTGGTCCGCACCATTCTCACACACACACATACAGGATGAATTTTCGGTGCCATAACCCTTGCTTGCTTGGTGTTCTGGGTAAACATCTCATCAAAGTTTTATACTATGAGATTTACTTACCATTTATCATGACAATCTGCATCAACAAAATCCATATTCTCAATAGAATTATTGCATCCATTACTGGAATTGAAAATTTTTTAGTCTTAAATTGACAAAAATACATGTGTGAAGACAGGTATTCTTTTAGAACTCCTAAAACAGCACCAATGTAAGACAACTATGGTCATTAGCGTTAATGTAATATGTCTTTACTTCCGTTGAAAATAATACCATTATGTCAATATTTATTTATTAAGTAATTATAACTTTTATTAAATTGAATTCAATTTAATTGTGATAAGATTTGTGACAACTTTGTACTTATAACATAGAATCTTATGCTTGTGTGGAAAGAGACTATATTTTATTATTTCATTATCTTTTCTGTTAGAGGTAAAGTCTTCTATAGATTTTTGCATCAATTTTGGACCAAAGCTAGCCTAATGGTTAAGTTCTACTGCAAAACGAAAGAAAATGTTTCTCATTTTCAATTGTATTGCAGGACTCAAGTTTAACACGTTAGCACAAAATTTGATTCATTTATCAAGAATTTTTTTTTATCTAAAAAGAAGTTGACATTTTATAAATATATATTCAATTATTCAACTAGTTTTAAGGAATTTAAGGTGCTCGCAGAGGGTCAGAGGAATAGCAATATACTCTTTCATTATATTTATAAAAAGTATAATAAAAATACCGAACTCTAAAAAGGGAAAGGTCATACAAACTGACAAAATCAAACGTTATCAACCAACGGAACAAGAGGAAGACAACTATCAGCACATAACCCAAATGCACCATGATCGCCCAATGTCAAAAACACGATTGCGGGATGTATAAATACCTTGTCACTTAAAAAATCATACGAATAAAAGAAACATGATAGCACGGAGATAAATAAAATGTAAACTGTAAAGTCAATATAAAGATGCAAAACTTCAGCACCCAACATTTATCTACCAAAATTTTTCATGTTTTTGTAATTTAAATTACATGACTAACGCAACTTCTTTTTAGACGAAATAAGAAAGAAAAGAAAAAAATCACCTACAGCTGACACCTTTGGAAACCTCGCTATATATAATAAATAATTCTCGCAGAGAATAAATAATTGATATCACAAGGCGGGTATCAACACCTCAGTGACCATATTACTTCGGTACTGGCATGAAACTACGAATAACAATAAAAAAAACGATAAGGACGGTTTCTCCTTCATAATGCTTTCTGGTTTTATTGGATCCTGATTGTTTGATTAGGCTTTGTATTTTAAATACTTGGCTTCGATAATCACTGAAGAGACATAAATTGTCGCAATCGTATCTGGTGAAGTAAATACTTGGCTTCGATAATCACTGAAGAGACATAAATTGTCGCAATCGTATCTGGTGAAGTAAATACTTGGCTTCGATAATCACTGAAGAGACATAAATTGTCGCAATCGTATCTGGTGAAGTAAATACTTGGCTTCGATAATCACTGAAGAGACATAAATTGTCGCAATCGTATCTGGTGAAGTAAATACTTGGCTTCGATAATCACTGAAGAGACATAAATTGTCACAATCGTATCTGGTGAAGTAAATACTTGGCTTCGATAATCACTGAAGAGACATAAATTGTCACAATCGTATCTGTTGAAGTAAAATTGGTACCGTTTATATTATTACACATTTACGGTAATAACTATCATTAACTTTTATGAGCAATTGTTCAATAATTATATTACTTCAATAGTTAAAGATGTATTCCATAAAGATATGACATAAACATGATTTTTTAATGTTGATTTTGTATAAGATATATTGAGAAGAAAATGATACAATGCTTAGCTTGTTTAAAGAGGATGCATAATATAATATACGACGAAATGTAATTGATATACGAAATATAAAAAAACACATTTTTATACAGTAAAAAAAAAGATGCATTTTTAAAAATTATTCTTACCTGATACAAACAATAATTGACTCACTTTCGATAATCTAAAATAAATAATTGAATGTAGGACTAGTTATTTAAAGGTGTAATATTGACGTAAAAAATGAGGCTGTCAAATTGATATTAGAAAATCGATCAAACGTTTTTGATCAGCACAGAGTAACCATATCACGTGACTGTTAACAACACCGACTGAGTAATTGAATTATTCCCCGCTTACTTTATATCTGCATTTTGCATGAGTGAATTTACTTCTTGACAAATTGTTCTTTTACTGTATAAAAGACATAATAAAAATAAATAAAAGAGCCTTTCTCAGCTAGAACGTTTGAAGTGCCAACAGTCTATATAATATATCAAGACGTCAATCCCCCTAAAATAATATTTATCTATATTTCATTAATATTTGTATTTAAATCTTCATTTGTATGGGGTATAGAAATATCATCATCCTCGGTCTTCTACAGACCGTCAGTTAATCCTTGCCGTAGTGAACGTTCATTTTTGCTGATGTATAGATTCGCAGCCTCGTATGGTCAGAATGGAGACCCATTCCTTGCCCATTACCGAAGTCGACCCCCTTTTGCTGGACCTACCTATTGTATTTATTGTGTAATTGTTTTTTATTCTTTATTTGTCCTAGTACTGAAATATTTGCATCTAGATATTGAACAATCAAATAGGTATGATATATACATAAACGTGATCAAGCGTACCTTGCACCAAATGGTCTTTAAAAAATAACTAGGAAAATAAAACCAAAACACCACATGAATATTTTCGATTTCAGAAACATTATACCCTTGGAAAAAAATGCAAAACGTAATGACTGAGTAAGTATTCCCGGTACATTTAGGAAACTTTAGTGCAAAGGTTGTTTATATAAGGGGGCCACCATTTGTTTTTTATTTGGGGTGGGGGGTGGGGGGATGGCTCATCCTGCCTTTTCATTTTTTACTTAAAACTCCTCTCCTGCCTTTTTTAAAATTTCATCCAACCCCCCAACCCCCCTAAAAATCAAATTGTAGCTCCCTAAGATAGATTCATCACCATGACGCAAAGCGGACTGCGCGATACGTGTCAGTACGTTAGCAGTTTTGATTTTCATTCATACCATTCCTTTTTGACTTGCTACATATGCAATTTTTAAATTTTATTACTTTCAATGACAATTGTTCATTCCCTTCTTGACTTGCTACATATGCTATTTTCTCTGTAATATCTTGTCCGATTTCATTCCTTTTTCTGTGATATTTTACATTTATCAGTCGTTTTGTCGTTTTACAACAATTTGATTTTGAGTTTGATTTTTTATTAAAAAAAGTATGAAGTAGAAATACTGAATGTTGTTTCGACAGATGTCTGCAACTACATGTATATCTATTTGTATTGCTAAAATTATTTGTTTAGCCAGAAAAAAATGAAAAAAAGCTGATGACATGAGTCTGTCAATTGTACGTATATTTATATGCTCTGTATGAGCCTCTTTCTGAGGAGCACCAGCTTGAAATACGGTGTAAAGTTGGAGATTAAGCCCACTATTTCGGCACAGATGGTATGACCATTTGCCTACACAGTTTCAAGGCTTGGTTATGACGGGTCTTACTACAAGAAAGTTTCAAACACTAAAGCTCAAAATAGATTAAGTATGTAAACTAGACTGTGTTCCTGTTGTACATGCAACTTTATCCTGTACTTACAATTTTTATTCCTCATTTGCTAAGCGGCAGAGGACATTTTGCTATTTTGTAACAATCTTTTAACTTTAGATATGATATTTTATAAAATATATTACCTGTTTAAAGTTGTCTCATTAGAAAATCAAACTTAGTTTCCATATTATATACCGTGTTTACCTGTAAAAACTCATCAAAGATAACAAGCTAATGATATACACACCTGACCTTTCGGCCATAAAACTTTATTTAGAGTACTAAATTTGTGATCAAAATATCAAATCCAGTATTTTGATTGGTTGATTACTGAGTCTATGTACCAAACATGTACTCGATGAAAGGGGATGAAGTCCGAATAAATCATGTTTTGAATTCAAACGTACTTCAACTTCAGAATCTTTTGAGAAAGGAACGGCAATACGGAAACGTTTTCAATATTGGTCCTGTTGTTAGGGATTTTAGTTGTGACGTCATTTTCAAAGTAAACAAAAAATCGCTATAATAAGGTGACGTTTCTTTTTTACCATATTAATCAATTATCAAAATAAATTGTTATAATTTATATCCCGCTAACATCAGACATTAATTGCCAGTTTTATTTCTGGTGAAAAAATGATTGAATTTAATTAAGAACATGATTTTAGATATAAAAAAAAAAAGAAACATAGAGTACATATCATTAGAGGTAGTATACGGGTCAGCAATGATTTAGATCGTTAGACAAAGCATCTAGGCTTAATTGTAGCTGTAGCTTTTCCATAGATACGCTGATCACTCTATAACCGAGGTTGACTTATAATTTTAGAACCTGCTAAAACAAATTTCACATGGTGTAGAAAAGACAAAAAAACAAAACTTTATAAAACGTCTATTTTAACTATTTTCACTATATTTATAATTGTAAAGTTAGAGGTATTTTATTTTGACCTATAGATTGATTTAATACAGAATTAGTTCTGACAAACCTAAAAGGGTTACACATAGGTCTTGTTACGTCAGATTTACTGATTTCCATGTCGTTGTCATTTTCTCTTAGAAGGAAGAGTTTCGAATGTCCCTTGGTATCTCTAGTCTATTATCTAAAGATTATCAGAGTTAGCTAAATCAATATATTCCGTTTACTACATTTTATTTTAAGGCATTCACTAACTGGTCCCAAAAAACTGTATCCCCATATTCATCATTCGGATATTCTATATATGACTTGGATTGAATCATTTCAAGCACATTCAGCGGAAGGTCCGTAGAACACATGTGTTCATAAAACATTAAGAAAACCACGTTTTCGTTTCTTCGTTCGTATATGCTTTCCATCCGTGCCATGTTATATTCGAACATGCACCAGTATGATTTTAAAAAGTTATGAGACATTACCACTAGAGTTTTGCGACTGTTATGAATTGCGGATGTGATATTAGTAGCAATGTCATTTCCGGGCAGGAAATTTCTTTTGTGTAAGCATAATTGAATTCCGTTTTCAACTTCCAGTTTTTGTAGAAGCGTATTGTGAACAAATATTCGATCTTCATCAGCATAAGATACAAATGCTCCATACATGTACGAATATTCTTCCTCCATTTCCGAATGTAAGCTGCTGTATTTTACTTTCACGATATAATATAAGTAACGAAGTTTCCACCGGTATCGGTAAACAACTGCTCCTACAACAATTATAATGAATAGTAAAATTCCCGAAACTAAGGCTATTTCTAAATGTTCATATGATGTGCAATGTTTCTTTAATAGATTGTAAGTTTCCTTTGGATTATGAAGAGAAACCTGTGTACGATTCCATAACATGCACTTATACTTTTTAATATTCCTTAGGCGGACATTGGTGGTAGTCATCCATTTAATGAACTTGATTGATAAACAATTACACTCCAACAAGTTTTTATTCAGATCCACAGAAAAGTTGTGTTTTCTGGCTAAAGATTCCCATTGTAATGCAATATGGTCACTGATAATCGCTATTCTGTTTCCACGTAAATCTAATTCCTTTAATTGCATCATGTGTGATAGACGAAAATTTATGTCTGTAAGAATATTATCACTTAAATCAAGTTTTTGCAGATTTCTTTGTGATTTGAATATGTTCTCTGGTAGATTTGGAATTCTATTTTGAGCTAGAACGATCTCAATAAGTGATTCCAAATTATGAAATATTTTACCATCGTTATCATCAGGAAGTATAATACCAAGTAAATTATTATGAAAGTTTAAATGCTCTAAGTTTTTAAAATCAGTGCTAAAGAAGACATTTGTAATATTGCTGCAGAAATTGTTAGCCATGTTTAGAATTTTTAGACTCTCTACATTGACGATAGGACCAACCAATGAGTGCAATATGTTATTACTTAAATCAATGGTTTCTACTTTGTTTCTTGAAAACATTAACTTAGGTATATCCATTACCAGACTGCCAGAGCTGTAATTTATATGCTTCAAATTTGTTGGAATCGGTATTTCAGCAAGACTAAAGATATCTGAAATATCCCTTTTTCTGATCTCGTCTTTGACATACAGTGATGAGATCACACTATGGTCCATATAACTGGGTTCATTGACAGAGTCTTCGTTGCATGTGCATATTGAATCAAAAATACATTTTTCGGGATTAAAGTCTGTTTTATGAAGATAAAGGTCTGAAATGTCTGCAGTTTCTAAATTTGAAAGATGAAGTACATCTGCTAAATAGTATCCAAACTTAAAAGGATTTCGTCTAACAGATAAAAATTTAAGTGATTTTGGAAGATAAGTCAATGCGTTTTTCTCTATAGTTTGTAGACGATTACCGTCGACAAACACATTTTGAAGGGAGGTGTTATGTAAACCCTTAATATGAGACGTTTTTAGGACTGTAGTCAGATCCGAAATTTTGTGAAGATAGTTAACCTTAAGAATTTTAATGTTTGAGAACTGTAAATCACTTGTAATGTTTTCCAATCCTTCGCATTTAATGCACGTATTATTCGATACGTCCAGATACGTTAAATTTTTCAAAATAGTTAATGCTCCTTTATGAATTTCTTGAATCTTACAGGTTGATATATCTAAATGTCGAACCTGTGGAATAAACTCGAATGATTCGTTTTTTAAAATTGGAAGTGAACATTTTCCTGATAACCCTGAAAGATCTAGCACTGCAAGATTTTGCAGTTCACTATATTGTTTGCTCATGAAGGAAATTCCATTTGACAAGAAGTCAATATGTAACCTTTCAAGTGATACTAGTTTTGAAATGTCTGGTTGGTAGTTTTCGACGAAATTATTTTTTAAGTTTAAATATTTCAATTTTTTTAAATGAGAAAACGTATTAGCACCGAACGAATTATTTCCTTTCGACAGATCATTGTTTTGCAAGCTTAATTTTAGTAAATTCTGAAGACCGTTGAACGACATTTCTGTTAGTCTATGAATCCTGTTATGAGACAAGTCTATTTCTGTAAGGATTGTATTATTAGAAAAGACACCATTTGGTATTTCATCAATGAGGTTACGTTTTAGGATCAACTTTATAACATAACTTGGAACGGTTGGAATCCTTTTCAGCTGTATATGCGAGCAATCGGCCTTCACAGCGTTGTTAGGATGTTCTGAGCTGCATCTACATCTTGAATAAAACCTGCATGGATGGTGCTCTATATTCCCGCATATTGTTATAATTGAATTTAAACAAATAATTACATGTAGTATGTGTTTGCTTCTCATCGTGTATCTGCAATGACAAAAAAAAAGGGCTCGCAGTGCTGTAAATTCGGAATCTATTGCGTGCATTTATTACTGTTATTTCCACATAGCAAACAGAATGTGAAAATAATCAATGTAATTACAGGACAACATACAAAAAAGGTGAACACCGAAGACTGCCGACGGTCATTTATAAACATAAACATGCATAACCCATCTGTTGCTAAGTGGTTCAATTGTAGTTCACATGAATACCAATTCAATGAAGTCGAACTATTTACTTGCAAGTGAATAATTCATTAGCGATGTTTCTCTGCTTATTTTGATAATAACTGAACCAAACTGGATGCTAAAAGCGATATATAATATCATTATTTCACTTTCATTAACGATTGAACAAAACAAACAAAAAAACATTTCATTGTTTTTCTATATCTTCAAGCTAATGCCTTTTTAATTTTAAACATCCATGCTTTTAAATATTCAGCGTTTATAATGAAGGTAAATTCAAAAATTAATAATGTGTTTTTACAGCACGCAGTCGATACCTCTGCTGGTTGACTAAAAGTCTCCGAGGTCATCCTCAGCTCAGTAGTCAGTACTTCGGTTCTGACATAATTTATAACAAACCTTTCTTAAATTATCCGTTTATAAATTTTGAAATTATATGACTAAGGTTTCAATTCCCTAAGGCAAATTTGACTTAGATAAATTTGGCTATATTTTTGCGTACTTTTAGGTCATATAGCTCTTCAGCTGTTTCGGTTCTTATACATTCTCGGCTTTTAAATATTCGGCTTTGAGCTTTCATGATGAAGGTAAATCAAGAAAAGCGTTCCGGACGCATGAAATTAATAAAGTGTTGCTTTCATTTTTTTACAGGAATAAATAGGGTAATTTGGTATACAAATTAAATTTGTCGACTTTGTTACATATAATCATTAAATGATATTGCTCTTCTTTAAGATAACACAGCGTATTGTTAGCACTATCTTATAAATCAGGAAACGGAAATGCTTCAACGAGACAGCAACACCCCATGAAGACAACTCGTTGGATCTTATCGCGAGAATTTTTTGCGAAGATCTGGTCACTTTGAATTTTAATACTATAAAGTTTCAATTGTTTTTTTTTCCAACAAATTGCCATAAGATATGAATATCATGAATACAGCAAATAAAAGAAACAACTGCAAGTCGCACGTATACACATTTATCAGAATCAATAAAGATCAAGTTGCAGTAAATGGGATATGTTACAGAATTTCTTTAAACTTGGCACACAACTTTGCTCGTTGAACTGTTTCTGAAAATCGAAAAAAAAAGCATTAATCGCTTTTTTTCTGAAATATTATTGATCAAATTCTTTCAAAAAAGGTGCCCATTTGAATAGAAAGCACGTAAAAGCGACAAAAACGTTATTTAATTTTTTCTTTAAATCGCTCAATTTCTAATTTTTACTCCATAGAATTTTCGTAAAAAGAAACTATATGTTCTTGGTACAAAAATTATACCAAAATCTGTGACAGAGCCCATTTACTGTTCCTTGACCTTAAGGTGAATAAAAGATTAAAACAAAGATTATTTCTAAAAATTATTGATTCTTATCTAAATTATTCGTTAAGAATGACAAGGTACACTTATCTTGATAAGTTACGATCGATATAGGGGTTGATCTTCACCCATATAGTTCGTTAAAGGGTTATATTTTAATGTGAACAGGTACTATACATTCAACATATTTTATTGAAGAGAAACATGTTCTTATCTAGACAATCATACCTTGATATCTAAACGGGAAATAACCCAAGTATAATCTCCAAGGGTGTTGCAACAGATAGATAGAATTAAATGATAGTTTCCTACATTAAAAAAGAAATAACTGAATAATACAAGGGGGGATGTCACCTCTACTGTATCGTGTACACTTATGGAAAGCATGTACGTGTGGGTGTAAATGATAATGATGATTTCATATCATTGGAACTAACAAAACTAAACAAAAGTCAAATTTCACATATAGGAATTCCATCTTAAAATAACCTTTTGATGTGTTCGTAGAAGGCTTGTCACAAGGGAAATATTACTGCCCTTCCAACTTAACATTTTACAATGGACTGTGTACAATCAACACCATTCCATTGAGATGACATCATTTGACAGTTATTTCTAATATGAATGATGTATTTGCCACTCGTATGGATTAGCTTCTACTGTTTCACGTTATTATGTTGACCAATAAATAATCCTGATGGTTGACACTATCTTTGTATTTTTTTTTTATTCGAGCATCACTAATGAGTCTTTTGTAGACGAAAGTCGCGTCTGGCGCAGATGCAAAATTTCAATCCTGGTATTTATGATTACTTTATTTATATGTCTTGCTTTTTCAATAATTTCTTTTTTTTTTACTACGAGCTACAGACTAGCAAAAGTTTATGTAACTATTAAAGTCTATCTTTTATCTTCCGTTTTTGTTTCTTCTTAAAATTTTCTTCAGTATATACTCAATCTGAAAACAATAATCTTAGTTATAATGCTTACCTGTCGATCAACTGCTTCACAAACAAATACAAACTTTTTAATACACTTTAAATCTTTATCTTGACATTTCAAATTTAATTTATCACCCTAACACTTGGTAGGGTTTGTGAAACCTATATATGAAATCGTAGATGCATGGAAATCGATTTGAATATAAAATAAATTTTTTGAAGTAAGATAAATAAACTCAAACTTATATTTCAAATACAGGAGGCTCTCCTGGGGGTGGGGGAGAAATCTATAACAAGGAAATTTTGATTGAAGCTAAACATTCTATTTTCCAGCAGTCAACAATCACATGGATATTTACTTTATTTGCAAGGTTTGTTAAAGGTTAAAGTTCACAGTACAAATGCCCTCTTAATTGCAAGATAATGATATTCAAATGATAACGAATCTACGTTTGTCCAATTGTCATGATTGTATATACAAAATGAAGCTGAAAAATAAATCTATTTTAAAACTAATAAGGGATTTCTCCTTACAATGTTAGCTGATAAATGACATGTGTAAGGTGAGGTTTGATTTTGTATTAATAATTGACCATGAGATAATCTTTTACTTCAAAGTAACACGAGTATGCGACATAGTTTGTATCAAATGCCTTTCAAATCCAGCAGAAATGTTGACTAATATTTCATAACAATGGTGTAAAACAAATTTCAAGGAAATATAAATAAACAGTTAGTCGGAGTTCAAATAATACAAAACTTCTTAGGCCGATGTTTGTTTCTTTAGAGTAACATACTTTCTTACATTTTTGCTAATGTGCTTTGTCTATATGCTTTTTTGTGCTTCTTTATTTCATAGTTGTTTGTTTTTGTGGTGATTGAGATTATAACACAATGTTGACTGCTGTATCCCTATTTGTGACATTCTTACATATTATGTCTGTTTGTTTTGTTCACACATCGTTGTCAATATAATGGAATTTGATGCGACTGTCATACAAGTGAGAGGTTTAGCTAGCTATAAAACCAGGTTTAATCCACCATGTTCTACACAAGAAAATGCCTGTTCCAAGTCAGGAATATGACAGTTGTTATCAATTCGTTTGATGTGTTGGAGCTTTTGATTTTGCCATTTGATTAGGGACTTTCCGTTTTGAATTTTCCTCGGAGTTCAGTATTTTTGTGATTTTACTTTCTTTTTTTTAACGCTGCATTTTTATGCACTTGTCCTATGCACCTTGTCGCTTGTTGGTGTGTTTCATATGTGCTCCTTGTTTCTCGTTCCGGACGCATGAAATTAATAAAGTGTTGCTTTCATTTTTTAGAGGAATAAAAAGGGTAATTTGGTATACAAATTAAATTTGTCGACTTTGTTACATATAATCATTAAATGATATTGCTTTTCTTTAAGAAATGACAGCGTATTGTTAGCACTATCTTATAAATCAGGAAACGGAAATGCTTCAACGAGACAGCAACACCCAATGAAGACAACTCGTTGGATCTTATCGCGAGAATTTGTTGCGAAGATCTGGTCACTTT
Source organism: Mytilus coruscus (assembly GCA_017311375.1). Classification (NCBI taxonomy): domain Eukaryota; kingdom Metazoa; phylum Mollusca; class Bivalvia; order Mytilida; family Mytilidae; genus Mytilus; species Mytilus coruscus. The sequence continues at coordinate 42,760,897 of CM029608.1, forward strand.
GAATTTTAATACTATAAAGTTTCAATTGTTTTTTTTTTCCAACAAATTGCCATAAGATATGAATATCATGAATACAGCAAATAAAAAAAAAAAAACAACTGCACGTCGCACGTATACACATTTATCAGAATCAATAAAGATCAAGTTGCAGTAAATGGGATATGTTTCAGAATTTCTTTAAACTTGGCACACACCTTTGCTCGTTGAACTGTTTCTGAAAATCGAAAAAAAAGCATTTATCGCTTTTTTTCTGAAATATTATTGATCAAATTCTTTCAAAAAAGGTGCCCATTTGAATAGAAAGCACATAAAAGCGACAAAAAACGTTATTTAATTTTCCTTTAAATCGCTCAATTTCTAATTTTTACTCCATAGAATTTTCTTAAAAAGAAACTATATGTTCTTGGTACAAAAATTGTCCCCAAAATCTGTGACAGAGCCCATTTACTGTTCCTTGACCTTAAGGTGAATAAAAGATTAAAACAAAGATTATTTCTAAAAATTATTGATTCTTATCTAAATTATTCGTTAAGAATTACAAGGTACACTTATCCTGATAAGTTACGATCGATATAGGGGTTGATCTTCACCCATATAGTTCGTTAAAGGGTTATATTTTAATGTGAACAGGTACTATACATTCAACATATTTTATTGAAGAGAAACATGTTCTTATCTAGACAATCATACCTTGATATCTAAACGGGAAATAACCCAAGTATAATCTCCAAGGGTGTTGCAACAGATAGATAGAATTAAATGATAGTTTCCTACATTAAAAAAGAAATAACTGAATAAAACAAGGGGGGATGTCACCTCTACTGTATCGTGCACACTTATGGAAAGCATGTACGCGTGGGTGTAAATGATAATGATGATTTCATATCATTGGAACTAACAAAACTAAACAAAAGTCAAATTTCACATATAGGAATTCCATCTTAAAATAACCTTTTGATGTGTTCGTAGAAGGCTTGTCACAAGGGAAATATTACTGCCCTTCCAACTTAACATTTTACAATGGACTGTGTACAATCAACACCATTCCATTGAGATGACATCATTTGACAGAGTTATTACTAATATGAATGATGTATTTGCCACTCGTATGGATAAGCTTCTACTGTTTCACGTTATTATGTTGACCAATAAATAATCCTGATGGTTGACACTATCTTTTTATTTTTTGTTTATTCGAGTATCACTAATGAGTCTTTTGTAGACGAAAGTCGCGTCTGGCGCAGATGCAAAATTTCAATCCTGGTATTTATGATTACTTTATTTATATGTCTTGCTTTTTCAATAATTTCTTTTTTTTTACTACGAGCTACAGACTAGCAAAAGTTTATGTAACTATTAAAGTCTATCTTTTATCTTCCGTTTTTTTCTTCTTTTTCAAATTTTCTTCAGTATATACTCAATCTAAAAACAATAATCTTAGTTATAATGCTTACCTGTCGATCAACTGCTTCACAATCAAATACAAACTTTTTAATACACTTTAAATCTTTATCTTGACATTTCAAATTTAATTTATCACCCTAACACTTGGTAGGGTTTGTGAAACCTATATATGAAATCGTAGATGCATGGAAATCGATTTGAATATAAAATAAATTTTTTGAAGTAAGATAAATAAACTCAAACTTATATTTCAAATACAGGAGGCTCTCCTGGGGTGGGGTGGGGGAGATCTATAACAAGGAAATTTTAATGGAAGCTAAACATTCTATTTTCTAGCAGTCAACAATCACATGGATATTTACTTTATTTGCAAGGTTTGTTAAAGGTTAAAGTTCACAGTACAAATGCCCTCTTAAATGCAAGATAATGATATTTAAATGATAACGAGTCTACGTTTGTCCAATTGTCATGATTGTATATACAAAATGAAGCTGAAAAATAAATCTATTTTAAAACTAATAAGGGATTTCTCCTTACAATGTTAGCTGATAAATGACATGTGTAAGGTGAGGTTTGATTTTGTATTAATAATTGACCATGAGATAATCTTTTACTTCAAAGTAACACGAGTATGCGGCATAGTTTGTATCAAATGCCTTTCAAATCCAGCAGAAATGTTGACTAATATTTCATAACAATGGTGTAAAATAAATTTCAAGGAAATATAAAAAAAAACAGTTAGTCGGAGTTCAAATAATACAAAACTTCTTAGGCCGATGTTTCTTTAGAGTAACATACTTTATTACATTTTTGCTAATGTGCTTTGTCTATATGCTTTTTTGTGCTTCTTTGTTTCATAGTTGTTTGTTTTTGTGGTGATTGAGATTATAACAATGTTGACTGCTGTACCCCTATTTTTGACATTCTTACATATTATGTCTGTTTGTTTTGTTCACACATCGTTGTCAATATAATGGAATTTGATGCGACTGCCATACAAGTGAGAGGTTTAGCTAGCTATAAAACCAGGTTTAATCCACCATTTTCTACACAAGAAAATGCCTGTTCCAAGTCAGGAATATGACAGTTGTTATCCATTCGTTTGATGTGTTGGAGCTTTTGATTTTGCCATTTGATTAGGGACTTTCCGTTTTGAATTTTCCTCGGAGTTCAGTATTTTTGTGATTTTACTTTCTTTTTTTTTAACGCTGCATTTTTATGCACTTGTCCTATGCACCTTGTCGCTTGTTGGTGTGGTTCATATGTGCTCCTCGTTTCTCGTTTTTATAAAGGTTAGATAGAAGGTTTTCCTGTTTGAATTGCTTTACACTAGTCATTTTGATTCCTTTATAGCTTTCTTTTCCATTTTGTGAGCCAATGCTCCATGTATAAGTCGGTACTTTGATCTATAATTGTATATATTTTTATACATTGTGACTTGGATGGAGAGTTGTCTCATTGGGACTCATACCACATGTTCTTATTTATATCAATATTACAATCACCAGCTGATAAAAATCTTAGTGTTTTTGAGGAAAATAAAGCATTTTAACATCAAGTTCAAAGTGCAAGGTCATCTCTGCCATACAACCCACTTGGCTGTCCATGGAAATTGTATCAACGGATAACGATATACATCCTTTTACAGGCACGATTACATTGTACTGATGACCTCAACACCATACAGGTATCCTTATGTAGCAAGCATACATAAAAAAGCCGTGCACAAAATTATCTTTTTAATGTTTATGATTTATGTTTAAATTATTCGAACCAATTTGATTCTTCTCCCATGAGGCCAAGATGGCTCCAACTGTATTTGACACAACTGTTCGAAATTATTAAATCGCAATGCCTTTCAGCTTCAAGTCTGATTTAGCCTTCCTTCTTTATTTATTCGAGCGCTAACTCTTATACATGCAGGGAAAGACATACGTCCAGTATTCAAAACTTTTTGTTTGCATGAAACAACATTGACATGCTCATCATTTCTGAAAATCTTTGTTGATAACATCTACCAATAATCAAAATGATTAGGTTATTCCTAGTGGATATTCAACAGGGTCATACAAGCGAATTTTTTGGGAATTTGTTTTGCCATGTGGTTAGAACTTTGGACTTAAATATGTCATGGGGTACCTGTTGACCATAGAAATCTTTTGAACAATTAAGTATAGGAAATTGAAAAAAAAATCATATTTAATTCATCTTGACTAAAGTAAATTTTAAGGCAAACACGAAGGCATGATCTTGGTGATCCGCATAGCGAAAAATATATTGTTTCCTGAAATACTCTCACGCAATTTGTGGTAATATTTGTGGGTTTTCTGCGACGGAATAGTACATTTTGTTTGTATTAACGCTAAGACACGGATTATGAACATTTCTTGAGTTATGAAGTAAATATTGTAAAATTCTTTGGTGTAAAAGCGTAACATTTGAATCAAAATTACAATAATTGGAAAGATGGAGCTGCATTGACCATGGGTAAATGGTCTTTAGATCGTCACAACTTTGATTATCTAAGACATCCTAGCATTATAAAAGAAAGAAACACCGTTACAGTTGAGTTTGCTCTAGTTGCTTGGACTTTACATTTGTTCTCGGTTCTCGGAGCAGAAATTTTCGAATTTATAAAAATTTGAGCTGCGCCGGATAAAAATCTACCTTATCTACGTCCACGTATACATGTGCATGTATAATAATTTGATTGACTTTTGTTCAAATACAAACTGAAAAATGCATTTCGGTGTACTTGTATTCTGTAGGGTTTTTATAACAACTCAATTTTCAAACAGATACAGACTTTCCAACCCGAAATATGTTAAAAGATGTATTGATATTAGTTTGCATATGGTCGATTTCTGTAGACGCAGATCATTTAATGGTGAAAATGTGTTAACAATCTTTTTATAGAAAGTTGATACTTGAATCAAGTTTAAATGATATAATTTTAATTGAACAGATGTCGTTTAATAATTGGACTTAAAGGTCCAACAGCATAAGGCTTCAGATGTTCGACTTTCGTATAATTTTCTACACGTTTCTACTAAAGTTCATCGTCGGCGCTTGAATGAAAGAAAAAGGTCAAATAAATTTCGAAGTTAAAGAGCATTGAGATCACACAATTCTGAAAGGTTTAGCAAAATACAACTATGGCTATATATTGTTACGGTAGACATCCTTAGTATTTCAAACCATTCAACACAAGTTTTGTAAACAGTTGATTTTTTTCTAATTTTTCAATATCAATGACAATTCATACCAACAAAAAATAAAGTCTTTTTACATCATCGTGATCAATAAGGAATAATTAATTTACTATCACATATACCCCATTTTCAATAATAGTATCCGTATATATGCAATTGATGACAATGACTTACGTTTTTGTTGATGTCTTTGTCAAATATATGATCGACAAACACATCAAATGAATGGATAACAACTGTCATATAATTCTCACTTGGTGCAGGCATTTTTTAAAGAAGAAAATGGTGGATTAATCTGGTTTTGAAGCTAGCTAAACGTCTCACTTGTATGACAGTCGCATACAATTCCATAATATTAACAACGATGTGAAAACAAAACAAACAGACATAATATCTACAATTTGTCGATACCTGTATCTTGGCATTGCACAAAGTCATGTTTTTCTCTGACTGTTTATGACGTCTTTACACTAAATCCATTGGATGTTGGATGTGTACTGATTGATTATTTAGTCTTAGATGCATGATTTTTTTTATTAGTTGTCAGTGGCTTTGAACTAGCTGTCAGTAATTGCGAGTACTCTCAGATCTGTACTTAGTGTCGTTTTGTTGTTGGGATATACAAGTACCCGGCCATGTCCACTCTGTGTTTTTGTTAGATGTATTTCTATTTGTATCCATCTGATGAGTTACGCCTTTTCAACTGATTTTTATAGTTCGTTCTTATGTTGTACTGTTACACCACTGTCCCAGGTTAGGGGGAGGGTTGGGATCCCGCTGACATGTTTAACCCCTCCACATTCTGTATGTATGTGCCTGTCCCAAGTCAGGAGCCTGTAATTCAGTGGTTGTCGTTTGTTGATGTGTTACATATTTGTATTTCGTTCATTTTTTTACATAAATAAGGCCGTTATTTTTCTCGTTTGAACTGTTTTACATTTGTCATTTCGGGGCCTTTTATAGCTGACTATGCGGTATGGGCTTTACTCATTGTTGAAGGCCGTACGGTGACCTATAGTTAATTTATGTGTCATTTGGTCTCTTGTGGAGAGTTGTCTCATTGGCAATCATACCACATCTTCTTTTTATATAATAGGTAAAAATGTTAAAAATAGGGGTACAGCAGTCAACATTGTGTTATTAATTTAATCACTATAAAAACAAACAAATATGTAAACAAACATTGTCACAATAACACAATGACGGGATGTATAAGTACAGAGCCACGTCATATGTATCAAAGAAACACAAAAAGGCATATAGACAAAGCATATTAGCAAAAATGAAATATAACAATACAAAAATTATCATAGAACAATAACACAATGACGGGATGTATAAGTACAGAGCCACGTCATATGTAATAAAGAAACACAAAAAGGCATATAGACAAAGCATATTAGCAAAAATGAAAGACAAGAATACAAAAATTATGATAGAACAATAACACAATGACGGGATGTATAAGTACAAAGCCACGTCATGTGTAAAAAAAGAAACACAAAAAGGCATATAGACAAAGCGTATTAACAAAAATGAAAGACAGGAATACAAAAATGATCATAGAACAATAGCACAATGATACAACAAATAGAGAATAAACAACGACAGCAAACATACAACGTGCATGTTTACTGTTTTTATCCCACATCTACATGTCGTATGCAACATTTCTTTTTCCTCGATTACAACATTACCGACTGGGACTTATCATCATGACGGGTTCAACATGTGGAGCAGAACCTACTTAACCTTCCGGAGCACACAAAAACAACCCCAGATTTTGCTAGGATTTGTGTTGCACAGTCTTATGTTTTATATGTAGCGTATTATATCTTGCTGTTTGGTTTGAACCAAGACTCCGTGTTGAAGACCGTACTTTGACCTATAATGGTTTACTTTTACAAATTTTGACTTGGATGGAGAGTTGTCTCATTGGCACTCATACCACATCTTCTTATATCTGTTTGACTTATCCAGATTTGTTTTATATTTCTTTCCCATGTCATTGTCATTTTCTCTTAGAAGGAAGAGTTTTTAATGTCTCCTTGGTATCTCCAGCCTCTTTCTTTATAGCTTAAGAGTGTAAGATAAATCAATACATTCTGTTTCCTACATTTTATTTTAAGGCATTCACCAACTGGTCCCAAAAACTGTATCTCCATATTCATCATTCAGATATTCTATATAAGACTTGGATTGAATCAATTCAAGCACATTCAGCGGAAGGTCCCTAGGAGAAACATTAAGAAAACCACTTTTTCGTTTCTTCGTTCGTATATGTTTTCCATCCGGGCCATATTATATTCATACAAGCACCAGTATGAAAGTTATGTGACATTATCACTAGAGTTTTTCGACTGTTGTGAATTGCGGATGTGATATTAGTGGCAATGTCATTTCCGGGCAGGACATTTCTCTTGTGTTAACATTATTGAATTCCATTTCCAACTTCAATTTTTGTAGACGGACATTGATGGTTGTCATCCATTCAATGAACTTGATTGATATACAATAACATTCCAACAAGTTTTCATTTAAATCAACAGAAAAGTTGTGTGTTCTGGCTAAAGTTTCCCACTGAAATATAACAGGGTCACTGATAATCGTTAGTCAGTTTCCACTTAAATCTAATTCCTTTAAATGCATCACGTGTGAAAGACGAAAAGTTATGTCTGTACGAATATTTTCACTTAAATCAAGTTTTTGCAGATTTCTTTGTGATTTGAGTGAATTCTCCGGTAGATTTGGAATTCTATTTTTAGATAGAATGAGCTCAATAAGTGATTCCAAGTTATGAAATATTTCACCATTAATATCATCAGGAAGTACAATACCAAGTAGATTATTATGAAAGTTTAAATGCTCTACGTTTTTAAAATCAAAGCTAAAGAAGAAATTTTAAAAATTGCTGCAGAAATTTGTAGACACATTTTGAACTTTTAAACTTTCTACATTATAGATAGGGCCAATCAATGAATATAATATGGTATTACAAAAATCAACCGTTTCCAGCTGATTTCTTTAAACCTATAATTTTGGAGTGTCAATTCTTAGACTAGCTGAGCTGTAATTTATATTTTTTAGATTATTTGGAATCGGTATTGCAACAGGACTAAATAAATCTGGATTATCCCCTTTTCTGAACTCGTCAATCACATAAAGGGAGGTCATCCAACTATGGTCCATATAAATGGGCTCCATGACAGAGTCTTCTTTGCATGTATATATTGAATTAGAAATGCATTTTTCGGGATAAATGTTTGTTTTATGACGAAAAAGATCTGAAACGTCTGCAGTTTCTAAATTGACAAGCAGAAATACATCGAATATATACCATCCAAACTTCAAAGGATTTCCTCTAAGGGACACAAACTTCAAAGATTTTGGAAAATAAGTAAACGCGGTTTTCTCTATAGTTTGTAAACGATTTCCATCGGCAAACGCATATTGAAGCGACGTGTTGTGTAAACCCTTAATTTGGGACGTTTCCAATACTGTGGTCAAATCCGAAATTTTGTATAGATTGTTAACCTTAAATATTCTAATGTTTGAAAATTGTAAATCGCTTGTTATATTTTTCAGTCCTTCAAATTTAAGACACGTATTATTCGACACGTCGAGATACGTTATATTTTTCAAAATCGTCAATGCTCCGTGATGAATTTGTTGAATCTTGCAGGTTGATAAGTCTAAGTGTTGAACTTGGGAAATAAACTGGAAGGAATCGTTTATCAAAATTGACAGTGAACAATTTCCAGTTGATAATGAAAGATCGAGCATTGCAAGTTTATGTCGTTTATTATATTGTTTGCTCAGGAAGGGAAATCCATTTGATATGAAGTCAATATGTTAACTTTCAATTGAAACCAATTTCGAAAAGTTCGGTTGATAGTTTTCGACGAAATTATTTTTTGAATTTAAATACTTTAAATTCTTAAATTGTGAAAACGTGTTGGCACCGAACGAGTTAGTTCCTTTTGATAGAACATTGTTATGTAAGCTTAATTTTAGTAAATTCTGAAGACCGTTGAATGACATTTCTGTTAGTCTATGAATCCTGTTATGAGACAAGTAAATTTCTTTAAGGATTGTGTTGTTAGAAAAGATACCATTTGGTATCTCATCAATGAGGTTATATTTTAGGATCAACTTTACTACATAAATTAAAACGTTTTGAATCCTTTTCAGCTGTATATGCGAGCAATCGGCCTTCACAGCTTTGCTAGCATGTTCTGAGCTGCACCTACATCTTGGAAGAAAGCTGCATGGATGGTGCAGTACATTCCCGCATATTGTAGTTAATGTGTTGTAACAGATAATCACATATATGTATTTGCTTCTCATTTTGTAACTGCAATGAAATAGAGAAATCATAGTATTAAATAGGGTAGCATGGTATTAGAGATTGAATTTGTAGAATTTTTTTCATACAAAAACTAAAAGATACTGTTCAACAACATGTCACCCGACCTCCGTCAGGGTGATATAATAAAAATTACAAATAAAAATAATGTTTATTCGACAGTCGCTGATGAGTCTTTTGTAGATGAGAGTTGAAAAGGGCGTTTGGCGTACAAAATGTTAAGCCTGCTTTCTATGATGCATTTATTGACTATTATTGTCTGTACAATGATGCTCGACACCATTTTAAAATTCAAATTATGAAATCATCGCTGACCTAAATAAAGGCAACAGTAGTATACCGGTGTTCAAAAGTCATAAATCGATAAAGAAAAAAACAAATCCGGGTTACAAAGCAAAACCGAAGGAACACATCAACTATCAAGAAGAAAACAAAGGAACAACAGGAACACCAAAGTGCAACAAAAAAAAAAACAAAAAAAAAAAACGCTAACACACATAGAAACGAACTGTTTGATAACAATTGCCATATTCCTGACTTGGTACAGGACATTTTAAGAAAAATGTTATATAAACTCTGGAGAGATGCTTACCAGAGAATGATAAAAGTATATAAGTAAAGTTAATCCTAGACAATGAATTACAATCATGTCTATGGGGGAGATATATATTCCCTATTTCGAAATACTTACTTTGTGTTTAAAAACAACAAATATCAATCAAACGATAGCCGTATTTTCAACCGAGTTCGTATGCCCTTTAAAGTCAGCTTTATGTCACAATTCATTTTTAGATACAACGAAACCTGTCTAAACCGAAAACCTGTTTAAACCGAAAACCTGTCCAAACCGAAAACCTGTCTAAAACATACGTCCAGTCATATCAAATTTTATCTGTTGAGAACCTGATTAAGCCGTTCCTCTACCAAAACCGAATAAAATCATAAGTCCCGGAGAGGATCGGTTTACTATATATATATTTAGTAAATAAGTATCACGGCACTACATTTTACACATCAAATGCTCGAATGAACATTTCTAACGTTTAATGGTCCATAAAATGCATACGGAAAATAGGTTATCTGCAACGATGCATCTCAACTCGATAAATGGAAAATAATTCATTTATTTATATTATTGCTATGGTATGTGTAAAAGTTAAAAATAAACCAAATACTCACTAAGGAAAAATGATATTGATAAAGGATAATAATGTGAGTTTTTATCTTTACTTTTGTATACGCCATATCTTAACTATTGTTGCAACCATTCTAACTAGTATTTTTATTTCCGTATGATTTGAAATTATAAAGAAATGGAATGATTGCAAAATTGAAGACCAGGGCTGACATGCATACAATGACTGAAGTTAAAATACCCAAATCTTAGTACTAATTTATCGTAGGAAATGTAGAAAAATCCGTCCGTTCGAAACAAATTTTAACTTATTATAAGTAGTTTTATGCATATCTGCCCTGATATCTTTGACGAGTTGTTTGTTGTGGTTTGATCTTAAGACATCTTGACACACTAATGCGGCCCATAAAACTAAAAAAAAACACGTTTTAAAAGGCATTCTATACGATCATGTTCATTTATTCAATTTCAGGTCGAGATGGATACGCTCTCACATAAACTCTTGTTATTAATCTTTGTTGACAATTTTTGTGTACTATGCTATTTCATATATTTAATAACTGCGAGCATTATTTGTCTTAATATCTAAATGAAACTCTAATAAAAATATTACTGTGCCTGTCCCAAATCAGGAACATGCTAATAGTACTTAATTGTAGTAGCATAAATCATTGATTTTTTGAGTTTTCAATGTTTATGACGTTTTAAACCAATCACAACGTTTCGATGTACGCTTTTGAAAATTTCACTCTGTATTCATTTGATTTTGAAACGGTGAATTGGCAAATTAAGTGTCGATGGTAGAATTTTTGTTATCCATGTTTAGTATAATTCACGCCTTTTATTGACCTGGTAATAATGTACAGTTGTTTACAGTTTTTAAATTTGTTGTACTGTCCAAGGTTAGGATGAAATTTTGAAGAAAAAAAGGCAGGACAGGAGTTTTGAGTAAAACAAAAAGGCAGGATGAGACTCTTATGTAAAAAAAAGTCAGGATAAATAAAAAAGGCAGGACTGAATAGCTTGAAAAATAAAAAGGCAAGACAGAGATTACAACTAAAATAAAATCCAAGACAAAATTTTTCATTCTACCCCCTAAATATCAAATGGTAGCTCCCTAAGCAGAAAAAGTACCCTAGGCTTGTTTTTTTTTTTTTAAGTTGAAATTTATAGCTTTTATTTCTACAATTAACACATTTCTTTTGCATTTACTAGATTGATTATCTGGGAATATTACCAAAGGTATGCTAATGTTTTCTTCATTCACTAAGTGTCAAACGCGTGTATGATACCATTGGTACATTCATATTTTATAAGCTAGTGAACGCAAAACACGTTTTTTTGTAAATGTAATTTGAAGTATTAACTATTTGAACAATTCTCCGTTTCAGAATCTAATGTATTCTGGGTAATAGTTTCAAAATCGTACACCAAAACGTTGCGATTGGTTTAAAACGTTCTACACAATGGAAATTCGACCAATGATGTAACGTTATTTACATTGTAATGTACGAACAATGAGATTTCCCTTAGTCCTTTAGATTCTGAACAGGCGAATTACTAAGTTTGGTAACGTTTTTCCCTATTACGTATAGTGCCTTGACGAGTAAAACATTAACATGTACAAATGAATCGCTAATATTGATAACAAACCTTCTATAATCAATTGCATTTGATGGAATCGTTTACCTTTTCAGATTGATAAGAAATCTTCAGAAAAGCCTGAATTGTAAAGTCAAAGATTGTCGGTCACCGTGTATTCCTTCAGGAAAAAAATGTTTGCCACTATAAGAACATATTTTGCGATGATCATAAAATTACCGATACGGTAATATCATTGACAGATTCAAATGGCGATTTCAATAATTTCTCTTCCAAAAGATTCCATGTCAAACCATGGAAGTTTGCTTTAGCCGTTTTGTATACGTTCATTGCCCATTTCCAGGTCATTTTTTCTATAGTTTTCGCCAAGGAACATCTAACAGATCCAAAGATATATCCAGCGTTAACCCACATTTTGCTAGATAATTTGCCATACATTTCATGGTCTTACATGGTAACAGAGGGAGTTATTATATACTTTTTTTTATTATAGGATTGGCATTCCTGGTTTTTCTTGAGAACAGGTCAAATATGCTAATTTATCTTGGGTCCAAGCATCACATCACTAAATAAGACATTTATTGCCAAAATCTGCATCCGGTGCCGATTTATTGGAACTCTTAGTGTTATTTTTAATTTCTTTTGATTTTGCGTGACCTAAAGGGTTCCGTTATTAAGGACGGTTCAGGAGGGCGATCTGGGATAACGGACAGTCTGAAAACTCTTACAAGTCATAAGTAAGTTTGTATCAGCGGCTTTTAATAAGTTTATTCTAAGCTTCCAAGTAATACAGATGATTTTTATTGTTTCACATATAAGCCTTATAACTCATAGTCAGGATAATTGTCAATTATACCACACCTCCTTATAGTGTCATACTTAAAAGAATCATTGAAACTGATTTCAGATAAAATACCAGACTTATAATTTTGTATGCTAGATGTGACTATCGGATCCATAAGGCTCATCAGTTGCCATCGAATCTGTAACAGTTGGAGAATCAAAACAATACAAAGTTGAGGAGCACTTAAATGTATCTGACTTTAAAAATTATCACCCCTTTTTAAAGAGTTATCTACCTTAGACTAATCAGTACGCTAGTATAAAAGAAAGTTTAACCTTGCAATATATTTTGATACAGATAAAGTTTTTCGTGGGGTTCGTGTTGCTCATTATTTAGTTGTTTATGTTGTGTTTTGTAGTATGTTGTTTATCTCTTTGTCGATTTTCGTTTTTCACTTTGTCATTTTCATTTCCTTTTCGACTCATGAGTTTGAATGTCCCTTAAGTCTCTTTTCCGAAAAAGGTTTTGTAAAACTTCAAACGTTTATAAAACGAATAATTAACAAGGGTATATTCAGTTCAAAGAACCGTCTTGCTTTTTGTAGGAAAGGCTGATTACATGTTTTTTTTTTTAAACTTCACTCTTATAAAAAAAACAATAAAGTACCAAGAACAATTGCAAAATTATCAAGAAAATTAAAAAAAATCATTAGATATTTAAGCTTTTAAAAACTTCTCTTGTCCTTTGTTAGGTAAAAAAAGAAGAAAAGAAAAATGAAATTGTATCAGCAAATAAATGAATTTTAATCAAAACAACGATTTACTAACACAAGGTGCCTCCTAAAATCGATATATCTATTTTCTTATACTGTTCATGTTTTAAATAATTTGGAAAAGGCGAGAGATACTAAAAGGACTTTCAAACTCTCAGGTCGAACACTGACTGACAAGAAAGATCGATCAGAACAGAAATTTGTTTTCAAAGTGTCAAGCTCTCAATCGAGTGAATGATTGATTGATTGGTTGAATGATAGTGTTTAACGCCACCGTCAACACTCTTGTTATAGATATTAAAATATGTAATTGCATATTGGTAGCATATAATGACTTGTGTTTATCGTTGGTATATTAACATAAGTTAGGTATAAGTTAGGACTGACATGTTTATTGAATACCCTTTCATCTTGTCAATTTCTAATTTTTTTCAGATTTTTAATATTACAACGTGTACTAGTGATAGTTGCAACTATCTACATTTTCAGAAGTATTTGTGTTATATCAACGTCGTTACCGATGCCCCAATATCACTATGACTGCCAGCGTCTGGTAAGTCAAATAAACATGTACATATATATACATGATACATATATAAACAATGAGTGGTCATATTTCAACAACTCAGTGAAGGAAAGTAATACATAAAGATCGACAAAAATACTGTACAATACTGTACAATACAATACATAAGGCCCCAACACCTAACTTCTCCCAAAACAGACACATGCATTGTATGTTACGCAAGAAAAGACTGAAAAGTGACACATGGAATTTTGAAAGGACAAACAATTCCCCCTTCCCCCAAAAAAGGAAAAAAAACCACCATCACACAAAACCTCGCACATCTATAGACTAGAATTTAGTGATACACTGCATTTTAAACTACCATAGAAAGTTCAAACTCGTAACCATAATATTATATAAACCGGTCAGTTGTATTTGTTGACTTTTACTATATTTTATAACTGCTTTTATATCATATACTCAGTAGCTCCAAATGAACATATTTTCAAACAGGATGTATAAAGACACACCCAACGTTCATTTTGATCTATAAAGAGGTTAACTCCTAACTATCCTACTGCCTGTCGATACATTTATTTTTGGCATTGCACAAGTCATGTCTTCTTTGACTGTCCATGACGTTAAAATACCAAATTCCTGGGATGTGTTGTAGTTGATTTTAGTCTCTGATGCATGATTTTTTATTATTAATTGTTTTTGGCTTTTAACTAGCTGTCAGTAACTGCGAGTACTCTCAAATCGTACTTTCTTGTTTATTTGACCTGTTGATACTAATTGTAATGTTTTTTGGTATTTAATGTTTACTTTTTCAGGGTTATATCTGGTCTATATACTAGCGTCGATAAGTGTTTGGTATTACTATAAATTTTCACTTCTTCGTACTATAAACATCAAAATTATTTATTTTGTAAAAATATTTCCTTTCTCAATTTGAACTAAAACAAACACTTTGGCAGAAATGCTAACACACTGTGATGTTATTGTCTGTTTGAATAATAATGCCCTAAGTGAGGCCATGATTTCAAATAAATTCTTTTCCTTTTTTCGAACAACATCTTCAGGCGGATTTAGGGATTCCAGAAAAGGGCTTATGACGTTTCATTTACGATTAATGCATACACGTATCATGTGCAACTTCTTATTACGTTGCATAGTTGCATAGCTGAGTCATCGATAATCTTTATATAGTAGAATGAAAAACCTGTCCATGTACTTTCAGATCATAAAAGATGGCTGGGATAGACTTGCACACACTATACGCATGTATTTAGGGTTTGGTATGAAAGCAGGAGGGTTGCAAACTTGTGGTGATTATGTGTTCAGTGGACATACCGTCATTATAATACTCTTAGTTCTATCTTTGAATGAATGTAAGTATACATTTTATAAAGATTAGACCGTTGGTTTACCCGTTTGAATGGTTTTACACTAGTCAAGGCAATTCAAGGCTCCGTGTTGAAGACCGTACTTTGTCCTATAATGGTTTACTTTTACAAATTGTGACTTGGATGTAGAGTTGTCTCATTGGCACTCTTACCACATCTTCTTATATCTATATACAATAGAATTTTGTATTTGGAATAAACTTATCATATATTCCAGGATTTAACATATTTGAAAGATAGACTAAAATGTTGTAATGATTAGATATAAGAAGATGTGGTATGAGTGCCAATGAGACAACTCTTCATCCAAGTCAAAATTTAAACCATTATAGGTCAAAGTACGGTCTTCAACACGGAGCCTTGGCTCACACCGAACAGTAAGCTATAAAGGTCCCAAAAATTACTAGTGTAAAACTATTCAAACGGGAAAACCAACGGTCTAATCTATATAAAAAACGAGAAACGAGAAACACTTATGAACCACATGTTTATAAAAGGACTAAAACTGATGTAACACGTAAAAGGAAATCCGAAAACTTTCCTTAGCGCTTTGTCAAAAGAGATTTACATGAGTTAAAAAACGTTGATAAATAAGGGGATTTGAAATATAAAGGAAAAATATAAACGCAGAACATTCTCACATGAATAAATAGTATGATACTAATAAAGGCATTTAAATAAGTATAACGAACATATTGAACTCAAACGCTAACAATCAACGGAACAAGTCAAAGGAAACTGCAATATTCCTGACTTAGTGTAGGCATTTGAAAGAGAAAATGGTGGGTTAAACCTAGTTAAACCTGGTTTTATAGCCAAAGTAAAAGTAAAAAACCTACCACTTGTATGACAGTAGTGTATAGTTCCATTATATTGACATAATTGGGTAAGTAACCCGCACAGACGTAATTGGTTAATGTAATAATAATTGGTATCCATAAGTCAAAACATTGACACTCATACCACATCTTCTTATATATATATATAATAGAATTTTGTATTGGGAATAAACTATTTTATATTTCAGGATTTAACATATTTGAAAGGTAGACTGAAATGTTGTTATGATGTTTATAAAAGGGGGTACTTGACTAAACTGATGTAACACGTAAAAGGAAATCCAAACTTTCTAAACGCTTTGTCAAAAGAGATTTACATTAGTTAAAAAAGTTGATAAATACGGGGATTTGAAATATAAAGGAAAAATATTAGGGCAGAACATTCTCACATGAATGAATAGTATGATACTAATAAAGGCTTTTAAATAAGTATAACGAACATATTGAACTCAAACGCTAACAATCAACGGAACAAGTCAAAGGAAACTGCAATATTCCTGACTTAGTGTAGGCATTTGACGGAGAAAATGGTGGGTTAAACCTGGTTAAACCTGGTTTTATAGCCAAAGTGAAGGTAAAAAGCCTACCACTTGTATGACAGTAGTGTATAGTTCCATTATATTGACATAATTGGGTAAGTAACCTTCACAGACGTCCATGTAATAGGTTAATGTAATAATAATTGGTATCCAGCAGTCAAAACAGCTAGCCAAAGTCAGCAACTGTAGAGGGTTTGCCAGAAATATCGAAAACAGAAGAAAAAACGCAATTCTCTCTTCCAGAAAATAAAAGCAACTTAAAAACAAAAAATCATCAATAAGACAGACTTTGGAAAAAAGCAATTAAAGCAAACAAATAAGAAAAATGCCTTACGACCTTTAATTAATTCTTTCATCTTTACAAAGATTAGTTTTTGGAAGTTTGTCTGTACCTGTAAAATCCTTATAACAAATGGGATACATATAACATATTGTTAAGAGAAGTGATTAAACACTATATTGATATATTTGTCTTTCTATTTTACTGTATTATGTGTAACACATTAGGTAACCGAGTTCTATAAAAAAATAATAAAAAGCTGCGACTTGGTTAAGGGAGAAAGCATATTCAATTGTATAATATTACCTCTATGGTCAAAACCGCGCAGACCACCTTGTGACAATCTTTCAAATACATTTCATTTGCTGTTTTGGAATCTAAATGATTGTGGGTTATCTATTTGTCCGTATCCATTACTGAAAATAACGTCACACCATTGGTTGAATTCAAACTGTTCAGGACGTTGTAAGCCAGTTACAACGTTTAGTAGTACACTTTTGGAAAATATGACGAAGAATTCAGTCGAAACGGTAAACATCTTACACCATGTCTTACTCTTATTTAAATACTTAATACCACGGACTCCGCCTTGTGCTTTGGACACTTGTTGACCTTTGACGCATTTTAGCTATTTTTTATGTCATGGTCATGTCGTATTATACGACTTTTGGTATTCATTGGCTGTCAAATGTATTGGTTTGAGCATTTCCGATGAAGATCGGTCCAGGAAAGCTCTTTAGACGAACGAAATTAACAAAGTGTTATTTTCATTTGATGTGATACCGACATTACATCGCAGCGTTGTAAGTTCAAGACTTTACAGAACATTGCCACGTTGTAAGTTCAAGACTTTACAAAACATGGCCACGTTGTAAGTTCCAGACTTTACAAAACATCGCCACGCTGTAAGTTCGAGACTTTACAAAATAACGCCACGTTGTAAGTTCGAGACTTTACAGAACATCACCACGATGAAGATCGACACTTAACCTAACAATGACACTTTAGAAATAAAATTACATGACTGCTGTATTTGAACTTATATTATATAATTATTAAGATATAATCTCAACTGCAGTAAAGTGAAAAAATAAATAAATCGCATAGTTGTCAGAAATTGAATGAAGAAGTTACGTGGACCTTGAGAGCAATAACCTTGAGTCGACAAAAACCACCATGTACCATACAAATTCAACATGTATAATCATTAAACCTTATACAAAGATTTATCAACTACAAAAAGTAAATATTTTTTTTTATGTTACATTTTGTAATCGTGTATCTTACATTAATTTGTTGTTGTTTTTTTTACATTTCAGACACCCTAAGCACTTGAAATATTTACATATTTTAACTGGATTGTTGGTGCATTAGGAATATTCTTTATACTTCTTGGACGTGGTCATTACACTCTCGATTTTGTTCTTGCATTTGGAATAACATGCAAAATGTTTGCAGTTCTACATTTATTTGCTGACAATAATATCCTGAAGAAACGAGACAACTGCAAATTTAGAAAATATTTTCCCGTTTTATTCTATTTCGAAGGAGATAGTACGGGGTAAATTCCATCGAAGAATGAATGGCCGATTCGTAAACTTAAATGGCCGTTTTGTAGACCTGTGAATAAAATTGTTGTGTGATATGACATAATATGAAGCGTTATATGATTGGTGTTGCTCAGTCTTAAGTTTTCTCTGTTGTGTTTTGTATAATGTTTGTCTTTTGGTTGTTTTTCATTATTTGCCATGCCAGAATGCAGTTTTTATGTATGATCTAGTGTATTATTAGTTACATAGTGTACTAGTGACCTAATACGATATATATGGGGTCAGTAAATTTCACATGGGGTGAGAGCGATGCTCGAATCCCCATATGGAATTTACTGACCCCATATATATCGTATTAGGTCACTAGCACGCTATGCAACATATTTATCTTACCGACTATCTTAACATGTGGTATTTAGACTAGTGGCCTATCAAAGTGATCAAGTCTTCAATATCGTTAGTATTAAGAACCGACTTCCATTTGTCTGTACAAAAAACAAATGCCACCAAGAAGAACTTGTTAGCTTTAAATGTGTTTTATGAATTTATTTCAATCGTTCATCATCAATTTCTTCGTCTGTTGAAACCTTTAAGATTTTTCCTCAACACCGTGTTGTTTTATAAAGGGACGTAACACCACTACTAACCGTGTATTGAAATAAACCCCGCCTACTAACCCAATATGGAATATACACGGTCTCCACGCGGTTGCTTTTAATCAATCATATTCCTAGAAATGTATAGGAGGTAGGATGATTAGTTTTATGGTGCTTTGATATGTACTTTTGATTTCAGTCTATAAGTAACAGTCTTCAGTGTTTATAAACTAAGAGTAAAATAAATGAGAAAATAAAACATTTCCTTTTAGCTCTATTTACAATGTGGACGATGAATTTCATTTTACTGCCGTTGCACAAAGAAAATATCAGATGTAAGACTAAAGCAATTACTTGTTCTAAGTGGTCTTTCTAAATACAGACTTCATGAATTACATGTACCCGTATAAACACAACTTATACGACGAATATTATTCAATTGTCGCAACCACAACCCCGTCCAACCCCCTAGAATGTAACAATATTTACGTTCAACACAGAGATCAAAGGGACCAAGCTGTTCAAAACATTATTATCTTTCAGGTTTTCTATTTAAAATCTTCATTATTTTTACTCCTGTTTACTACTTGTATTTACCATTACACCAAAGCTAGTTATAACTGTTACAGCAATAACGGGAGGGATTGTGCTTGATTTTCATATGATGAAGGTATAATCTTTCAATCAGTTTAATTGATGTCTGGAGCAGGCATGTCAGTTACTGCTAGTAGTCCTTTGTTAATTTATGTATCATTGTCAATTTGCCTAGTTTCTTCTGTTACCTATTCTAACAACATCAGACTCGGACTAAGCTTTACTGGGGATGGAGATCTCACTAAACATGTCCTAAGTCAGTAGCCTCTGGTCTTTGTTAGTCTTGAATTTTATTTTTAATTTTATAGATATAGGAAGATGTGGTGTGAGTGCCAATGAGACAACTCTCCATCCAAATAACAATTTATAAAAGTAAACCATTATAGGTCATTTAGATGTTTTTGGAGTTTAGTGTTACGTCCATTATCACTGAACTAGTTCACATTTGTGTTTAGGGGCCAGCTGAAGCCCGCCTCCGGGTGTGGGATTTTCTCGCTGTGTTGGAGACCCATTGGTGGCCTTGTGCTGTTTTCTGCTCTTTGGTTGGGTTGTTGTCTCCTTGACATATTCCCCGTTACCATTCTCAATTTTATTATCATAACAATAATACCGCATTAGCTTTGTAAATATCAATCAATAGTAATCA
This sequence comes from Mytilus coruscus, assembly GCA_017311375.1. NCBI lineage: Eukaryota > Metazoa > Mollusca > Bivalvia > Mytilida > Mytilidae > Mytilus > Mytilus coruscus. The sequence continues at coordinate 42,781,130 of CM029608.1, forward strand.
AACATAATTAGCATTTAATAATTAATCATCTAATCACCCAACAAAATATTTCATTTAAAAAAATCACGAATTGTTATTCACGGAAATATAAATATTTTTTATATATACATCTGAAAATACATCTAATAGTTCAACCTGTATTTTAAGCGAACGGACCCGATGCCGTTCTCTTTACAGCAAAGTTAAATTATGTGATTTCATGTGATAAATTTACAAGTTTAACATATCACCAACAAGAGACTGGTTGGTTAATCGTCTAATATTATATTTTTTTCATATTTGAATGAGATGACACAGCTGATTAACACATCTCTCTGTTGTTTCTATTTTAGTAGATGATGTAACATTGTTCTCTGTGATTACCTTATTTGTGTCTATTAGGACAAAATAGTAGAAAAAACACACCCCGTTTACATTATTTGGAAAGATTTAAACGTTATTCGTCGTGAAGGTACCTCAATTACGACCCTCATTTAAACATTTCTGTGTTGCCTTCATTAGTTGTCAGAATTGTCTTTCAAGAGTGGTACACGTTGTCTTCAAGAGTGGTCCGAGTTGTCTTCAAGAGTGGTCCGAGTTGTCTTCAAGAGTGGTCCGAGTTGTCTTAATATTGGTTCGAGTTGTCTTGGTCCAACTTGTCTTTGGTGCGAGATGTCATGTATTCAATGAGCCTTATCGCCGAATGTGTACTATAAACATGAGCAATGCGACAAGTGTCAAATGTGGACCAGGATCTGAGTACCCTTATTTTATCAACTTCTCTACAGTTTTCAACCTATCTTCGCTAGCCAAGGGTTACGATCCAGTGGCGAGGAGGGGACTGGATCGTAACCCTTGGCTAGCGAAGATGCTTTCAACACAGATCCATGAACATTCACAGGAAGATTGCACATTTGTTGACCTTGGGCGTCGCCCCGATATTCCGAAACCCCATTAGTCCGACACCCCATTGGTCCGACACCCCATTAGTCCGACACCCCATTGGTCCGACATCCCATTAGCCCAACACCCCACTGGTCCGACACCCCAATAGTCCAACAAAGGCCTGCCGTAATGGAAAATCTACTTCATGAGGGTGCGGATGGGGGTTTACAGAGCAGAGAATAATGGGAAACAAATATAAAGAATATAGAAAAATGGACCAAAAAATAAAGAATAATGAGGTGCTAAAATATAATGATTAGAGAGTAATGGGCAAAAAGAATAAAGAATAGGGAAAATGGCATAAAAATTAAAGCATACAGATATGAACGACCCCTCCCCAATCCAGACACTCATTTGTAGAATCGTTGTTGACGAGTTATTTGAACTACTCTTTCTTTTGAGTATATCATAGAAACAGATAATACCATACTACTTATCTGGTATTACTATAATAAATTAAAGAAATACCTTGACCATATGCATATAAAGAAATCGAGAACCTTGCAAGTTTTGGTAAACTTGTGTTAGATGTGTTCTATATGGGAACACATTGTACTAACAGCAGTGCAGTCTCTCATCTGAATAATGTTCACGTGATTATGCCTCGGATGCAATCAAAACTGTAAAAAGTGTGATTTTACCCATCTTCGCTAGCCAAGGGTTACGACCCAGTCCCCTTCTCTCCGGGACTGGAGCGGAACCCTTGGCTAGCGAAGATGGATTTTACCATAAAAAGGGACTATTATTTCCAAACATTATTCATCTATACTGTATACGAACTTAAAGAACGAAAACTTAAAAAAACTGAGAGCTATCGAATTGTTAATTGATAATACACTAGGAAATTGGCGAGTTTAAGTTTATGATATCGATAGTAAAATTGTTCAATCCGTGATAATTTTTCTATGCAAAAAAGACTTTATAAAGGTTGAAACTTCGATAAAAATGGATGAAATGTGCTGTAAGAATAAACTTGATCATTCTCAGTTCACGTTCATTCTGACAGCACATTTCATCCATTTTTATCGAAGTTTGAACCTTAATAAAGTCATAAAACATTTACCACTGGAAATTAGACAAACAAATAACTAAAAATCATGTACAAATAGCCATGTGCATGTTATGTTTACATAAGCGATACTATTTATAATTGCATATTCATAAAACAACAAACTTTTTTTTTGTACATAAGTATTTTCATTTGAGTTCTATGTTGCATCTTTAAAAACTCAACTTATCGGTTGTCTTTTGAACAACAGAAGCAAACATGCGACATGAAAATTTCGCTAGCAACCAACACCACTTCTCTTGCTGACATTGACACTGTCATAGAAATGGGTTTCACAGAAATGTACCTGTTTTCATTATTTCTATTTACTAGCACATTTTTTGCTGTCGTAAACTCGTATACTCAAACAGATTCCTTACAGAGAAAGCGCCAAACTTTACAAAGTTCTATTTGGTTTACCAGTTTTCCCACTGTCTTCAGAGTTCAATGTGTTCACTTTAAATAATTCACTCTTCAAAAAAGTACAAACATAGTTGCATAAAGACAAACTAAACTAAATTAATGTTCTTCTCAAAATAATTCTGTACACTGTACCAAGCGTCTCACATACAATCGTTTAAGCAAGTAAGTCTAATTGGAGCCTTAACTTTCTTAATTCTCTGCTTGAGATACAAAGCTGCGTATTTTCATCTTAGTTATTCGACAAATCTTCACAAACAAAATAGAGAATGGGAATGGGGAATGTGTCAAAGAGACAACAACCCGACCAAATGCAGAAAATAGCCGAAGGCCACCAATTGGCCTTCAATGCAGCGAAAAAATTAGGAAAACATTAGATTGACCAATGAACCATGAAAATGAGGTCATGGTCAGATGATAATTGCCAGACAGACATATTCACCATACTATCATTCCATACACCAAATATAGTTGGCCTATTGCTAATAGTATTAGAAAAACAGACCAAAAAACAAAAATTTAACATTGAGCAATGAACCATAAATATGAGGTCAAGGTCAAATAAAACACCAGACTGACATGTACATCGTATAATATTTTCATACACCAAATATAGTTGACCTATTGCATACAGTCCCCACTGAACCATGAAAATGAGGTCAAGGTCAGATGACACTTGACAGATGAACATGTACACCTTACAATCAATCCATACACCAAATGTAGTAGACCTATTGCATACAGTATTAGAAAAACAGACCAAAACACAAAAACTTAACTATAACCACTGAACCATGAAAATGAGGTCAAGGTCAGATGACACCTGCCAGTTGGACATGCACACCTTATAATCATTCCATACCCCAAATAAAGGAGACCTATTGCTAATAGTATCTGAGATATGGACTTAACCACGAAAACTTAACCTTGTTCACTGATCCATGAAATGAGGTCGAGGTAAAGTGAAAACTATCTGACGGGCATGAGGACCTTGCAAGGTACGCACATACCAAATATAGTTATCCTATTACTCATAATAAGAGAGAAATTAAGAATACTAAAAATCTTAACTTTTTTTCAAGTAGTCACTGAACAATGAAAATGAGGTCAAGGACAATGGACATATGACAGACGGAAACTTCATAACATAAGGCATCTATATACAAAGTATGAAGGATCCAGGTCTTATACCTTCTGAAATATTAAGCTTTTAAGAAGTTAGTTAACGCCGCCGCCGTCGTCGCCACCGCCGGATCACTATCCCTATGTCGAGCTTTATGCGACATAAGTCGCAGGCTCGACAAAAATCATACAGGACTAACAAAGGCCAGAGGCTCCTGATTTGGGACAGGCGCAAAAATGCGGCGGGGTTAAACATGTTTTGTGAGATCTCAACCCTCCCCCTATACCTCTACCAAATGTAGAAAAACAGACACACAGCAATACGCACAGTAAAACTCAGTTTAAAAGAAGTCCGAGTCCGATATCATAATAGGTAACAAAAGAAACTAAGCAAAATGAATATGCACAGTAAAACTCAGTTTGAATATCAAGCAAAGAAGTCCGAGTCCGATATCATAATAGGTAACAAAAGAAACTAAGCAAAATGAATCCTTCGTAATAAGTCTGTTTAAAGGTTTGGTTAGCTTTTGAGGTGAATGCCGACATTTTTGTGCTTTGGAAAGAATATTACCATAAAAGATTGGATGTGAAATACCTGAAGTTGAGAATGTATAAGATATCTGCATATTAGTATATTTAGTTTGACAAAATGTTCGCTACTCCGCGTCTCAATCATTCTATAAAGTTGTTTGGGTAAATATATCCCACTATTATCACTAATACATATCTACCAACCAAGCTTGCTAAATTGCATTACCTGTTCTTAGTCATTCGATGGACAAGGTCAAGTATGTTTTAATACACATTTAAAATGCAAGTGGGAAGGCCAAACAAAAATGTATGTGTGTTTACTGTACCCCTACCTACCCTAATTTTTATCCCCTACCCTAAAGGTTTTTGACCATTTTTGATTAAGCACTGTTGAAGTCACAATGTTGCTCCCATAGACTCAGTGTTAAAAATATATTAAAAAAAAAAAATTCCTACCTACCTACCCTATTTTTTCCAGCATGTGACAGTAAACACACATACATTTTTGTTTGGCCTTAGAAATGTGGTCACTTTGTTCTTGACAAAGTTGGACGTCCGTTTGGTTGTGCGGGATGTATTATTTTCAACAAATATCAGAGTGGTGACGTTATATCCGATGCCTCATGTAGAGAGAGTGCCACGCTCTCTGCAGGTTAAGAATCATTGCAACAACTCTTTGAGTGGCCGTCAATGGCCTCTTGTCTGAGCCTGTTGCAAGGCAAATTTCTGTCCGTATTCAATATACTTTCATTCTCCAGTGGCAGTCCAAGTTTCATTGACCTTCTTCATCCCGGATGGCATCTATTACAGAACCTACCTAGTGTATGTATTGTTAAATTGTTCTCGTCCTGAACATGCATATAATATTTGCCACTGGACATTAAGCAAATTTATAATATTGTAAGTACTTAATGAATATGTTATTATTATTTTGAGGACTCGCAGGAGGATTAATTTTAAGTAATTGGATTATCCGCTTGAAATAATGATTATTTTTTTAAAATATTGGTCAATTATTCCGTATCGGACTATTGGGGTGTCGGACTAATGTGGTGTCGGACTAATGGAGCGTCGGACTATTGGGGTGTCGGACCAATGGGGTGTCGGACTAATGGGCTGTCGGAATAACGGGGCTGCCCCAATGTGCACCGGCTATTATGGAATTGTTTCAGAATTTTTTCTCATTTTTCGAGGCTTGGGAACTTAGTCATTTTAAGCAAAATTTATGAAAGATGATTCAAGTTTTTTGTAATCAATTTTTCCTACAGGTTGCAACCCAGATCCTTCACAGGCAGTTTGGATATTTGTTGACGTTGTGCACCTGCTATAGATAATAAATTGTGGAATTGGTTCAGGTTTTGTTTCCTCATTTTTCCAGACTTGGGAACTTAGTGGTTTTTTTAACAAAATTTACGAAGAGTGTGCAAGTTTTGTGATATGAACTTCTCTTACAGTTTGCAACCCAGATCCGTGTGCGGAAGTTGCTATACTTGTTAAAACCTAAGTTGTAAGTTGTGTGAAAAGTATTAAATTTTATTACTAAGGGTATAATCAATTTCATATATCGAAAAAGGAAAGACAGCTCAATGGGTAAAAAAAAGAAAACAAAAGTTTCACAAAATAGTACACAGGAAACAAAGAATGAGTACCTGAATATGTGCTAGCGCGTATTTATTCACGATTGAATAAATACTTATATAATTTTGTAATTTATGTTTTATTTCCTATTTGAATTTACTTGAAATAAAGATGATTTTATTCCTAATTCATATTTGTGTTTTCGTTTTCAAATAGATTAATTACGGATTGTAATTAATTATGAGTGGTACTATTCGTATTTTATATTCACGGACTTTGACGATTGACTAGTTTCGCCTTGATTGTTACTCACTTCTACTATTCTGATGGTCAGTGTTTTACGCTTGATTTGACCACACACTTTCAGCTATTTCATTGGTTATATATCTTTTGGCGGTTTATTTCTATTAAGTCTATATTTAATTGTGGATTGATGTTCAAACCGAACAGACGTTTCATATACTTTATTTGCTGTCCCATATTTTGTACTATTTGTATTAGAGGAATTCCACGATTATTTCAGGTCAGTTTGCTTACTTATCTCTTTAGATATTCTGTCTATATCTTATTTTCATTGTAATTTGATTACCAGATTAATCAGTATTTCACGCATGAGTAACTTTCCATTTTAGCATGACTTTGTAGTAAGAATGTGTATCGTGTGACTGGTGAATGAATGTTGTAAATTATTTAAAAGGTTAACACAACTTTTATAACAGGCACATTATTGATTTACATTTGAGTTACATAATTTAAGCCTATGAATAAATAGTGTAAATATAAACGTATTGAATGGCGAATATTTAAGTAGAATGAGTCCGAGAGTAAATGAGTAAAATGTTAACTTGATAAATACTTTTCAGAGTCTTTATAATATTTTTGTCTCCGATTGATAGATTTTAAGTACTATATAAGTCTGTGCATAGTAACTATAATTTAGTATTTGTTATACAGGTATTTGACAGAGTTCTGCATATGATGTAGATATACGTTGAGGCATAACCTTTGTACCTCATACGAGGTAAGAATGAGTGTTCATTTGTAGTTGCTTATTATTTTATTAGCTTAGTTATTTTGCTTTGTGTAGCTTAGCTTAGCTTTATTAGTTAACTGCTTTTGCTATTTGCTTAATTAATGCCTATTTTGCATAGACTGTTTGTTTATAGTTTAAACGACTAATTCGTATATTATAATGTTTTGCTAAATGAGAAACTATATTTCTATTTTGCTTTTCTGACAAGTTAAATTCTGTTTCGAATGTCACAGAGAGTAATATTTTGATTAGATAAGGTTTAATTGCACATTTTGTTAATTTCATAAACTGTGACGTATTTTACAGTCAATTGGTTAATTTTTGTGAGTACACATATTACGTAAATTTATCAGATTGATATAATACATGTTTTAAAAAGAATTGATTTATATACGTTGTTATTAAATGTGATATTATATTACAGGGTTTCTTTTGATGCTTCACTGAATAATAAAACTATCCAGAACCCTACATAGTCTACTATTATTTACGCCCAGATAGTGCGACTACATTTTGGCGCCCACGTTATTTGGAGGATAGTGAAGGATTCACGACAAAACATCAAGATAGAAAAGGATCCGTTGGCTCCGACCGGAATATTCCAAGGAAGAGAAAATAGTGAACCGTAGCTCCGGCCGGCGTATTCTAGAATTTGAAACCGAGTTTGGCCATTGTTGACATTTCGACTTCCGGTACTCGAGTACGAAAACAACACATGGAAATTTGTGCACAAGTTCAAGAAAGACCTGATATTTTGTGTTTATTCTTGTATTTGTAAGTTACTTTTCATTTATAATCGATTCATATGTATGTTAACCACATGACTATTGGTATTGAGTAGCGATTTATTCAGAATTTATTGAGAAATTTGAAAACATTGTCTTTGAAAATTTCGACGATTTTTCATTGTAACTTTATTGAATTTTACACATAGATTAGATACCCTTTAGACACCTGTCAGTCATTGAAGGTTCATGTTGAACATCACTTGGTGTTTATTGATTATATGTACATGTATGTTTACACTTTAACTATACATTGATACTTGACCACCGGACCACAACCCCACCCCTCTTCGAGGTCGAATTGGGTCAACACAGGTCAAGGTCAACCGGAAGTACACACACATCCTGTATAAACATAAACATTGTGTCAACCTACCATTGATTGATTGTTTGAAAATTTAATATTGAATTTTCAATCCACTGATTTGCAGATTAACAATAGTTTGCAATTTATTTGATTTTGTCACAAGCAATAGTTGCTTTTGGTAATAGTGCATACACGCATACACTTTTGTGAGATAAAGCCTTACACATAGAGACTTTACGAACACATTTACACTTGCACATAGCATGCACGCATTACATTTGTGTGATTAAATTTTTTTTCGTTTATACTATACACATAGGTTGCAACTTTGGGCAACATTTATATGATTATGCGGTTGAGATGTGATGTTAGTTACATGTACATAAGAATTATTAGACATTGTTGTTAGTACTTATATTGACTTAGCTGTCTAGTTTGTGTATATTGTTGATTTTTACATAGAATTTTCAGCACAGACTTAGAAAATTTTGATATTGGCATATTTTTTAAATACTGACATAGGTGATAAACAAGTTTGATATTGATAAACTTAGTGTGAATCTTGGTGTATGATAGAATTATAGTGCATGTTATATAGGTGATACCATTCCTTATACCTTTGCATGTGAACCCATCCATATCTCTGCACATACCTACTAACACTTGTACACTTACACTTGAGTGAGATCTTAGTTTGTTGTCTGTACTATCAGTTACCATATTTGAGACTGTTTCTGCCAGCTATACAGTTACTCTTAGGTTAGTGCTAGTGATCTTCACTACTACCTGATCTCTGATATTTCTGTACTTAGAGTATTTCTATCCCAGACTGATCATTGGTATTGACAGATTAGACTTTGACTTGAGCATATTGTAGTTTATACATTGAGTAATAGTACATGTAGTATATTACATATAGATATATATTATCCGTAGTTATCGTGCCTTTCGATTCGCTTATTACACGCTGATTATTCGACCGTTATAGCTATACTCGGATATTTTGTACGCGCATATTTATTTATATACAGTTTTCCGTATTGCCGGCTAGATTTTGATTTTATTCTGGATTTTCACACTGGAATTTCTATTCAACATGGCTCATAAGTTCAAGGAAGAAGAAATTGTTACTGCACAGCCCACAAGTCCAAAAACGCCTACAGCTGAGATGATGAAGACTTTTGAGATGTTTGAAAAGATGGGAGCTAAACCGAAAGCTGATACCCCTGAGGACTTGAAGAATTGGATGATGGAATATCTGATTTCACAAGGAGCACTCAAGGAACAGAAACCTGAACCAGCTCCAAATTTACAACCACATCCACTTGTAGCACCACCTAAACCAGTTAATGTGACCAAGATGATGATGAACCATCCACCAAAGATAACCTGGTTCTCAGGAACAGAACCAAAGGCAGGCGACACCACATATGAATTATGGAGACATGAAGTCCAGTGTTTACTAAAACAGAATTATGAGCAAGATGCTATATTGAATGCAGTAAGAAGATCATTAAGAGGGAAGCAGGACTTGTAGCTATGAGGTTGGAACTCAACGCAAGTGTAAAGGTTATAATTCAGAAACTTGATAGCATATATGGAAGCGTGGACAAGAAAGAAGAGCTTTTAGCTGAGTTTTATGGTTCAAGACAACGACCAACAGAAAGTGTAACAGCTTGGAGTTGTAGACTGGAAGGAATTATTGGAAAAGCAGTTGATAGAGGACTTGTACGCAGACAAGATGTTGATAACATGCTTCATGCAATGATTTGGACAGGATTAAAACCACACTTGAAGGATATTTCAGGACATAAATATGATACCATTGGAGATTTTGATGGACTACGTGTAGCTTTAAGGCAGATAGAGAGCGATCATAGCAGCAGAAGTGAAACACTACCAGCAGAGACCAAGACACACATAAACAAGGCTATTACAACTCAACCTGAAGATGAAGGTTTAAAAGAGATCAAAGGTTTGATTAATCAGATACATACAAGGCTGGATTCCAATGACAAAAGATGGGAGCAAGCACCATGGAATCATCAGGAACAACCTACACAACCACCAAATCAACCAAATCAATGGCAGCAGCCCAACCAGTCATCACCATGGCAACAACAACCACAGTTTAGACAACACCAACAATATAGAGGGGATATAGAGGTAGAGGAGGAAATAGAGGTAGAGGACAGAACAACTATAGAGGAGGAAGAGATAACCCAGATAGAGATTACCAATGCTGGAGATGTGGACAGACAGGACATCTGAAGATAGGATGCAAAGTTAGGATGGATCATAGTCAGCAACATTTAAACTCCAACAAGCCTATGCAAGGGAACATCCATAGGTTTACAGAGCAGCAAGGTTCCCAAAGTCAGTCAGGTAAAGACACCACCAGGACTCTTTGGCCAGCCAACAGAAGTAAAGATGAACATAAATGGTATGGAAACATCAGCCCTATTAGATACCGGCTCAACAGTGTCAACAGTCAGCCAATCTTTCTTCAACCAACATATACAGACACCATTAACGGAGATAACAACCTTGCTGGATATAGAGTGTGCAGATGGGCAACAGTTACCATACCTTGGTTATACTGAAACTTGCATACAGATACCAGGTCAACATAAGGATTACCCATGTATACTTCTAGTTATACCAGACAGTAGATACAACAATCAGGTACCGCTGCTATTAGGAACTAACACGCTTTCAACCATCATAGATACACTTAAGGTAAGTATAGGAGCTAGATTTTTACAGGAAAGCAGCTTGACTACACCATGGTACCTAGCACTAAGATGCATTATACTTAGAGAGAAACAACTTACGAAGAATAGCAACCGTCTTGGAATTATCAGAAGTGGAGAGATCAAGTCTGTAACAGTATCACCAAATTCATACATCACATTAACCGGCTACTTAGACAAAGAAATACCATACCATGATTCACCAGCGATATTACAGTCATCATTACTAGCCAAGAATTACAACGACTTAGACATTGAACCAACATTAATCCACTATCAACATAGAAAGAATGGACAAGTGAAGATACGAATTTCCAATGTAACAACCAGAACCGTAAGTATACCACCAAGAGCTATAGTATGTGAGATCCAACCAGTAACCATCGAATCATTACAACCAACAACACCAGATGATGAAACTGAAGGTATTATGGAAAAGATGGAATTCACCAAAAGTGATCTTACCGATGAACAGTTTGATGAAGGACGTACACTTATCCGTTCGTACATGGATATCTTTTCCAAGAGGGATGATGATGTGGGTCACACTGGCACAGTGCAGCATAGGATCGACCTTCTGGAAGATAAACCGTTTAAGGAGAGATACCGCCACATACCACCAACAGCATATGATGAAGTCAGGGCACATTTAAGACAGCTACTAGATATGGGGATTATCAGACCATCACATAGTCCTTTTGCTTCCAATGTGGTATTAGTTAGAAAGAAAGACTCCACCCTGCGCCTGTGTGTGGATTACAGGAAACTGAACAACGCCACGAAAAGGATAGTTATGCTCTTCCGAGAATAGAGGAACTATTGGATTGTTTGGCAGGATCGACCTACTACTCAGTTGTGGACATGAAGTCGGATATCATCAGATTGAGATCTACGAACCACACAAAGAAAGAACAGCCTTTACAGTCGGTCCATTGGGTTTTTATGAGTACAACAGGATGCCGTTTGGTTTAACCAACAGCCCAGCCACTTACCAGAGAATGATGGAGGACTGCTTAGCCGACTACAATCTGAGGATATGCTGTGTTTTCATAGATGACGTTATCATTTTGGGAAGACGTATGAAGAGCATCTAGAGAACCTCAAGCTAGTGATGGAGAGAATAAGGCAAGTCAACTTAAAGCTAGCTCCAAAGAAGTGTTCCTTCTTTAAGAGACGCGTGAAGTTTGTTGGCCACATAGTTTCAGAAGCTGGAAAAGAGATAGACCCAGAGAAGACAGACAAAGTGACTACTTGGCCGAAACCAACATCACCAGAGGATGTCAGACGATTTCTTGGGTTTGTAGGCTACTACAGAAGATTCATCAAGAACTTCAGCCAGATTAGTAGACCACTCACTGATTTAATGCCATCGCCAACAGGCAAGAAAGGAAGCAAAAGAAAAACCAAGAAACAGATAGTATGGAACTGGGGACTAGACCAAGAGACAGCCTTTGCCTCCTTGAAGCGACTTCTTACATCAGCACCTATTTTAGGATATGCCGATTCAACTCTACCGTTTGAGTTGCACACAGATGCTTCGGGAATTGGATTAGGAGCAGTCTTATACCAGGAACAGCAGGGTGAAAAGCGTGTTATCAGCTATGCTAGCAGAGGTCTGACAAAGGCAGAAAAGAATTACCCGCCACATAAATTGGAGTTTTTGGCATTGAAGTGGGCCATTACAGATAAGTTTAAAGATTACCTGTTTGGACAACAATTTACAGTATGGACAGATAACAACCCACTCACATATGTTCTCACAACAGCAAAACTGGATGCTACAGGTCACCGTTGGTTATCAGACTTAGCAAGCTATCACTTTAACATCAAGTACCGCCCTGGAAGAACAAACGCAGATGCAGACGGACTCAGTCGATTACCAGTTGCTGAAGATCGAGCGGACATCAACATTGATTCTGTACGTGCCATCTGTAATGCAGTTGTACCAACACCTTTTGCAGAATGTTTAGCGATTAACCCCAACTTAGTTCAGGATGAAGAGAACAACGTGTTACATGGACTATCAACCACTGACATCATAGATTGGAAGAAAGCTCAACAACAGGACAAGATGATAACACGTTGGATAGAGATGGTAGAAAAACAGCAGAAACCTGATAAAGGAGACCCCATATTGAAGAGACAATTTACCCACCTACAGATTACTGATGATATGCTATACAGAGTAGTTAATAGTGAAGATGAAGTGAAGAAACAACTTGAATTACCATCGCAATTTATCACCACCATTTTACAGGCATACCACAACGATATAGGACACCAGGAAAAGATAGGACTCTATCACTACTCAGGGACCGCTTTTATTGGCCAGGTATGGCGAAAGATGTAGAGGAATGGTTATCACACTGTGGCAGATGTTTACGGAGGAAAACCATCCCTAATCACAGAGCACCTCTGGTAAGTATTCAGACCACGGCACCGTTACAGCTTGTATGCGTGGATTATCTAACCCTGGAACCATCGAAGGGAGGACAACAGTATGTCTTAGTTATTACAGACCATTTTACCAGGTTTGCACAAGCTATACCAACAAGGAATATGACAGCAAGAACAACAGCTGAAGCACTGTACAACCACTACATTGTTCACTATGGACTTCCCGAAAGACTTCACTCAGACAAGGGAGCACAATTTGAGTCTAAGCTTATTAAGGAACTCTGTACGTTAACAGGAATGGTAAAATCCGCACCACCAGTTATCACCCACAAGGAAATGGACAATGCGAGAGGTTTAACCGGACATTAATGAGTATGCTGGGAACCCTGGAGGTTGAACAGAAGAGAGACTGGAAGGCTTATGTTGGACCATTAGTATATTGCTACAACAGTACCAGACACGATTCAACAGGCTACTCACCATACTTTTTGATGTTTGGGAGAAATCCGAGATTACCAGTAGATATTGCTTTTGGTTTAAGGAAGGAAGCAAAGAATCAAGATTATATCAACAACCTCAAAGATAGACTAGAGTATGCACACAAGGCTGCAGCAGAAATGTCGAAGAGATCTCAGTTGAAACAGAAAGGAGGTTATGATACTACGGTACGTGGTGCAACTATACAGAAGGAGACAGAATACTGGTACGAATCAACGCATTTGAAGGACGACATAAGCTCTCTGACAAATGGGAAAAGGATTCTTACCGTGTTCTTGATCAACCAAACAAAGACATTCCAGTTTATACAGTGCAAAAAGAACATGGTGGTGGAAAGAAGCGAAATTTGCACAGGAACCATTTACTACCTGTTGGATTCATCACAGAAACACATGAGCATAATGAAGAGAACAAACCAGTACCGACACTAAGGAAAAGAAAGCCAACAACAGTACCACCTACAATGATACCTGATAGACCAGTAACAATTCAGGACTACAGACAGAATGAATCTTCTGATGAGGAGTCAGTTGAATTGGTCATTATACATTCAGATGCTGATGATGACAGTAACCCATCCGTTACAGATTCAACATCACAGCAAGGAGAGCAAAATGAGGTATTAGAGACAGAAGCTTCAGGATCTGATGGGGACGCTCTTTCTCAGGCTGATTCAGTTACGACAGTTGATGAGACAGATTCCGAAGAAGAACAGAGAAGCGCTTTAGATAGTGGAAATGACATAGAACAACAGGAGAATCCACCTGAAGGCAGTTCGTCGTCATCTTCTCAGACTATTAGACGGTCTACCAGGAAAGAAGACAACCAGCTTGGATGCGGTCAGGTAAGTATGATACATCGCATTCAGCTAGTTTGGTAACAGAAAAGGATTGGTACCAGAGGATCCAGTGTATTACGTCATTAGCAGGAACCAACTTATTTGAAGATCTACAAACAGAAGCAGAAAAGACGATTTTAGATATTGTTAAAACTCCACAGAGCAAATGACGGGACGTCATTTCAGATCAGGGAGGAGTATGTGCTAGCGCGTATTTATTCACGATTGAATAAATACTTATATAATTTTGTAATTTATGTTTTATTTCCTATTTGAATTTACTTGAAATAAAGATGATTTTATTCCTAATTCATATTTGTGTTTTCGTTTTCAAATAGATTAATTACGGATTGTAATTAATTATGAGTGGTACTATTCGTATTTTATATTCACGGACTTTGACGATTGACTAGTTTCGCCTTGATTGTTACTCACTTCTACTATTCTGATGGTCAGTGTTTTACGCTTGATTTGACCACACTTTCAGCTATTTCATTGGTTATATATCTTTTGGCGGTTTATTTCTATTAAGTCTATATTTAATTGTGGATTGATGTTCAAACCGAACAGACGTTTCATATACTTTATTTGCTGTCTCATATTTTGTACTATTTGTATTGGAGGAATTCCACGATTATTTCAGGTCAGTTTGCTTACTTATCTCTTTAGATATTCTGTCTATATCTTATTTTCATTGTAATTTGATTACCAGATTAATCAGTATTTCACGCATGAGTAACTTTCCATTTTAGCATGACTTTGTAGTAAGAATGTGTATCGTGTGACTGGTGAATGAATGTTGTAAATTATTTAAAGGTTAACACAACTTTTATAACAGGCACATTATTGATTTACATTTGAGTTACATAATTTAAGCCTATGAATAAATAGTGTAAATATAAACGTATTGAATGGCGAATATTTAAGTAGAATGAGTCCGAGAGTAAATGAGTAAAATGTTAACTTGATAAATACTTTTCAGAGTCTTTATAATATTTTTGTCTCCGATTGATAGATTTTAAGTACTATATAAGTCTGTGCATAGTAACTATAATTTAGTATTTGTTATACAGGTATTTGACAGAGTTCTGCATATGATGTAGATATACGTTGAGGCATAACCTTTGTACCTCATACGAGGTAAGAATGAGTGTTCATTTGTAGTTGCTTATTATTTTATTAGCTTAGTTATTTTGCTTTGTGTAGCTTAGCTTAGCTTTATTAGTTAACTGCTTTTGCTATTTGCTTAATTAATGCCTATTTTGCATAGACTGTTTGTTTATAGTTTTAACGACTAATTCGTATATTATAATGTTTTGCTAAATGAGAAACTATATTTCTATTTTGCTTTTCTGACAAGTTAAATTCTGTTTCGAATGTCACAGAGAGTAATATTTTGATTAGATAAGGTTTAATTGCACATTTTGTTAATTTCACAAACTGTGACGTATTTTACAGTCAATTGGTTAATTTTTGTGAGTACACATATTACGTAAATTTATCAGATTGATATAATACATGTTTTAAAAGAATTGATTTATATACGTTGTTATTAAATGTGATATTATATTACAGGGTTTCTTTTAATGCTTCACTGAATAATAAAACTATCCAGAACCCTACATAGTCTACTATTATTTACGCCCAGATAGTGCGACTACAAATATATCAGTCCCTCTCCGTGATCGACTATTCCACTCGCGATGATACTTAAGGTGGCACCGTGATCGACTATTCCACTCGCGATGATACTTTAGGTGGCACCGTGATCGACTATTCCACTCGCGATGATACGTTAGGTGGCACGGTAGTATTTCTTGGGCCATAGAGATACAATGAAATGATAGATAGCTGGCACGGGAGTATTTCCTGGACCATAGAGATACAATGAAATGATAGATAGCTGGCACGGGAGTATTTCCTGGACCATAGAGATACAATGTAACGAAAGATAGATATAAGAAGATGTGGTATGAGTGCCAATGAGACAACTCTCCATCAAAGTCACAATTGTAATAAGTAAACCATTATAGGTCAAATTACGGCCTTTTTTTTTTTAGAAAATTCACTATTGTCTAACACTGATTCAGAACCTATCTACAAAGTTAACTGAAGTACTTTCAATGTA
The DNA here is from genome assembly GCA_017311375.1 of Mytilus coruscus. Lineage (NCBI taxonomy): Eukaryota > Metazoa > Mollusca > Bivalvia > Mytilida > Mytilidae > Mytilus > Mytilus coruscus. The sequence continues at coordinate 42,797,492 of CM029608.1, forward strand.
ATATGTAAAAATAAATTTAAATATGTATAATAAAGAAATAAGGACACGTGTTATGATTGCCAATGAGACAATTATCCATCAAAATTCAAAGAAGTTTTCCTACCGAAGGTCGGCGGTTCTCTCCGGGCACTCCGGCTTCCTCCACCAATAAAAACTGACCGCCACGGTATAGCACAAGAGAGTTTAAAGTGGTGTTAAACACCATCAATCAATCTTTCAGATGAAGTGGATTTAAGCAATTATAGGCAACCGTACGGCCTTCAACAATGAGAAAAATTCATTCCGTATAGTCTGCTTTAAAGGCCCCGACATGAAAAATATGAAATAATTTATTTGAGAAAACTAACGGCCTAATTTATAACAAAATGATTTGCGAAAAACAAATATGTTCGATTTTAATTGGCTGAAAACTTATCTTTTAATTTCATACCGTAAGAATAGTGATTTGCATAACATTGTTGAACTATCCGCCATAGTGACGTGTAGTATGCATGCGTATTTAAAATGAAATACAAAATCATACATGTAAGATAAACTGATAAACGAAATATTAAGAAATTATTAATAAGGATGACTGAATGCATGTACAAGAAGGGACCGATAATAGCAAAACAGTTAATTATATAATTCATTAAGTATATCGCTGGAGTTTATAAAGTACATTTCCTTCCACTGTGCCATGGTTTGCCATCTCCATTTTTCTCTAGACAAAGTATGGTTGGTTACATGTTCTAAATTTACTTAGAATTTCGGGATTTTTTCTCAAAATTAAGTAATATGAATCAGAAAAAAAATCACACTATTCTTAGTCGAATACCTAAAACTTGCGAAAGATATGAAAAGGCAGGATGAGCAACTTCGCAAAAAGGCCGGATGACGATTTATGTAAAAGATATTTGTTATACAGGTATTTGACAGAGTTCTGCATATGATGTAGATATACGTTGAGGCATAACCTTTGTACCTCATACGAGGTAAGAATGAGTGTTCATTTGTAGTTGCTTATTATTTTATTAGCTTAGTTATTTTGCTTTGTGTAGCTTAGCTTAGCTTTATTAGTTAACTGCTTTTGCTATTTGCTTAATTAATGCCTATTTTGCATAGACTGTTTGTTTATAGTTTAAACGACTAATTCGTATATTATAATGTTTTGCTAAATGAGAAACTATATTTCTATTTTGCTTTTCTGACAAGTTAAATTCTGTTTCGAATGTCACAGAGAGTAATATTTTGATTAGATAAGGTTTAATTGCACATTTTGTTAATTTCATAAACTGTGACGTATTTTACAGTCAATTGGTTAATTTTTGTGAGTACACATATTACGTAAATTTATCAGATTGATATAATACATGTTTTAAAAAGAATTGATTTATATACGTTGTTATTAAATGTGATATTATATTACAGGGTTTCTTTTGATGCTTCACTGAATAATAAAACTATCCAGAACCCTACATAGTCTACTATTATTTACGCCCAGATAGTGCGACTACATTTTGGCGCCCACGTTATTTGGAGGATAGTGAAGGATTCACGACAAAACATCAAGATAGAAAAGGATCCGTTGGCTCCGACCGAATATTCCAATGAAGAAAATAGTGAACCGTAGCTCCGGCCGGCATATTCTAGAATTTGAAAGCGAGTTTGGCCATTGTTGACATTTCGACTTCCGGTACTCGAGTACGAAAACAACACATGGAAATTTGTGCACAAGTTCAAGAAAGACCTGATATTTTGTGTTTATTCTTGTATTTGTAAGTTACTTTTCATTTATAATCGATTCATATGTATGTTAACCACATGACTATTGGTATTGAGTAGCGATTTATTCAGAATTTATTGAGAAATTTGAAAACATTGTCTTTGAAAATTTCGACGATTTTTCATTTGTAACTTTATTGAATTTTTACACATAGATTAGATACCCTTTAGACACCTGTCAGTCATTGAAGGTTCATGTTGAACATCACTTGGTGTTTATTGATTATATGTACATGTATGTTTACACTTTAACTATACATTGATACTTGACCACCGGACCACAACCCCACCCTCTTCGAGGTCGAATTGGGTCAACACAGGTCAAGGTCAACCGGAAGTACACACACATCCTGTATAAACATAAACATTGTGTCAACCTACCATTGATTGATTGTTTGAAAATTTAATATTGAATTTTCAATCCACTGATTTGCAGATTAACAATAGTTTGCAATTTATTTGATTTTGTCACAAGCAATAGTTGCTTTTGGTAATAGTGCATACACGCATACACTTTTGTGAGATAAAGCCTTACACATAGAGACTTTACGAACACATTTACACTTGCACATAGCATGCACGCATTACATTTGTGTGATTAAATTTTTTTTCGTTTATACTATACACATAGGTTGCAACTTTGGGCAACATTTATATGATTATGCGGTTGAGATGTGATGTTAGTTACATGTACATAAGAATTATTAGACATTGTTGTTAGTACTTATATTGACTTAGCTGTCTAGTTTGTGTATATTGTTGATTTTACATAGAATTTTCAGCACAGACTTAGAAAATTTTGATATTGGCATATTTTTTAAATACTGACATAGGTGATAAACAAGTTTGATATTGATAAACTTAGTGTGAATCTTGGTGTATGATAGAGTTATAGTGCATGTTATATAGGTGATACCATTCCTTATACCTTTGCATGTGAACCCATCCATATCTCTGCACACATACCTACTAACACTTGTACACTTACACTTGAGTGAGATCTTAGTTTGTTGTCTGTACTATCAGTTACCATCTTTGAGACTGTTTCTGCCAGCTATACAGTTACTCTTAGGTTAGTGCTAGTGATCTTCACTACTACCTGATCTCTGATATTTCTGTACTTAGAGTATTACTATCCCAGACTGATCATTGGTATTGACAGATTAGACTTTGACTTGAGCATATTGTAGTTTATACATTGAGTAATAGTACATGTAGTATTTTAGATATAGATATATATTATCCATAGTTGTCGTACCTTTCGATTCGCTTATTATATGCTGATTATTCGACCGTTATAGCTATACTCGGATATTTTGTACGCGCATATTTACAGTTTTTCTCAGTATTGCCTGATTGATTTTGATTTTGTTCTGGATTTTCACACTGGAATTTCTACTCAACATGGCTAATAAGTTCAAGGAAGAAGAAACTGTTACTGAACAGCCAACAAGTCCAAAACACCTACAGCTGAGATGATGAAGACTTTCGAGATGTTTGAAAAGATGGGAGCTAAACCGAAAGCTGATACCCCCGAGGACTTGAATAATTGGATGATGGAATATCTGATTTCACAAGGAGCATTCAAGGAACAGAAACCTGAACCTACTCCAAATCTACAACCACATCTACTTGTACCACCACCTAAACCAGTTAATGTGACCAAGATGATGATGAACCACCCACCAAAGATAGCCTGGTTCTCAGGAACAGAACCGAAGGCAGGCGACACTACGTATGAATTATGGAGACATGAAGTCCAGTGTTTACTGAAGCAGAATTATGAGCAAGATGCTATACTGAATGCAGTAAGAAGATCATTAAGAGGGGAAGCAGGACTTGTAGCTATGAGGTTGGAACTCAACGCAAGTGTAAAGGTTATAATTCAGAAATTAGATAGCATATATGGAAGCGTTGTCAAAAAAGAAGAGCTTTTAGCTGAGTTTTATGGTTCGAGACAACGACCAACTGAAAGTGTAACGGCATGGAGTTGTAGACTGGAAGGAATTATTGGAAAAGCAGTAGATAGAGGACTTGTACGCAGACAAGATGTTGATAACATGCTTCATGCAATGATTTGGACAGGATTGAAACCACACCTGAAGGATATATCAGGACATAAATATGATACCATTGGAGATTTTGATGGACTACGGGTAGCATTAAGGCAGATAGAGAGCGACCATAGCAGCAGAAGTGAAACACTACCAACAGATACCAAGACACAGATAAACAAGGCTATTACAACCCAACCTGAGGATGAAGGTCTACAAGAAATCAAAGGTTTGATTAATCAGATCCATACCAGATTGGATTCTAATGACAAAAGATGGGAGCAAGCACCATGGAACCATCAGCAACAACCTACACAACCACCAAGTCAGCCAAGTCAATGGCAGCAGCCCAATCAGTCATCACCATGGCAACAACAACCACAGTTTAGACAACAACAACAACAATATAGAGGTAGAGGAGGAAATAGAGGTAGAGGACAGAACAACTATAGAGGAGGCAGAGATAACCCAGACAGAGATTACCAATGCTGGAGATGTGGACAGACAGGACATCTGAAGATAGGATGCAAGGTTAGGATGGACCATAGTCAACAACATTTAAACTCCAACAAGCCTATGCAGGGGAACATCCATAGGTTTACAGAGCAGCAAGGTTCCCAAAGTCAGTCAGGTAAAGACACCACCAGGACTCTTTGGCCAGCCAACAGAAGTAAAGATGAATATAAATGGTATGGAAACATCAGCCCTATTAGATACCGGCTCAACAGTGTCAACAGTCAGCCAATCTTTCTTCAACCAACATATACAGACACCATTAACGGAGATAACAACCTTGCTGGATATAGAGTGTGCAGATGGGCAACAGTTACCATACCTTGGTTATACTGAAACTTGCATACAGATACCAGGTCAACATAAGGATTACCCATGTATACTTCTAGTTATACCAGACAGTAGATACAACAATCAGGTACCGCTGCTATTAGGAACTAACACGCTTTCAACCATCATAGATACACTTAAGGTAAGTATAGGAGCTAGATTTTTACAGGAAAGCAGCTTGACTACACCATGGTACCTAGCACTAAGATGCATTATACTTAGAGAGAAACAACTTACGAAGAATAGCAACCGTCTTGGAATTATCAGAAGTGGAGAGATCAAGTCTGTAACAGTATCACCAAATTCATACATCACATTAACCGGCTACTTAGACAAAGAAATACCATACCATGATTCACCAGCGATATTACAGTCATCATTACTAGCCAAGAATTACAACGACTTAGACATTGAACCAACATTAATCCACTATCAACATAGAAAGAATGGACAAGTGAAGATACGAATTTCCAATGTAACAACCAGAACCGTAAGTATACCACCAAGAGCTATAGTATGTGAGATCCAACCAGTAACCATCGAATCATTACAACGAACAACACCAGATGATGAAACTGAAGGTATTATGGAAAGATGGAATTCACCAAAAGTGATCTTACCGATGAACAGTTTGATGAAGGACGTACACTTATCCGTTCGTACATGGATATCTTTTCCAAGAGGGATGATGATGTGGGTCACACTGGCACAGTGCAGCATAGGATCGACCTTCTGGAAGATAAACCGTTTAAGGAGAGATACCGCCACATACCACCAACAGCATATGATGAAGTCAGGGCACATTTAAGACAGCTACTAGATATGGGGATTATCAGACCATCACATAGTCCTTTTGCTTCCAATGTGGTATTAGTTAGAAAGAAAGACTCCACCCTGCGCCTGTGTGTGGATTACAGGAAACTGAACAACGCCACGAAAAGGATAGTTATGCTCTTCCGAGAATAGAGGAACTATTGGATTGTTTGGCAGGATCGACCTACTACTCAGTTGTGGACATGAAGTCGGGATATCATCAGATTGAGATCTACGAACCACACAAAGAAAGAACAGCCTTTACATTCGGTCCATTGGGTTTTATGAGTACAACAGGATGCCGTTTGGTTTAACCAACAGCCCAGCCACTTACCAGAGAATGATGGAGGACTGCTTAGCCGACTACAATCTGAGGATATGCTGTGTTTTCATAGATGACGTTATCATTTTGGGAAGACGTATGAAGAGCATCTAGAGAACCTCAAGCTAGTGATGGAGAGAATAAGGCAAGTCAACTTAAAGCTAGCTCCAAAGAAGTGTTCCTTCTTTAAGAGACGCGTGAAGTTTGTTGGCCACATAGTTTCAGAAGCTGGAAAAGAGATAGACCCAGAGAAGACAGACAAAGTGACTACTTGGCCGAAACCAACATCACCAGAGGATGTCAGACGATTTCTTGGGTTTGTAGGCTACTACAGAAGATTCATCAAGAACTTCAGCCAGATTAGTAGACCACTCACTGATTTAATGCCATCGCCAACAGGCAAGAAAGGAAGCAAAAGAAAAACCAAGAAACAGATAGTATGGAACTGGGGACTAGACCAAGAGACAGCCTTTGCCTCCTTGAAGCGACTTACATCAGCACCTATTTTAGGATATGCCGATTCAACTCTACCGTTTGAGTTGCACACAGATGCTTCGGGAATTGGATTAGAGCAGTCTTATACCAGGAACAGCAGGGTGAAAAGCGTGTTATCAGCTATGCTAGCAGAGGTCTGACAAAGGCAGAAAAGAATTACCCGCCACATAAATTGGAGTTTTGGCATTGAAGTGGGCCATTACAGATAAGTTTAAAGATTACCTGTTTGGACAACAATTTACAGTATGGACAGATAACAACCCACTCACATATGTTCTCACAACAGCAAAACTGGATGCTACAGGTCACCGTTGGTTATCAGACTTAGCAAGCTATCACTTTAACATCAAGTACCGCCCTGGAAGAACAAACGCAGATGCAGACGGACTCAGTCGATTACCAGTTGCTGAAGATCGAGCGGACATCAACATTGATTCTGTACGTGCCATCTGTAATGCAGTTGTACCAACACCTTTTGCAGAATGTTTAGCGATTAACCCCAACTTAGTTCAGGATGAAGAGAACAACGTGTTACATGGACTATCAACCACTGACATCATAGATTGGAAGAAAGCTCAACAACAGGACAAGATGATAACACGTTGGATAGAGATGGTAGAAAAACAGCAGAAACCTGATAAAGGAGACCCCATATTGAAGAGACAATTTACCCACCTACAGATTACTGATGATATGCTATACAGAGTAGTTAATAGTGAAGATGAAGTGAAGAAACAACTTGAATTACCATCGCAATTTATCACCACCATTTTACAGGCATACCACAACGATATAGGACACCAGGAAAGATAGGACTCTATCACTACTCAGGGACCGCTTTTATTGGCCAGGTATGGCGAAAGATGTAGAGGAATGGTTATCACACTGTGGCAGATGTTTACGGAGGAAAACCATCCCTAATCACAGAGCACCTCTGGTAAGTATTCAGACCACGGCACCGTTACAGCTTGTATGCGTGGATTATCTAACCCTGGAACCATCGAAGGGAGGACAACAGTATGTCTTAGTTATTACAGACCATTTTACCAGGTTTGCACAAGCTATACCAACAAGGAATATGACAGCAAGAACAACAGCTGAAGCACTGTACAACCACTACATTGTTCACTATGGACTTCCCGAAAGACTTCACTCAGACAAGGGAGCACAATTTGAGTCTAAGCTTATTAAGGAACTCTGTACGTTAACAGGAATGGTAAAATCCGCACCACCAGTTATCACCCACAAGGAAATGGACAATGCGAGAGGTTTAACCGGACATTAATGAGTATGCTGGGAACCCTGGAGGTTGAACAGAAGAGAGACTGGAAGGCTTATGTTGGACCATTAGTATATTGCTACAACAGTACCAGACACGATTCAACAGGCTACTCACCATACTTTTGATGTTTGGGAGAAATCCGAGATTACCAGTAGATTTTGCTTTTGGTTTAAGGAAGGAAGCAAAGAATCAAGATTATATCAACAACCTCAAAGATAGACTAGAGTATGCACACAAGGCTGCAGCAGAAATGTCGAAGAGATCTCAGTTGAAACAGAAAGGAGGTTATGATACTACGGTACGTGGTGCAACTATACAGAAGGAGACAGAATACTGGTACGAATCAACGCATTTGAAGGACGACATAAGCTCTCTGACAAATGGGAAGAGGATTCTTACCGTGTTCTTGATCAACCAAACAAAGACATTCCAGTTTATACAGTGCAAAAAGAACATGGTGGTGGAAAGAAGCGAAATTTGCACAGGAACCATTTACTACCTATTGGATTCATCACAGAAACACATGAGCATAATGAAAAGAACAAACCAGTACCGACACTAAGGAAAAGAAAGCCAACAACAGTACCACCTACAATGATACCTGATAGACCAGTAACAATTCAGGACTACAGACAGAATGAATCTTCTGATGAGGAGTCAGTTGAATTGGTCATTATACATTCAGATGCTGATGATGACAGTAACCCATCCGTTACAGATTCAACATCACAGCAAGGAGAGCAAAATGAGGTATTAGAGACAGAAGCTTCAGGATCTGATGGGGACGCTCTTTCTCAGGCTGATTCAGTTACGACAGTTGATGAGACAGATTCCGAAGAAGAACAGAGAAGCGCTTTAGATAGTGGAAATGACATAGAACAACAGGAGAATCCACCTGAAGGCAGTTCGTCGTCATCTTCTCAGACTATTAGACGGTCTACCAGGAAAGAAGACAACCAGCTTGGATGCGGTCAGGTAAGTATGATACATCGCATTCAGCTAGTTTGGTAACAGAAAAGGATTGGTACCAGAGGATCCAGTGTATTACGTCATTAGCAGGAACCAACTTATTTGAAGATCTACAAACAGAAGCAGAAAAGACGATTTTAGATATTGTTAAAACTCCACAGAGCAAATGACGGGACGTCATTTCAGATCAGGAGGAGTATGTGCTAGCGCGTATTTATTCACGATTGAATAAATACTTATATAATTTTGTAATTTATGTTTTATTTCCTATTTGAATTTACTTGAAATAAAGATGATTTTATTCCTAATTCATATTTGTGTTTTCGTTTTCAAATAGATTAATTACGGATTGTAATTAATTATGAGTGGTACTATTCGTATTTTATATTCACGGACTTTGACGATTGACTAGTTTCGCCTTGATTGTTACTCACTTCTACTATTCTGATGGTCAGTGTTTTACGCTTGATTTGACCACACACTTTCAGCTATTTCATTGGTTATATATCTTTTGGCGGTTTATTTCTATTAAGTCTATATTTAATTGTGGATTGATGTTCAAACCGAACAGACGTTTCATATACTTTATTTGCTGTCTCATATTTTGTACTATTTGTATTGGAGGAATTCCACGATTATTTCAGGTCAGTTTGCTTACTTATCTCTTTAGATATTCTGTCTATATCTTATTTTCATTGTAATTTGATTACCAGATTAATCAGTATTTCACGCATGAGTAACTTTCCATTTTAGCATGACTTTGTAGTAAGAATGTATCGTGTGACTGGTGAATGAATGTTGTAAATTATTTAAAAGGTTAACACAACTTTTATAACAGGCACATTATTGATTTACATTTGAGTTACATAATTTAAGCCTATGAATAAATAGTGTAAATATAAACGTATTGAATGGCGAATATTTAAGTAGAATGAGTCCGAGAGTAAATGAGTAAAATGTTAACTTGATAAATACTTTTCAGAGTCTTTATAATATTTTGTCTCCGATTGATAGATTTTAAGTACTATATAAGTCTGTGCATAGTAACTATAATTTAGTATTTGTTATACAGGTATTTGACAGAGTTCTGCATATGATGTAGATATACGTTGAGGCATAACCTTTGTACCTCATACGAGGTAAGAATGAGTGTTCATTTGTAGTTGCTTATTATTTTATTAGCTTAGTTATTTTGCTTTGTGTAGCTTAGCTTAGCTTTATTAGTTAACTGCTTTTGCTATTTGCTTAATTAATGCCTATTTTGCATAGACTGTTTGTTTATAGTTTTAACGACTAATTCGTATATTATAATGTTTTGCTAAATGAGAAACTATATTTCTATTTTGCTTTTCTGACAAGTTAAATTCTGTTTCGAATGTCACAGAGAGTAATATTTTGATTAGATAAGGTTTAATTGCACATTTTGTTAATTTCACAAACTGTGACGTATTTTACAGTCAATTGGTTAATTTTTGTGAGTACACATATTACGTAAATTTATCAGATTGATATAATACATGTTTTAAAAAGAATTGATTTATATACGTTGTTATTAAATGTGATATTATATTACAGGGTTTCTTTTAATGCTTCACTGAATAATAAAACTATCCAGAACCCTACATAGTCTACTATTATTTACGCCCAGATAGTGCGACTACAAATATATCAGTCCCTCTCCGTGATCGACTATTCCACTCGCGATGATACTTTAGGTGGCACCGTGATCGACTATTCCACTCGCGATGATACTTTAGGTGGCACCGTGATCGACTATTCCACTCGCGATGATAAGTTAGGTGGCACGGTAGTATTTCTTGGGCCATAGAGATACAATGAAATGATAGATAGCTGGCACGGGAGTATTTCCTGGACCATAGAGATACAATGAAATGATAGATAGCTGGCACGGGAGTATTTCCTGGACCATAGAGATACAATGTAACGAAAGATAGATATAAGAAGATGTGGTATGAGTGCCAATGAGACAACTCTCCATCAAAGTCACAATTGTAATAAGTAAACCATTATAGGTCAAATTACGGCCTTTTTTTAGAAAATTCACTATTGTCTAACACTGATTCAGAACCTATCTACAAAGTTAACTGAATTACTTTCAATGTAATATTCAAAATAAATTTAAATATGTATAATAAAGAAATAAGGACACGTGTTATGATTGCCAATGAGACAATTATCCATCAAAATTCAAAGAAGTTTTCCTACCGAAGGTCGGCGGTTCTCTCCGGGCACTCCGGCTTCCTCCACCAATAAAAACTGACCGCCACGGTATAGCACAAGAGAGTTTAAAGTGGTGTTAAACACCATCAATCAATCTTTCAGATGAAGTGGATTTAAGCAATTATAGGCAACCGTACGGCCTTCAACAATGAGAAAAATTCATTCCGTATAGTCTGCTTTAAAGGCCCCGACATGAAAAATATGAAACAATTTATTTGAGAAAACTAACGGCCTAATTTATAACAAAATGATTTGCGAAAAACAAATATGACAGATATGAACTACAGGCTCCTGACTTGGGACAGGCACACATAGAATGTGGCGATGTTAAAATGGTTTCCTGGTGCCAAACCCTCCCCTAACCTGGGACAGTGGTGTAACAGTACAACTTAAGAACAAACTACAAAAATATTCATATGCATAAGACACTGGATAGACGAAAGATAGTCAACGGTGAATGACAAAATCAGTTTCAACATATGTTTTATTTTTCTTCATGTTTTCTTCCTTTTGTTGACCCTAATAGATATTTCTATGAAAGACTGTTTCACATCAATGATAGATATTTCTATGAAAGACTGTTTCACAGCAATGATAGATATTTCTATGAAAGACTGTTTCACAGCAATGATAGATATTTCTATGAAAGACTGTTTCACATCAATGATAGATATTTCTATGAAAGACTGTTTCACAGCAATGACCCTAATAGATATTTCTATGAAAGACTGTTTCACATCAATGATAGATATTTCTATGAAAGACTGTTTCACAGCAATGATAGATATTTCTATGAAAGACTGTTTCACAGCAATGAACCTAATAGATATTTCTATGAAAGACTGTTTCACAGCAATGACCCTAATAGATATTTCTATGAAAGACTGTTTCACAGCAATGAACCTAATAGATATTTCTATGAAAGACTGTTTCACAGCAATGACCCTAATAGATATTTCTATGAAAGACTGTTTCACAGCAATGACCCTAATAGATATTTCTATGAAAGACTGTTTCACAGCAATGACCCTAATAGATATTTCTATGAAAGACTGTTTCACAGCAATGATAGATATTTCTATTAAAGACTGTTTCACATCAATGATAGATATTTCTATGAAAGACTGTTTCACAGCAATGACCCTAATAGATATTTCTATGAAAGACTGTTTCACAGCAATGACCCTAATAGATATTTCTATGAAAGACTGTTTCACAGCAATGACCCTAATATATATTTATGAAAGACTGTTCCACAGCAATGACCCTAATATATATTTCTATGAAAGACTGTTTCACAATTAGCAATTATAGGAAACCGTACGGCCTTCAACAATGAGATAAACACATACCGTATAGTCGGCTATTAAAGGCAACGACATGAAAAATGTGAAACAATTCAATTGAGAAAATTAACAACCTAATGTATAAAAAAGAACAATTTATGGAAAACAAAATATGACAGACAAGAACCAACGACAACCACTGAACTACAGGCTCCCGACTTGGGCGCATGAATAAATCGTACAATAAAGTAAATGTCTGAACGTTATAAGATCCTGTCTTATTAAAATTAGTTCTCCACACTTTGATGAAGGTCTGGATGGGGTCCTTCATTTCTGTTTTCTTGAATTTTTTATGTCATTTTTCTCTATTCTTCATATTATTTTCCTATTATTCTCTATTCTTTATATTTTAGCACCCCATTATTCTGTTTTGTTTTTTTTTTTTTTTTTTTTTGCCTATATTTTTCTGTATTCTTTTTTTTTTTTTGTATGCCCTTTATTCTGCACTAGTTGTCCATTATTTCTATTCTGTAAACTCCATACAGACCCTCTTTCCTGCGTCTGTGTTTTATGTAAGTTGAACTGAAATATGATTCATCAAAGTTTGTGTACTTTGAAATATTTAGCACCAGAACTAAGTAAAATATGTTGCAATATTTATGTCGTTACTTAAACGCCATATAACTCATCCATGACACGGTTCATTGCCTCGGGTATGTTTAACACAGCAAGTTGTCCTCAAATAGCCTGGCATTCTACTGAGCTTCATAGAAGTTGTACAATCCAGAGAGAAAGCTAAACGAAGGCTGAGCTGGAGCTATAAAACAGATTTTACCGTACTAATTATTCAAATAATTCGTTGCTAGTAATTTAATATCCTGTAAAACATATATTTTTTTCACAATATCACATGTTTGTAATGTTTATTGTTTATTTGTGTTATTTAGTAACATTCCTATTGTTTGGATTTGATGCTAATAAAATATCTTATCAACTAATTCAGCTGGAGTATCCTGACTATCTGTTAAAATATACTTAAAAAGTAAATCAATTTTATTTCATTTTTATTTCCTTGGAAATTGATTAAAGTATCCCAGATGTCTTCTACGGCCCAACATTTAAAGTTTTCACAACCGATGTCGATCCGGTGTTTGGTTTATTGCACGGACGTACAAATGTACAATTAATTCTTTGTATGAACTAATGTAATTTACTACCAACTTCTTCCGATCACCGATGGAGTTGTGGTAAAATGAGAATCTAAATTGAAACGAAAAGTTGACAAAACAAAATCTTACCAAAATTTGGCAACACGAAACAAAAATGGAATGACAAAAAATATTACGTTTCGTTTCGTTTCGTCAATTTTCCGTTTCGTTCATTGCGTTTCGATTCCGTTCTTTTGTAATCATGTAACAAAGTAGAACATTGTATTCGATTGCCAAAGCTGCTTAAGTCGGGCTAAGTCGATTGGTACTTCTGTTATTGGCATAAAAAAGTATGGTGGAGATATTGAGAGGTTGAGAGGTATTTTGTCGAAATTGAAAGATGCATATTTTAACATTTGCATCCAAAATTGAAATGTGAAACATGCACTGTAATGATTGAAGTTATAGAATACCACGCTATGTTTTATAGAAATGTTTTCATATGATGCGTTGAATTTGTTTTTAAATGACACTTTAAAATTATAAACAGGCCCATTTTGGGATGTTCGACAGCTTGAAAATCAACAAAGTAATGTACGTACTTCAGGTACCATCTTTGATCCGGCTTGTTCTACGAGCACTTGATTTGCTTTAAGTCGCTTTTAACCCGGATACGAATGAGGAAGACCCCATGATAGTTCGTCAACATATATATTTTGATTGGTGTTTAACGCCATTTTCAACACTATTGTGCTATTTCGTGAAGGTCAATTTGTTATTGGTGGAGTGGGCAGGAGTGCCCGGAGAGAACCCTTTGGTAGAACAATTGACAATCCTAGTCAATTAAGGTTAAAGTCGCGCGTGTCACGTGCGGGATTCTAACTCACAACCTCAGTGTTGACATATAATGTACAATGAAATGTGCGATGCTGACATATACCTTTATAAAAGTTAGTAGATGTGGTATAATTGTTTATTTACCTGCTCTGCTGACCAGCAAGAAAACAGAAATAACGGAATCTTATTCAGTTACGGGAAGGAATGAAAATTAACATGGCATATTTATATCATTTCGTACTTGTACATAAATTAAAATCAATGAAGTGAATTCTGCAAAGAAATCATATGTTTATCTGTGGTTGAATTGATGATTGATTGTTGGTGGTTAACGCCACTTTCAGTACTATTGGATAGTTCATGGCGGCCAGTTTTATTGGTGGATGAAGCTGGAGTGGCCGGAGAGCATTCTCGACCTTCGGAAGGGAAATGGTAATCCTAAGACATTTTAAGATGAGGGTCGAACACACCTGCAACGTACGGGGTTCGAACTCACAACCGCAGTGTTGACAGGCTAATGATACAGTAGACGAACTAATAAGACCACTTGGCCACCGAGGCCCATGTTTATCTTTGAATCGATCCCTTAACACTGTAACAATGTATATTGTATTTGTATTGTTTAATACAACTTCACCTTTCTACGGAAGCCGATAAGGGCCATTCAAAAAATTGTTTTAATGTCGTAATTACGACATAACATGTCGTTATAACGACATAACGACATCGCTATGTCGTAATTTCGACATAACATGTCGTTATAACGACATCGCTATGTCGTAATTTCGACATAAGTCGTAATTACGACATAGCTATGTCGTAATAACGACATCGTTATATATATAAAAGAATATGTATTATGATTGCCAAGAAATTAAATGACACAGAAATTAACAACTATAGGTCATCATAATGCCCTCAATAATGAGAAAAGCCCCGCATAGTCAGCTTTAAAGAGGGACGAAAGATACCAGAGGAGAGTCCCCGAAATGACAGCTGTTTAACAATTTAATTCAAACGAGTGAAAATAACGGGTTTTTTTTTTTTTTTTGTTTCAACAATGATCACAGCCCATACCACATAGTCAGCTATAAAAGGCCCCGAAATGACAAATGTAATACAATTCAAACGAGAAAAACTAGCGGCCTATTTTATGTACAAAAATAAACGAAAAACAAATATGTAAACTAAAGACTTGGGACATACACATAAATAAAGAATGTGGCGGGGTTAAACATGTTAGCGGGATCCTAACCCTCCCCTTAAGTTTGTAGGAATAGTTGTCCTGGGGAACAGTGGTTAAAAGAACTTGGGGTACAAAGTTTTAATAGAGCTTCAATTGGGACTCATTAAGAACCAACAATAACAATGCAGTAATAATTTGCATCAAGCCTCAGTAGTTACTGTACATTAAGATTCAAGTGTGTACAAATGAAGGTACAGAGATCAGTGGGTCTGAGCACTATCAGTCCAAAGTTTAACATAGTCTTTATTGGGAAAAGCTTAAAATTCATCTTATTCAGAACCTGCAATGGAAATGCAGGACTTCATAATTTACACAAATCTGTACATGCCAAACATAATTAGAGGCTCCAAGGAGCTTGAATTGCTCCCCTATTCAACTGGGTCTCATTTGACTTGATTATAAATAAAGTTCTAGTATGTGCAAGTCTGAGGTGCAAGTGAATAACTTTAATTAAGCTTGATTGCATATAGTGTTCATTATTCTAAAAAAAAAGATGAATTTGTTTCCGCTACAAACTTTGCCTTTGCTGACAACCATTTTGAAATGCCTATCGCATCAAAAAGTGAAAAGTTAAACTATAAGGTTGCCGTTATTATCACATAGCGATCAGGAGTCTGTAATTCAGTGGTTGTCATTTGTTGCTGTGTTACATATTCGTTTTTCGGTCTTTGTTTGTACATTATTTAAACCGTTATTTTCACTCGTTTGAATTAAATTATTAAACAGCTGTCAAGTCGGGGACTCTCCCTCTGGTATATTTCGTCCCTCTTTTATAGCTGACTATGCGGGGGCATTATGATGACCTATAGTTGTTAATTTCTGTGTCATTAAGTCTCTTGGCAATCATAATACATATTCTTATATATATATAGCGATGTCGTTATTACGACATAGCTATGTCGTTATTACGACATAGTGATGTCGTTATAACGACATGTTATGTCGAAATTACGACATAGCGATGTCGTTATTACGACATGCTATGTCGTAATTACGACATAATTTTTTTTTTTTTTTTTGAATGGCCCTTATCGGCTTCCGTATCTTTCTTTTAAAATCTTATGTTATAATTTATTTCCTATGCACAATGAAATGTACGAGTCTGAGCACTTTCTTGATCGCCAAGTTGCAAAAGCAGATAGTTCGTCGAATACAACACATTCATACATCGGTTCATCAACGTTTTGCCAATTTGACCAATCAAGTAAGCCTCCATCACCCCATTGACATGAAAGAGTTGGGCATTAATGACATCCATACTTTTTCGGCTATTAACCTGAAATATTTCAAGTAAAAAAATAACAATATTTTTTCATTGAGGAAATATTTAACTAAACGTAATTGAATTCATATACAACATAAATGGTTCAAATTTTAAAAAGTTAAAAATTCACACAAAAGTAATAAAATGTAACTCAAACATCCGAACGGAATGTGAATTTAAGGTTAAATACTTTTGAGAGAGTTTGGTCTTCTGTTAGTCTCTAGAATGACAAGAGCCTATGTGCCGATTCTCGAGTTGTATTGTGCTTGGTTTCAAAGGAATGGGCTAACCATCAAGTTACAGTTCGAGTTCAATAATCAGTACATTGCTGCAGCATTTATTTAAATTATTTTTATTGTGTGTTTTTGTTAAAAGTTTAGGCACCGACCATCCATCTTTTAAGGACTGTAGCATGGTTTCATTTTCTTTGGGACAAACAGTTACTTTCAACTTAAAAAAAAAAATCAATAATAAACAGGTTCAAATTTTTTTAATTTTTTATTTAATCAATGCTGTTTATAATTTATGTGGCAAAACCAAACTGTTTTTTTCAATTGGCTTTAAAACAAATTATTTATTTAAAGAAATTTAAATGTTCACCGTCCCATGTTTAATTTTTTAATTTGAAACATATTGAAACCTTAAATTTTACAATATGTAACAGGAGGTCATTTCAAGTAATAAAACTTATATATATAATCATATATATGAGAAACATGAAAAAGGAAAACGACAATGTAAAAATAGATTTTTGACGACAAATAACTTGAAGATATTTATCTTAAGCAGAAAAGTTATTTTTATAAATAATATTGATTCTGACTGTTTACCCAAGTGAAATGATAATTAAGTTGATTCAAGAAAATTTGTAACGTCAATACTAGAATTGAAACAGATGTATTTATTGATATTCGTATTTATCAAACTAGAATATAAAGCAATCCTTTGCAATTCAAAATACTCAATTAACTTTTATTAGATCTGTTTATTATCTTTTTGTCAAATGTCCATTCAAAGAGAATATTTAGAAATAAGCAAACTTTTAAAATTACTTTGTAAGGAATTACATACACATAACGGATGCAATATGAAAACGTCAAAACAAATCAATACATACGTATTTTTTTTTTTTTTTTTTGCTTGGAAGCTCAGTCTAGAGCATTCGTGACGAGTCACAGTCTGGATCATTCATGATGAAGGCTATATAGTCTAGATACATTTTGTAAGATCAATCACAAACATATCGATTTTGCTGCATTTGTAAGATCTTCAAATGCAGCAAAATCGATATGTTTGTGATTAATCATGATACACAGAGACCGATACCACTATTGATGGACGTATAATCTTCGAGGATATGACATTAGCGTCCTGATTGTCATTCGACAATTGTTACAATGTTTTGAATATTCATGTCCTATGTGTCATATTTTCTTAGCTCAGGGAGGTATGAGTTTGAATGTCCCTGTGGTATGTTTCGTCCCTTTTTTTCATATTTGCCGAGGGCATCACACGAGGAAGATATAACATTTCGACGGTGAACAATTTTCAAATAATTATCACTACGGCAAGACAAACTTATATTTTGTTCCCCTTCCTATGTTTTTTTTTTTTTTTTTTATTTACTGAAAATAGATCTTCAGGTACATGTAATTTCTTATATCCATTCTGTTTTGATTATCTCCTCGAAAATGAGCTTAAACCTGACTTTACAATACTAATGCTGTGTATAAGAAGCATTGAAACGTTGCCTAGACTGCTCGTTAAATCGCACAGATGTTGAGAAGGGAATATGCAGTAATGTTTAATGTTTACTTGCAAAACCCCACAAAAAAAAACACACCAAAATATTGATTATGTTCTTTTTTTCACCCAAAACTTACTGGCCAAGCAGGAACTGTTCAGCTGATTTGTGCAGTCCGATTATATTATATATCTTAGCTAATTCCATACCAATACTTTTACAATAGTCAGTGGTACCAAAGAAAATGAAGCATATATTTGAGACATTTTCGGGAATTCTCGACAATCATTTTCTTTTTACCCACACCGATAGGTAAGAATATGATGTAATATGTGATTGGTTGATTTATTGATTGCATGATAGTTGCTTGCTATTTGGCAATTATTTCGTGCATATTCGGTAAAAGAGCAAATAATTAATGTGATACAGTTGGTTCCGCAAAGTATATCGACCGAGATAAAATCGCGGGAAATATGGACTAATAATAAGGATCAATAAACACTAGACAGATGTAAGTCCATGAATGACCATATGCTATACCCATGTCAACACAAGGGTCTCATTCTTATTGAAAGAGAAAGCACAATTTCAAGATCACATTTCTGTAAAGTTCAACGATATTGTTTTTTGTTTGTAATTTTATCTTAAAAGTAGTTTGTTTTACCCACAATTGAAAAGAGATACACATTTTCTCAAATCACCATCGGTTTATATGGATGACACAACATCCGGTTAAGATATGTATTCAAGTTAAATGCTTGATGTCTTGACGTTATTGTAATATAAATAAGATGTGGTATCAATACCAATGAGACAACTCCCCATCAAGTTACAATGTATAAAAAGTACGGCCTATATCACGGAACCTTGGCTCACACCGAACAGTAAGCTATAAAGGGCCCCAAAATGACTAGTGTAAAACAATTCAAACAGGAAAACCAACGGTATAATCTATATAAAAACGAGAAACGAGAAACACCTATGAACCACACTAACAAACGAAAAACACCTGTGAACCACACCAACAAACGACAACCACTGAACAACAGGCTACTGAATATGTATGAAATGACATGTACAGTTTACGTCATTAGACTAGCGTCAAAAGACAATTATAACCATGCATTACACATCTACATGTTGAACATGACGCATTAGCATGGCATTAAGGCCGATATTGCTCTGAAGTGCAAATAATTGATGAGCTCGCTTTTTAGGCATTATCAGTATCATACGCTAATGAAAAATGCACCGACCATTCATCTTTTGTGGAGAGAGGAGCGGGGACGTGTTTTTTTCAAACACATTGTTTGATTCCTAATTTCTTGAGAAAAAACGTTTAATTTGTTTCCATTCAAAACAAGGGGTAAACAAATTTTCTTGTTCCTGAAAGTAATTGTAATAGTTTTTTTTTTTTTTTTTATCATTTAGATCGCAATAAAATAATGATTGTTCCCCCTCGCCAAGCCCATTTCCCCACCCTTCCCTCACTCACACAGGATGAATTTTCGGTGCCATAAGTCTTGCTTGCGTGATGTTCTGGGTAAATGTTGACCTCTCATCAAAATTTTAGACCATGATATTTACTTACCATTTTTCATGAAAATCTGCATCAACAAAATCCATATTCTCAATATTTCTATTGCATCCATTACTGGAATTGAAAGTTTTTAGTTTTAAATTGACAAAAAATACATGTGTGAAGACAGGTATTCTTCAGGAAATCCTGAAACAGCGCCAATGTTAGACAACTATGGTCATTAGCGTTTATGAAATATGTCTTTACTTCCGTTGAAAGTAATACCATAATGTCAATATTTATTTCAGTAATTGTAACTTTTATTAAACAGAATTAAATTTAATAGTGATAAGATTTGTACTAATAACGTAGAATCTTATGCTTGTGTTGACAGAGGCTATATTTTATGATTTCATTCTCCTTTCTGTTAGAGGTAAAGTCTTCTATAGAATTTCCTGTTTTTGTGCTTTGGACCAATGCTAGCCTAATGGTTGAGTTCTACTGCAATACGAAAGAAAATGTTTCTCATTTTCAATTGTGTTGCAGGACTCAAGTTTAACACGTTAGCAAAAATTCATTTATCAAGATTTGTTTACATGTATCTAAAAAGAAGTTGACTTCTAATGAACAGACATTCAATTATTCAACTAGTTTTTAAGGAACTTAAGGTGCTCCCAGAGGTAAGAGCAATATCAATGTACTCTATCATTATATATATAAAAGTATAACAAAGATACCGAACTCCAAAAAGGGAAAGGTCATACAAACTGACAAAATCAAACGTTATCAACCAACGGAACGAGTGGAAAACAAATATCACCACATGCACCAGGAACGCACAAAGTCAAAAACACGATAGCGGAATGTATAAATACCCTGTCACTTCAAACCTCATACAAATGAAACAAGCATAATAACACGATGAAAAATGAAGTGAAAATTGTAAAGTAAATAAAAAGATAAACAACTTAAGCATCCAACATATATCTAACAAAATATTTCATGTTTTTGTGATTTAAATTAAATGAACAAAGAAATGTTTTTTTTTTTTTTTTGACGAAATAAGAAAGAAAAGAAAAAGCCCATACAACTGACACACAATTATGCCAACAAGACTGCATAAAACTACAAACAGATCTTAATGCAGCAGCTAAATGGGAGGCTGATTGGCTCATGGCCTTCCATCCAGGAAAATACACAATTTTAACCATCACACAGAAAAAGAAACCATTCAAACACGATTACATTCAGCATAACCATATTTTAGAACCAGTAACATCAGCAAAATATCTCGGCGTAACCTTACAGTCTAACTTAAAATGGAACAATCACTACGACAACATCATATCAAATGCAAATAAATCTCTTGGCTTTCTGAGGAGAAACTTAAAAGTATCAAACACCAATATCAAATCCCGTGCATACCAATCCATAGTGAGACCAACACTTGAATATGCCTGTAGTTTATGGGATCCATACACAGCAGAATATAAAAATAAGCTAGAAATGGTACAGAGGCGTGCGGCCCGTTATGTATGTAACAACTACCACAACACCAGTAGTGTTACATCCATGTTAAACGAACTACAATGGCCCTCACTCACTGAGCGTCGCCTCAAAACCAGACTAATTATGTTCTACAAAGTCATACATGGACTCATCGCAATTCCATCACTAGTCCTTATACCATCAGATACTAGAACAAGAAAATTACATACCCAAACATTTCGGCAAATATCCACCTCTAAAGACAGTTACAAATGGTCATTTTTTCCGCAAACTATCATCCAATGGAACATGTTACCACAAGTTGTAGTAGCATGTCAAACAATTGAAACCTATAGAGATCAGTTGACACCAACTGTTCTCCACAACATAAATTAATTCTATAAATACCAATGTACATATTTTTAATCACTTGTTGTCTTTGTTTCATGTAAATATCACCAAGTATTCTACAAATTTAAAGATAAATTTTTGTTCATATATAATTTTAATCATATACTCCGCGCATGCAACAGTTCGTAATCTTCAATATAAATGAAGCTGTAACTGTATACCAGAAGAAGAAGAAGACACAAATGGATACCTCGTTATACATGTATATTAATAACATTTAATTTTGTTTTATTGAAATTTGTTGTTTTTTGGAAATCATTTTAATAAGGAATGTATCTTCCTCGTATTGCTTTGTGGTACTATCGGATTTAGGCTTTGGATTTTAAATGTTTTGGCTATAAGCATCACTGAAGAGGCATGAATTGTCGAAATGCGTATCTGGTGCAGTAACATTGGTACTGTTTATATTATTACACATTTACGATAATAATTATTATTAACTTTTATGAGCAATTGTTAAATCATTTTATTACTTCATCAGTTAAAATATTTTCCATAAAGATATTTTAAGTTTTAATTTTGTATAAGATATACTGAGAAGAAAATGATACAATGCTTAGTCTGTTTAAAATGCATAATATAAAAAATGGCGAAATGTAATTGATTTGCGAAATATGAAAAGACACGTATTAATACAGTAAAAAATGCATTTTAAAAATTATTCTTACCTGATATAATCAATTATAATTGACTCACTTTCGATAATCTAAAATAAATATTTGAATGTAGGACTATTTATTTAAAGGTGTAATATTGACGTAAAAAATGAAGTTGTCAAAATGATATTAGAAAATCGATCAGTCGTTTTTAGTCAGCACAGAGTTAACATATCACGTGACTATTAACAACACCGATTGAGTAATTGAATAGTTCCCCGCTTACTTTATATATGCATTTTAATAAGTAAAATTATTTCTTGACAAATTGTTCTTTCACTGTAACAGACAAAATAAAATAATGAAAAGAGCATTTCTCGGCGAGAAACTTTTAAGTTCCAACAGATATTAAGACGTCAATTCCCTATAAGAAAATGATTATCTATATTTCCCTCATAGAAACCGTTAACTTTTCGGATTCAATGTATCAAAAACCTACAAAGTTTCTCAGTATTTGTATTTATATCTTCATTTATCTGGGGTTAAGAAATAGGATGTATAGATTCGTAGCCACGTACGGTTAGAATGGGGACGTTAAATTTGATATCTTGATATAGATAGTGCCATGCTCTCTACACACGACGAACCCTTGCAACAACTCTTTGAGGGGTCCGTATGAGGTATGTTGAAAAGCTGAATTTCTGTCCCTGTCCAATATACCCTCATTTTATAAAGGCCTTCAAAATTCCCCGTCCATTACCATAGTCGACCTCCTTTTGCCGGACCTACCTATTGTATTTATGTTTTCCATTTTTAATTTGTTATCGTTCTAAATATGCGTGAAATATATGCAACTAGATGATAAAAAAACAACAATCAATGAATATATATATATTTATAAACGCGATAAAGAGTACTTTGGGACCAAATAGTCTTTACAAATATCTAGGGAAATAAACGAAAACACCACATGAGTGTGTTCCATTTCAGATTCATTGTCAGTTTCTATATTTGCAGACTTGGCGAGCTTTCCTGGATATATCAAACTTAGTTTGAAAGGGATTCCCACATTATCTATAAATGTTTAATTGAACAAATACCATTTGTAATTAAATATGTCACGTTTGATACTGTTAAAAAAATGTAAAACGCAATGACTGAGTAAGTGTTTCCAGTACATTAAAGAGACGTTAGTATAAAGGACATTTATATAAGCTTCATCACCAAGACGGAACGCAATATGTGTCATTACGTAAGCAGTTTTGATTTTTCTTCATACAATCCCTTTTTGTCTTGCAATTAATCAATCTTAGTTTCCATATTATGAACTGTGTTTACCTGTCAAAACTCATCAAAGATAACAGGCTTATAATGTTAACACCTGACCTTTCGGTCATAAAACTTACTCAATATTCGGCGTACAAAATTTGTGCGTGAATCATCAACTCCAGTGTTTTCATTTGTTGATTTCTGAGTCTGAGTACCGAACATGTACTCGAAAGATGTATAACCGTCATCCCAAACGTGATTTTTTCTACGTAAGACTCATCCAGCGCTCGGATTTTAAATGTTGGATAGACAAATAAATCACGAAGTTGAAGATTTCTGGAAATCAAATATTCTAAAATTATGCATAATCTGGCGATCTATGCCCAAGATAAAAAAAAAAACTGACTGCGCTATTAATTGATTTATTTGTTATTCAGAATAAATCTAAATAAAGATTCTACCACTGCATCGAGTGTGATACGATATTTATCCACTCGAGACAGTTAAATTCTTAAAATGTTACTGTCGAGAGTTGATAAATATCGTATTGCACGTGATTTGGTGGTGGAATCTGTTTCTCTGATGATTTTTAGACGATATGCAAACAACCTTAATCCTTCTTTTCGAATGACTTGCAAAAAGATGTGTTCTTTCTACGTGACGTCATCAGGCATTGTCGCCTTTTTCATGACGGCACAATAGGAATTTTAGAGGAAAGCAAGACAATTTGACGTCGTACTAGTAATCGAATTTCGACAAATGAAGAACTAAGATCAAACGAACCACATGTTGATTAAATATAGATTCTACCACTTCGTCGAGTGTGAAACGATATTTATCCACTCGAGACAGTTAAATTTTCAAATTTAAAACGCGAAGCTCGCCGAGCGTTTTAAATATTTAAAACTTAACTGTCGAGAGTGGATAAATATCGTTTATCTATGATGAGATTTGGTGGTGGAATCTGTTTCTGTAATGATTTTTAAACGATATTCAGAAAAATTCAATCTTTCCTTTCGAATGATCTGCAAAAAGATGTGTTTTTTTCTATGTGACGTCATCAGGTATGATCGCCTTTTTTCATTACGTCACAATAGGAAGTTCAGAGGAAAGCAAGAAAATTTGACGTCATAATCGAATTTTGACCAATGAAGAACTAAGATCAAACGAAACCCACGTTGATTAAATAAAAAAATAATCAATAGGCCAGGAAAGGGATAAATTGAGTAAGAATTTGAGAAAGAGAAATACCGAATCGGTTACATTGCATATCCTGTGAAAAGAATGCCCACAAATGTAATAAAAAGCCGCGTGCCAAATGAAGAGATTATTACTCGCAAATGTAAAAATAACTGCCTAATGTGTGCAAATTAAATATAAATATACACGTCAATAGGACGTGAAACCAATTATAACAAAACAAGGTAGATTAAATAAGAAAAAAAAAACAAAAACAAAAAAAAAAACAAAAACAAACGACTACGAAATATAAAACTTGCATGTTTAAAGCTTTTTGGACCACATGTAATATGTGACGTTCTCTTTTCCTCGTTTTTGACATCGTCGAATAAGACTTATCATCTAGTTTTTAAATATTATGATCAACATGACGGGTTCCACATGTGGAGCAGAAATTCCTTAACATTCCGGAGCACGTAAAATCAACCCCGGGTTTGCTAGGATTTGTGTTGCTCGGTCTATTGTTTTCTTTGTAGATTTTTGTGGACTTTCTTGTCGTTTTTTGTATTTTTCATTCTCATGGAGTTTTTAATGTCCCCTTGGTGGTGTCATCATTCTCTTTGTTTATATAGTTGAAAGGAATAAGATATATCAATACATTTTATTTTAAGGCATTCACCAACTGGTCCCAAAAAACTGTATCTCCATATTCATCATTCGGATATTCTATATAAGACTTGGATTGAATCATTTCAAGCACATTCAGTGGAAGGTCTTTAGAAGACATTTGTTCATAAAACATTAAGAAAAGCACGTTTTCGTTTCTTCGTTCGTATATGCTTTCCATTCGAGCCATGTTATATTCGAACATGCACCAGTATGATTTTAAAAAGTTGTAAGACATTATCACTAGAGTTTTGCGACTGTTATGAATTGCGGATGTTATATTAGTAGCAATGTCATTTCCGGGCAGGAAATTTCTCTTGTGTAAGCATAATTGAATATCGTTTTCAACTTCAAGTTTTTGCAGAAGCGTATTGTGAACAAACATTCGATCTTCATCTGCATAAGATACAAATGCTCCATACATGTAAGAATATTCTTCCTCCTTTTCCGAATGTAAGCGGCTGTATTTTACTTTCACGATGTAATATAAGTAACGAAGCTTCCACCTATATCTGTAAACGACTGCTCCTACAATGATTATAATGATTAGTAAAATTCCCGAAACTAAGGCTATTTGTAATGGTTCATATGATGTGCAATGTTTCTTTAATAAATTGTAAGTTTCCTTTGGATTATGAAGAGCAGTGAATGTTCGATTCCATAACATGCACTTATACTTTTTTATATTCTTTAGGCGGACATTGGTGAATGTCATCCATTTAATAAATTTGATTGATATACAATTACACTCCATCATATTATCAGTCAAATCCACTGAAAAGTTGTGATTTTTGGCTAAAGATTCCCATTGTAATGTAATGGAGTCACTGACAATCGTTATTCTGTTTCCACTCAAATTTAATTCCTGTAAATGCATCATGTGTGATACACGAAAAGTTATACTTGTAAAAATATTTTCACTCAAATCAAGTTTTTGTAGATTTCTTTGTGATTTGAATATATTCTCTGGTAGATTTGGAATTCTATTATTAGATAGCACGAGCTCAATAAGTGATTCCAAATTATGAAAAATTTCACCATTGATGTCATCAGGAAGTACAATTCCAAGTAAATTATTATGAAAGTTTAAGTGCTCTAAGTTTTTAAAATCAGAGCTAAAGAAGAATTTCGAAATATTGCTGCAGAAATTAGTAGACACATTTAGAATTTTTAGACTTTCTACATTATAGATAGGGCCATTCAATGAATATAATAAGTTATTACTAAAATCAACCGTTTCCAGCTTATTTCCTGAAAGCTTTATTTTTGGTACATCCATTCTTAGACTGGCTGAGCTGTAATTTACATGTTTCAGATTAATTGGAATCGGTATTACAGCAAGACTAAATAAATTTGGAATATCCCCTTTTCTGACCCCTTTTTTGGCATAAAGGAAGTTAATTCCACTCTGGTCCATATAACTGGGTTCAATGACAGAGTCTTCTTTGCATGTGCATATTGAATCAGAAATGCATTTTTCGGGATGAAGGTCTGTTTTATGACGAAAAAGATCTGAAACGTCTGCAGTTTCTAAATTGATAAGCGAAACTACATCGAATATATACGATCCAAACTTCAAAGGATTTCCTCTAAGGGAAACAAACTTCAATGATTTTGGAAAATAAGTCAATGCGGTTTTCTCTATAGTTTGTAAACGATTTCCATCGGCAAACGCGTATTGAAGCGACATGTTATGTAAACCCTTAATATGAGACGCTTTCAATACTGTGGTTAAATCAGAAATTTTGTGAAGATTGTTAACCTTTAATATTCTAATGTTTGAAAATTGTAAATCACTTGTTATATTTTTCAGTCCTTCAAATTTAATACACGTGTTATTCGACACATCGAGATAAGTTATATTTTTCAAAATCGTCAATGCTCCTTGTTGAATTTGTTGAATCTTGCAGGTTGATATGTCTAAGTGTTGAACTTGGGATATAAACTGGAAGGAATCGTTTCTCAAAATTGGCAGTGAACATTTTCCAGTTGACCCTGAAAGATCGAGTATTGCAAGTTTATGTAGTTTGCTATATTGTTTGCTCAGGAAGGGAATTCCATTTGATATGAAGTCAATATGTAAACTTTCAATTGAAACCAATTTTGAAATGTCCGGTTGATAGTTTTCGACGAAATTATTTTTTAAGTTTAAATATTTCAAATTCTTTAATTGTGAAAACGTTTGGGCACCGAACGAATTATTTCCTTTTGACAGATCATTGTTTTGTAAGCTTAATTTTAGTAAATTCTGAAGACCGTTGAACGACATTTCTGTTAGTCTATGAATCCTGTTATGAGACAAGTCAATTTCTTTAAGGATTGTGTTGTTAGAAAAGATACCATTTGGTATCTCATCAATGAGGTTATATTTTAGGATCAACTTTATAACATAACTTGGAACGTTTGGAATCCTTTCCAGCTGTATATGCGAGCAATCGGCCTTCACAGCGTTGCTAGGATGTTCTGAGCTGCACCTACAACTCGGAAGAAAGCTGCATGGATGGTGCAATATATTCCCGCATATTGCAGTTAATGTGTTGTAACAGATTATTACATATATGTATTTGCTTCTCATTGTTTAACTGCAATGAAATAGAGAAATCGTAGTATTAAATAGGGAAGCATGACATTACAAATCGAATTTTACAATTCTTTTCATACAACCACCAGATATTGATCTGATATGATATCAGCCAGCGTTCCTGTACTTTTACTAATATCTCATAATCGACGGAAACAACTCGTTAAATCTTATCGTGAGAATGTGTTTCCATGAGCTGTTAACTTTGAACTTTACGAATATAGTTTCAATTTTTGTTAACCTGTTGCAAAACTTTTAAAAAATGAAAGACGCAGCATGTAAACATTTGTCAGAATTGATTCAGCTTTACGTGATCGATGCAAAGAGTATTTTTAGAGATGATTAATCTTATCTAAAATATTTGTAACGAATGACAGAGTACACTTATCCTTACTTTAGGATTGATAAAGGGGATCGTCACCCAATATAGTTCTTCAAATGGTTATATTGGAATGTGCACAGATACTACACAGACAAAATTACTAAGTAAGCGTCTTTTATCTGAAGATCAATATGTTCTCATCGTAACAAGGTTTAAACCTGGATATGGTGGAATGTCTATTAAAGAACAACCTCCAAGGTCGTTGCAACAGATAAAGATGAGATTAAAAGATAGTATCGTAAATAAAAAAAAACAATAAAGAATAGCATTAGCTTTCAAACAAAATTCACCTCTACTCTATACATGTAATATAATGTACAATTGTGGAAAACATGTATGTGTTATCCCTTTTAAGGGTGTAAATGAAAATGATGATTGGAACTAACAATACGAAACAAAAATCAATTTACACACATTTTCTCTTTGACTTTTGTTACTCGATCGTTACTACTGAGTCTTTTACAGACGAAACGCGCGACTGGTGTATAAATTTAATCTTGGTATCTTGAATGCGTTTATTTACAACCATGGCGATGGTATCACCAGCCTGGTAGTCAGCTCTTCCGTGTTGATAAGAATTATCATTGATATGGTCATAATCATACATTAATCGTTTCCAAAATTTGAACTTTTCGAAATATTAAGAATTTTTTACCCCATGAATAACTTACCTTTAGTTAGCTTTATTTGACAAAACCTTTCTGAATTTTGGGTACTCAATGCTTTTCAACTTTATTTGGCCTTTTGTAGACGAAACGCGCATCTAGCTTATACATTTTTATCGTGCTATCTAATGACGAGTTTATATAGGAAGACGACCTCGGAGTGTATAATACTCAGCAACTCCAGGGCACAATCTATGTACGTCAAATATATAGTTCTTGCATCATTAATTTGATGTGTCTGCAGGAGACTTGTCGCAAGACAAATATTACTGCCTTTCCAACATAACATTTTACCACGGGCTGTATAAATTTAACACCTGTTTATTAAGATAACATTACTTGAAGACATTTCCCGAATATTCAAGGCGTATTTTCCACTCGTATGGATGTGATTTTACCATGTTTACTGTACAATGTCCAAAGGTTGACCACTAAATAATCATTATGGCTGCACAGTAAAAGGTCTATGATATTTCTTTTTTTCCAAATTTACTTCACTATACATGCTATATAATAAATCCGAAAACAATTATATATTGTTATTTCGCTTACCTGTCTATCAGCCGCTCCACCAATAATAACAAAATTTTGAGTACACTTTAAATCGTTTATCTTTACATTTCCAATCTAATTTGTCAATGCACCACTGGTTAGGATTATTATTATATGTTTGAAAATTTAACCTAATGGTTTTTGATATAAAAGCGTCTTAAAAGTAAGATAAACGAACTACGACTTAAATAGCATTGCCGGCAATGGGACAAACATTTAGTACTTTGTTTTCTTAATGTCCAAATATAGAAAGCTGTTGAGGGAGGTAACAAGGAAGTTATGATTAAAACATAACAAACATCCTGATTTCCAGCAGACGACAATCACATGGAAATTTACTGTATTTGCAGTAGTTGGTACGATTGGGGTTCACGAAAAAATGCCCTCTTAATTGCAACTAAATGATATTGCAATGATTACGAATCTAGGTCTTTCAAAAATGTTCTCACAAATCTATTCCAAAAAACTATTTAGGGATTTCACCATGCCAGTGTAACCTGACTGATGTACATTTGCGAGGTGTGGTTTGATTTTGTATTCACAATTTACATGGCATTGACCATGTGACACATCTTTTACTTCACAGTATAAGACATAGATTGTATTCAATTCTTTTCAAATCCAGCAGTAATGTTGTCCAATATTTCATACCAACGATGTAAAAAAAAACTAAACTGAATAAAATTACGTGGTAAATCAGAGGTCAAATAAAACAAAACTTCTTTGGCGAATGTATCTTCAGAATAACATACTAAATATTAAAAAATCTTATAATTAGAGAATTTCAGACAATGTATTTTGAGAAAAATAAAGAATTTGTACATCAAGTTCGAAGTACATGGTCACCATATGATGAAGCAACCAAAGCTAATGAACGGACTTAATATGTGCCCTAAAACCCACTTGGCTGTCCATATAATAGTATGAACGGATAATTATATATATCTATTTACAGGCACGATGACATTGTCCTAGTGACCCCAACACCCATATAGGTATCCATATATACAGTAAGCATCAATGAAACAATCAAAGCTGTCCACATTATAATATTGTTTCATGTTTATAAAACAGGTTTTAGTTATTCGAACCAATTAGGCTTTTCTACCATGAGGTAAAGATGGCTTCAGTTGTATTTGACACAACTTTTTGAGATTATTGGATCACAATGCTTTCAGATTCGAGTTTGATTTAGCCTTCTTACTTTATTCATTTGAGCGCCAATGATAAATCTTATACACACAGTGATTGGCATACGTCCATTATTCAGCACTTTTTGTTGGCATGAAATAACATTGATATGCTCATTGTTTCTAAAAAATCTTTGTTTATAAATAAAGGCAACAGTAGTATACCGCTGTTCGAAACTCATAAATCGATAGAGATAAAAACAAATCAGGGTTACAAACTAAAACTGAGGGAAACGCATCAAATATAAGAGGAGAACAACGACACAACAAAAACACAACATTAAAATGTAACACACACAGAAACGAACTATAATATAACAATGGCCATTTTCCTGACTTGGTACAGGACATTTTAAGAAAAAAATGGTGGGTTGAACCTGGTTTTGTGGCATGCCAAACCTCCTGCTTTTATGGCAACGTCAAACACAACACCGAAATGACAACATTACATGACAGGACTACAATACAAATAAATGGGAGAACATATAGGACAAAGAAACACGCGAATAATAGCTAACAAAAGGTACTAGGTTTAAAATTTAATACGCCAGACGTGCGTCTCGTCCACACAAGACTAACCAGTGACGCTCAGATGAAAAAATGTTTGAAAGCCAAAACAAGTACAAAGCTGAAGAGCACCGAGGACCAAAACTTCCAAAAAGTTGCGCCTAACACGGCCAGGATTTTCTGCCTGGGACAAGAACATCCTTATTATTTAGAATGATTTATATGTTTGACAGCTTTCTATAACATTGGCAATTAATCGAAACAATTAGGTTATTCCTAGTGGATAAATAAACAGGGGTATACAAGCGAATGTTTTTTTGAATTTTGTTTGTCATGTGGTTAGAACATTGGACTTAAATATGTCGCGGAGTACCTGTTGACCAGGGAAGTCATTTGAACTATTAAGTATAGGAAATTGAAAAAATCATATTTAATCCATCTTGACTAATAGTGAATTTCAAGGAAAACACCGAGGCAGGCATGATCTTGGTGATCCGAAAAGCGACAAATATATTGTTTTCTGAAATACTCTAACGCCATTTAAGGTAATATCTGTGTGTTGTCTGTGAAGAGTACACTTTTTTATATAAACGCTAAGACATGGATTATGAACATTTCTTGGGTTATGAAGTAAATATTGTAAAGTTCTTTTGTAAAGCGTAACATTTGAATCAAAATTACAATAACTGGATAGATGGTGCTGCATTGGCGATAGGTAAATGGTCTCCAGATCGTCACAACTTTTATTCTAGAAATCCTAGCATTATAAAAGAACGAAACACCGTAACAATTGTGTTTGCTTAAGTTGTTTTTTTTTTTTTTTGGGGGGGGGGAATTTTCAATTGTTTTCGGTTTTCGGAGCAGAAATTTTCGAATTTATCAGTATTTGATCTGGTCAGATAAAATCGACCTTATGCAAGTCCACGTATACATGTGCATGTATAAGAATTTGATTGGCTTTTGAAAATTCAAATACAAAATGAAAAATTATTTTTGGTGTATTCTGTACGGTTTTTATAACAACTCAATTTTCAAACAGTTACAGACTTCCCAACCCGAAATAGATTAACAGATGTACTGATATTCATTTGTATAATGTCGATTTCTATATGACGCAGCTCAAGTAATGGTGAAATATTGTAAACAATCGTTTCATAGAAAATTGCTGCTTGAATCAAGTTTAAATAATATAATTTAATTGAACAGATAAGGTTTTAATAATTATATGATCGCATCGGGATCCACAAGGTCCAACAATAGAAGCCTTCAGGATTCCTATGTTCGAATTCAGAATTTTTTTTTTCGAGTAAAAAATAAAACTCATAAAAGAACTGATAATTGTGTACGCGTTTCGTCTACTAAAGCATCATCGTGAAACAAATTTCGAAGTTAAAGAGCATTGGGATCACAAAATTCAGAAAACTTTGCCAAATAATGTAAGGAACTATAGGTCACCACCCGATCTCCCACAGCTAGCAAAACCAAACAATATACTAGTAGCCTGTAAATGGCACCGACAAAATAGAAAAAAAACTAGCATTTATTCACAAACAGTAAAGGAAAAACAGTTTTGACACACACCAACAAAAAGTAAAATAATAAAAATACCAAACTCCGAGGAAAATTCAAAACGGAAAGTCCTTTATAAAATGGCAAAATCAAAAGCTGAAACACATCAAACGAATGGATTACAACTGTCATATTCCTGATTTGGTACAGACATTTTCTTATGTAGAAAATGGAGGATTAAACCTGGTTTTATATCTAGCTAAACCTCTCACTTGTATGACAGTCGCATAAAATTCCATTATATTGACAACAATGTGTAAACATAACAAACAGACATAATAGGTAAAAATGTCAAAATAGGGGTACAACAGTCAACATTGTGTTATACTCTTAATCACTATCAAGACAAACAAATATGTCATCAAAGAAAAAACAAAAAGGAATATAGCAAAAACGAAAGACAACAATAAAAAAATTTACCATAGCACAATAGCACAATGACGGGATGTTCAAGCAAAAATAGACTAAACAGTAAAAGTAATAATTTACAAAGACAAATAAAAGAACACTACAACACGTTATTAAGACGATAAACAACGCCAGTACCTAGAATCTATACTTCAAGACCATCGTGTATTATTTGTGAAGTTGATAAGGAAAATTTATCAACAAGGTCTTGGTATCTTCCGATGAACTTTTTTAAGAAAAAGGACGAGACGTTCTTTAACATAACCCTAGTTCATCAACTTTCTGCTCAGACACTGGCCATATCGAAATAATTTTATCTATGAATATTAAAATTTCCTGTTTAGTAAGTAGAATTGCGATATTAAAGCTTTGCAATCTGTCTGCTTATATTTACACTTGTTATACTTTAAAAGGCTCGGTATGTAAAGTACATATTCAATAGATAGATTTACAGGGTGCCGGAGTATATCATCAAAAGTTTATCAAATGAAAAGGTGAAATAATTAACTTTATTTCCGATTGATTTTGTTATGTGTATTTTAGCAAATATCATTTCTAATTAGCTGTGTCGAATTTTTTATTTGGGCATTCAATATAACGGCTAACTGTTTAGATGGTTGCATTTTTAAATATAAATATATATAGAAAACAATAAAATAAAGATATGATACAAATAATGTAACATACATACGAACAACACACACACAGAAAAATCACAATTAAATAAGATAATTATCAAAACTAAGGACCAATGATACTAATCTCATTAAAAACTGAAAATGATGTCACAGTTTTTTATGCATGATCTTCGTCGCACAACAGCCATCCTTTTGCATGAAGTTTGTTTGCAGTACAGCGTCAAATTATGCGAGACTACTGGTATCATGTGAAATAAACTGCAAGGATATTCCACAATTATAAATCTGATTTGTTTATATATGTTATATCCATATTGTACTTCCTTGGACATTATTTACTGAGCCAGAATTAAACAAGGTGTACAGTGAACACTGCAAACCACTGAATACAAACGCAACGCATAGTTGGTCCATTAAACAATAACTAGCACAACGAACTTCATTTTGACACTGTGTTACGTGATATGGTTGATTAATAGGTTTGGTATCTTCAGCATCCAATTGAAAATATCGCTTTATATGTCCTGAAAAAATTCAAAAATTCAATAGAATTAGTTATCGAATAGCTGATTGAAGAATTCAAATATAGAAAAATATTCAACGTTTGACCGAACAACACAATAATGCACGAATGCGCGTAGTGCATGAGATAATAACCAGTCTTGTTCGGTCACGAGTTGCATATCTTCGGTATTTGAATTAATTGATTAGTTATTGTGTTTATATCGTAGCCAATAGGCTTTTTAATGGAAATAACGTAGAACATGCAAGGAACTATATCTTTTTCTACGCAATCACCATTAGCTTTGATGTAACGTTATCTACAACACCTTGACACCACCTATTGTTGTGTGATGTCAGAGGAGTGAAATTATCGAGTTTATTTTACATGTGAAGTTATCGGTTTTAAATCATTGGTAAATCACGGTAATTCTTTGCAAAAAAAAAAGGAGGTGACAAATACCAGAAGGACATTCAAACTCATAAGTAGAAAATAACCTGACAACTCCATGGTTAAAAAAGAAAAAGACCAACAGACAAACAATAGTACACAACAAAACATAGAAAACTAAAGACTAAGCAACACGAACCCCACCAAACACTGAGGGTGATCTCAGGTGCTCTTGAAGTGTAAGCATATCCTACTCCACATGTGGCACCCGTCGTGTTGCTCATGTTAGTACAAACCCGGCGATAAGTCTAATACGGTAGGTCACATTCGTGAAAAGGGGACGGGATTATAGGAACATATTTGCTATCATCTGTGAAACGGATATTCCATAACGGTCAACCAACTCGTGATGGCGTAAAATTTCGAAGGGATGATTTCAACTTCACCATTTGGAACTCTTGGTTAAATAGCTTCCTTGTGAGCAGCAACCCTCTTTCAAGGAGATCATGATAGGAATGATATTAATAATTGTCGCTAATATGTCGATAAAAAAAAATTATAAATTGTTTTCTGGATGTGAAACCTTTCTAGTGTTTAATGAGTTTACAATGTATATCTTAACTACTTTTATTTGTTGTTAAAATATCATATATTTGTAATTCTTTTCCTTTGTATTCATTTATCTTTTCTTTGTATCTTGTATAATTGTCGAAAATAAGCATAACATATATGCCTATTGCCCTGTCATTTTGTTTAAAGTATATTCATATAATATCTATGACTATAACATATCGCATTGATGAATATTGAATGTATAGCTAAAGGTGTTGAAAGAAGCGTTAAACGCCAAAAATGATATTTGAATAATACAAATCTTATTTTGAAGTAACCTTAATGGTACCAATTTTACTGCACCAGATGCACATTTTGATAATAAATGTCTTTTCATTAAAAGAAGGGCGAAAGATACCAGAGGGACAGTCAAACTCATAGATCGAAAATAAACTGACAACGCCATGGCTAAAAACGAAAAAGACAAACAGACAAATATAATACATAAAACACAACATAGAAAACTAAAGACAATTCAACACGAACCACACCAAAAACTGGGGGTGATCTCAGGTGCTCCGGAAGGGTAAGCAGATCCTGCTCCACATGTGGCACCCGTCGTGTTGCTCATGTTATAACAAACCCGGTAAATAGTCTAATTCGGTAGGTCAAATTCTTGAAAAGGGAACGGGATTGTAGTTACGACATAAGGAACATATCCAATATCATCTGTGGAACGGATTTTCCATTACGGTCAACCAACTCACGACGGCGTCCGTAAAATTTACAAAGGGATGATTTCAACTTCACCAGTTGGAACTCTTGGTTTAATAGCTTCCTTGTGAGCAGCAACCCTCTATCAAGGATATCATGATAGAAAATACAAGCCCGGGAATATTGTATCAATTTGGAAATATATACTCCGTATGCAGTTGCTGCTGGAATGTTGCTACATAGAAATGGGAAGTTCACAATTGGGAAGCTGAAATCGTCTCTTTTGTCGTAAAGTTTTGTTTTCAACCGACCCTCATTGTCAATTTCTAAATGTAAGTCAAGATATGATGCAGACTTAAATTTATCTGTTGTATCCTTAATCTCTAGTTCGATGGGATAGATGCGTTCAACAAAGTCACCAAATTTTGAATTATTTAGTGAGAGGACATCATCTATATAGCGGAACGTAAAGTTAAAGGATATTGCTAACTTCTTATCTTTCTTCCTGAGAAGTTCCTGTATGAAGTCAGTCTCATAATAATACAAGAACAAGTCGGCAAGAAGAGGGCCACAATTGGTTCCCATAGGAATGCCGATAGTTTGTTGAAAAACACGTCCTCCAAACGTAACAAATATGTTGTCAATCAAGAAATCAAGCATCTTGATAATGTCAGTTTCAGAGAATTTTTTGTTTGAATCAGAGTGAT
This sequence comes from Mytilus coruscus, assembly GCA_017311375.1. Lineage (NCBI taxonomy): Eukaryota > Metazoa > Mollusca > Bivalvia > Mytilida > Mytilidae > Mytilus > Mytilus coruscus. Next base: position 42,834,285 of record CM029608.1, read on the forward strand.
TCTTTACAAAGTAAGATTTATCCCTCCCTAAGACAAGATACTTGTATTTACTTTGGACATTCTTTTTTATGAAACAAAGCAATACCAACTCTTTCAATTTGTCTTTTAGTTTGGAATGAGGAATACTTGTGTAAAGTGTAGAAAAGTCAAATGTTTTAATACTATTGCAAGATGAAAAAGTCTTAGATTGCATGTACTCTAAAAGATCTTTGGAATTTTTTAGTATCCACATCTGATTCACGCCACCTCTAGAATAGGCAGTTTCACAAGAATTTTGAAGCCCGACTTTGATTGCTGATAAAATAGATGTTAATAATTTAGAATAATACTCGAGGCCATAATAATTGAAATCCACCATCTAATAAATATGAATTATTAATGTGTTCACTTTAAGAACATTAACTGTACCAATTTTACTGCAACAGATCTGCATTTGACAATTAATCTCTCTGCAGTAATGCCAAAGGCCGGAATATTTGTAATTTTCCACAACATTATACAATCGTTTAGGTAGCAATAAACAGTTAGGAAAAAATATTAAAATTTACCATCATAAATTTTACCATCCCCTTTTCATTGCTTTCTTGCAAATAAAGCTTACTGTTTGTGTCATATATGTGCATATGTATGTAATCAGAATCTTCCATAGATTTTATATCCAGTAGTTAAAATGGTAAAATATAATTTCTTTTTGGTGTATCCATGGCAACAATCTGCATTTATTTGTTATAAAATATTACAAAAAGGGGGGAAAGATGTCGCATATTTCCCCAAAATTTGGCCAGAAGTAGAATTTCAATCACTTGGAGTAGTACCTTTCCGGAAACTGTTAACTTATATCTATCAAGAAATCCAATAAAAATCATATGTCTTTTATCTCATTTTTTGTAAAATTGCGTCAAAAACTTCGTGTAGAAAAAAAAGTGTTTGTAAACATTACATTAATTTCTGGACCTATGGCCGGTCTGGCTATGAAAATACGGAGAGTCAAACAGAAAATAGCCCATAAAACATGTAAAAAATACTCTTTATGTTCTTATAAACCATCTTTGAAGGCTAAATTAGTACTCAGCTTTCTAAAAAGGAATTTTATTGCACAATAACTTTCATATTTGAAAAATCCACCGGGGCCAAAATGCGAAACCAAACTCCTAACTGTGTATTGCTACCTTAACCCGATAGTCGCTATCAATTTATCTTTCTTAACCCTTGATCTACAGCATTGAACATAATGGAACATGTATATGAGATTATATGTTAAAATTTCTATGTTTAGTATGTTAATGTTATACCTGAGCGTGGTGAAAGCGGATACCTGCCACCAAAGTTTGTTGTAGTTTCCGGATAAACCTCGGTTGTCATGGTAACGTCACCAAACTGATCGATATCCTGGGATATTGGGAACAAATTGTTTGTTGGATCTATAAAAATATATTTTAGAAAATCAGAAGTACTGTAATAGTTTAAGCTATACACAACTTCGGGCATATGAAAACTTCAAAATAAATTGCTGTATAAGATCGCCATATTCTTGCAACTGTCATGATATTTTAATTAGAACGTGGTTTGATTTTCAACGAGTTAGCTATCTGCCAGAGTGCAAATGAGGTAGATGTTAGCAATTAATTGTCACCGTACGGTCTTCGACAACGAGCAAACCCCAACAATATAGTCAACTATAAAAAGGCCCATTAATGACAAAATATGAAACAATTCAAATGAGAACACATGAAAAAGATAAGGTTATCTTACACTGACAAAGAAAATGGTATAGTTTAGTGCAGCCTGTTGTATACCACTGGTATTCAGTGTTTCCACGTGTCTTCACACAATGGGATGTTGCCATGTTGTTAGGTTCACCGTTAGCTACCATCCAATTCGTAAACATTGCCGGTGTTCCATCATCCCAGGAAAAGGAAACTCCGTCCGTTGTTAATCCAATCCAGTAATCATCTGTCAGAAGGCTTCAAGATGAGTATGAAAACATCGTTAACGTATGATGTTGTTTAAACCACTAAAGCTATTATTATTCCTTTTTTTCTTTTGGAAAATAATAACAATATATATATATATATAAATAAAATTAAATTTCAAAATGCTCGTAAAGTCGTAAACCGGTTGGAGAACAAATGCAGAAAATTAAAGGACTTTACGAGCCTTTTGAAATTTAATTTTATTTATATTTCTACTAGTGTGGACGCAGAATTCAATTTTAAGTATATATATATATATTCGATCCCTAACATCACTGAAGAGACATTAATTGTCGAAATCCGAATATGGTGTACAAATGTTTGCACCTCATGTTTGTGGTATACCATCTTTTCCACAAGTTTATTGTTTTCTGTTTGGTATTTAATTAATATTAAGATCCATTTCGTTAGATCTGGTGATCAATTTATTTGGCAACCGCCAATGGCAGTCAGCAGGGTTTAAGAACATCAGTTGTTCGACCTGTTAGTCAAATGCGTTTTGCTAAAATAGACTTTTTCACTTTTTTTGGTCTTTTGGAAATTGTTGTTTGTGTTGTATTTAGACCCCTCTTCCAAGAAATTTGTTTTATATGCACACGTATAAAATTGCCGTTTTATCCAAAGCAATCATAGGTTTGAACGTTGTTTTCAATTTAGACTTTTGAAGGCCGTACATTGACCTATAATGGTTTACTTTATAAATTGTTATTTGATGGAGAGTTGTCTCATTGGCACTCACACCACATCTTCCTATATCTATTTTATATATATATATAATAGATAGGTTTGAACGTTGTTTCCAATTTAGACTAGTCTTGTAAATAATAATAAAGATAGACAAAAACTTACATTGAAATGAATAATCGTTTACCAACATGTTTGATACATGGTCTATTGAATTGGGTTGGTTTTTTAATCTTAGCAATTCCTGTTATTAATGTTCATGTATTGTTCGAGTTATTGTCTATATATTAAAATAATAGTTTTAGTTACGACGACAAAGAAGAGGCATCAAAAGAACCGGAAAACATTGTCAAATAAATCAAATATCGAATTTATGATTGATTGTTGTTGGTGTTTTAATTCCACTTTTAAGTGCCACTTTTGGGCTATTTCGTGGCGGCCAGTTTTTATTGGTGGAGGAAGCTGTAGTGCCCGGAGAAAACCACCGACCTTCGATGGGAAAACTGACAATCCTAGTCAGTTAAGATTGGAGTCGAGTGCTCCCGCACGAGCGGGGTTCGAACTCACAACCTCAGTGTTGACTGGCTAGTGATTACAGTAGTAGAACTACTTAGACCACTTGGCCACCGAGGCCCCCTCGAATCTATGAGAAATACAATGTAACAGAGAAAAAAAAAGCGAATTATACGGATTTATTATTCGTTTGATACCTATTATAATGGATTTCGTTGGTACAGGTGAACCACGAAATTAAATGTTCAACGAATGATAAATGTTATATAGGCTTGTATGCAGACTTCGGCAAAACCACGAAACTAAATATCCACGAATATGCAAGTTTTCCTTAATCCACGAAAATTGGTACCAAAGAAAATAAATGAATCCACAGTAAATTTTAAAAGGAAGGGTTAGAATGATTGGTGGTTGTTGCTTGCTTAACGTCCAGATGCAATTACTTCGTGCACATTCAACAAACAAGAGGAAAAACATATGCCACTGCTGGTGGAGTTTTTATTCCCGAGGGTATCACCAGCCCAGTTGTCAGCACGTCTTTGTTTGACATGAATTATCATTGATATGGTCATAATTATAAATTAACTGTTTGCAAAACTTTGAATTTTTGAAATTCTAAGACTTTTCTACCTCAGAAATAGATAACTTTAGCTTGATTTGTCAAAACATTTAGGAATTTTTGGTCCTCAATGCTCTTCAACTTCGTATTTTATTTGGCCTTTTCAACTTTTTTTAGATTCGAGCGTCACTGATGAGTCTTTTGTAGACGAAACTCGCGTCTGGCTCAAATATTAAATTTCAATCCTGGTATCTATGATGAGTTTATTTATAGCCAGCGACAATTAAAACCCATCAGTTGAAGAAACACAAGAGCTGAATTGAATCACCAACGAAATAAAGACGGAAAACAGTCTAAAACATAGCACGGCGAACAACGTGTCAGCAAGACGAACCTCGACAAAACCAATGATGACCTGAATAGGTGATCCATTCCATTAGTAAACGTTAACATCTACTCAAGACTATATCTAACATAAACGAATTGACAGTTGAATACACAGTGTCGTAGCACACGTTTAGCATTGTAGGCAAGTGCTAACAAATAATTTTATAAAACATTTTTTGTTTTTCAATAAGAATTTTACTATAATCGTTCAGCTTCTTGCGTCATTACTGATGGATTTGTGACGTCATAGACTTAGTTAAAATCTAATTCTTTTTCATAATATGGCAAAACTGATGACAGTTCTCTGAAAAAAATACCAGTGGCTCACAAATATGTTTGCTGAAATATTCTCTATATAACATATTCTTTACTTTTCAACAAAAAAAATTCAATGGGCGAGGGTGGCGACACATTTCTAGAAAAAATAGACTTAACTGAAATTTATTTCTATTTCAGTCTAATATATCTATATCTAAAAAAAATCTAGCAAAACATACATATTAGATGTACTTAAACAATCGAGATTTGAGGAAAACAGCATTACAATATAAAAAAAGAAGATGTGGTAGGATTGCCAATGAGACAACTCTCCACAAGAGACCAAATGACACAGAAATGAACAACTATAGGTCACCGTACAGCCGTCCAAAATGAGGAGTAAAACCCATACCCCATAGTCAGCTAAAAAAGCCCCGAAATTACAAGTTTAAAACAATTTAAACGAGAAAACTAACGGCCTGATTTATGTACAAAATAATGAAGGAAAAACAAATATGATATACAGCAACAAACGACAACCACTGAATTACAGGCTCCTGACTTGGAACAGGCACATACAGAATGTGCCGGGGTTAAACTAGTGTGAAGGAGCGCCAACCTTCCCCTTACCTGGGACAGTGGTGTAACAGTACAACATAATAACAAACTATACAAATCAGTTGAAAAGGTCTTAACGCATAAGATCGATACAGAGCAAATACAAAACAAAAACACAGTTCCGTTTATTGGGGTTCTTGGCTCTACTCCTTTGGGGTTGATTTCATGCCATTGATATCTCAGTTATAATGTTTCAAATATGTCCACTTTCAGATCGATTGGGACTTGTTTTTGTGTAGAAGATGTATATTACGATAATAATGTGTTTTTATGTTAATTTGCGTTCACTCAATAACTCACTTTTTCATACAACCCAGACTTGCAGCTTTCAAACATAAAAGAAATAGAATTCGAAAAGAAAAGTTGTCTTTGCAGCTTATGAAAATTGAAAATCACTTACTTTTGTGTAAAAAGCGCAGTTTTAACGATAATCGCCTCCTCTTGAGATCTCAAAAGCGCGGGCTGTAATGCGTATGTCTCACATTCAGATTTTGCAACTGCGTATGTCACACCCGTCAGTACAGGCATCAAGTTCACTATAAACAAAAAGCTGAACATAAAATCATACTCTTAACATGTTAATTCTATACATAAAAAGCACTCATACAACAGCCAAAAGTGCTTCGTTAGTTGTTATTCCTGTATAATATTAGTTTTGGAAAATTTATATCTTTATTTTTAGATTTTTATCCTCTTTTTTTCGTACTCTCTTTCTTTATTTTCTAATACAATCTAAACATTATATTGAACCTTGACATAAAGCATGGCTGGTTTGGTCCGTCATCGGTCGTTCTGACCATTTGAAGTTCGGGTTGGTCATCACAACCGCTACATTCTTAAAAGTGTTTGGTGAAGATGTTTCCCAGTTACTGTAAATCACTCCTTCTCCCATATTTTGCCAGACTAAGTTGATCCCATTACCATACAAACCAATCCATATGTCGCTTGTTATAGATCTGATGAAAATAATGTATACACATAGATTTTTCTTGTTTTTTTATCATTGAGTGACTGTTTCATTGACCTTACCCCATATTTCGTTAGTTTGTTAATGTACTATAAACTTACCATAAAATTACCCAAAAGGATTATGAAGAAGACACTAAATAAAATAAATCAGAAACTTGTTACCCTTGCGGAGCTTTATAAAAGATTACAATGCTGGACAATGCATGTGATTTCGATTGTTCTGTCGGCCATCTTAGTTCCATCATTTTGAAGGTCAGCTTGTATTACTGATTTAGTAGCATTATTCATAATGTTGTCTAGTAGCCAATGGTATTCCTTTCATAATTTTATCTTATACACAACAAACTTCATTCCCTCGAAATCTGTTTTTTCTTAAGAAATGTCAACAATGAATTATTGCACAAAACAAATGTGAAAAAATTGGTTTCTCGCTATGTTTTTTACTGCTTATACATAAGTGGATACGACTAATCGGGGAAAATATATAGAAGGGCTAATACAAAAACATCTACTATAGTTATTGGAAAATTCTAAGTCTTTAATTGAACAAAGAATCTTATCGTTATAAAGGTACGGGAAATCATCAAAGAACATGTCTATTCTCAGACAAGATGCATTTTTTGTTTCGATTGAAGCGATTTCTGAATTTGTCTTTCGTCTAAGTGCTAAATGTATGCTTACTCAATTTGATTTATCAAACAAATACAAAGTAACTAGGAATATGAGGAAGGATTTATCATTTTAAAGCTATCCTTAACATCTGCGTTCTTGCAGTTTTTGATCGACAGTTACCTGCGGTCCTGACTTACTGCTAATAAGAGGATAGCAAGTCGGATAATAATGACGTGTATTCGTATATTCGGTAACGTTTCTTAATAGCCATAGTGCCAAAAAGCTGTCTTGAAATCAGCAGGGCAATGTCATCAGTACTATATATGCTAATTGAACTATAATTTAGCATCTTGTTATATTGATACTCACCATATAAATTTATAAAATACTTCAGTGAATATTTCGCGTGGGTGCAATAATAAATACTTTAATAAAGTAATAAATTACAACTTCAAAAAGAAATCGATTAACGTGTGATCTAAAAATAGAGCGAATCAGACTAAATCTTGGAAATAGAATGCAGGATCTGCTTACCCTTCCGGAGCACCTGAGATCATCCACAGTTTTTGGTGGGGTTCGTGTTGTTCAGTCTTTAATTTCCTATGTTGTGTTTTGTGTACTATTGTTTGTCTGTTTGTCTGTTGTTCTTTTTTTTTTGCCATGGCGTTTTCAGTTTATTTTCGACTTATGGGTTTGAATGTCCCTATGTATCTTTCGCCTCTCTTTTAGTTATGATTGTTGGTTTATCTTGAATTGTTTATCAAGCAGAACTGATTAAAAGAAATTACATTAAATATCATATCATTGCTATGTTCTTTTTCTGTAAAGGTATTGTTTATAAAATGTTGAAATATTAATAAACACTAAGGTTTATCTATATCCAGGAATAGATTGTCAAACCCATATTTGGTATAACTTTTCGAAATTTTTCGGTTTTTAATGCTCTTTTATTTCGTTTTATTTGATTTGGCTGTACAACTGTTTTGATTCATGGGTCACTGACGAGTCTTACGAAGACAAATTATCAGCCTGGTATTTTCCTGAGTTTTTACATTATACTGACACATACATGCCATATAGCTCATTCGTGATGCGGTCCATTGTCTCGGGATTGTTCACCACAGCTAGTTGTCCTCCTATAGCCTGACATGCAACTGAAGCTTCATAGAAGTTGTACAATCCAGAGAGAAAGCTAAAGGAAGGCTGAGCCGGAGCTGTAAAAAGTTACACCTTGATAAAGCATAGTATATACTATCTAGAAAGGGTGTTGCGCTCTTCGAACTCCCAAAGAAAAATGTTGGCACAAGAAGGTCCCATTCTTATTCCCATAATAATATTGTCAATCTGTAATTAATTTCATGGGGATATAAAAACGAAGAAATCACTAAAGCTTTCTGAAAGCTCAGGAAAATCACAGAAGTGACCTTGTAGAGTATGGGACAATGCTTCATTTTTTGACCACAAGAACTGGCGTCATATCATAACTCTTCATTCCTAACGATATTTACATTGCCTCTTGTTGTGATTTACCATAGGATAAAAAAGACTAAAAATATATACTAGTTACATCTAAAGTGAGAAAACAAGAACCATCAAATGGTAGAAGACAACCATTGGTAAGAAACAATTGTATGTGATGTTAAGCCGTCAACACCAAAACAGAACATTAACAAAGCAGCGGCACGACATCTACATTGTATATAATCTCTATATGTAAAATGGAAAACTATATTCACGTTCTCTCTAACACGCTGCATTATGTCGTTTAAACAGGAACAAAATTTAACACCTGATTAAACAATCATTGTTCTTTGAAAACAGTAAAAATTAAAGAAAGAAGCGGTCCAATTAAAGGCACCTCTTATGAACAGGACATTTTTGTGAAATATCAAAATTGGAACAAAATATTGAAAACAGAGAGAGATTTTTTAGTAACAAGGTGGACTCAATGAGAGAGATGAAAAACTATAATTCAAAGAAATAAATCTTAAGTCAGCGTTGAAATTGTAGGGTATGCTGCAAACATTTTATATCCTAAATCACTGCTGCACGCCTTATAAAGATAGTTTGTCTAGCAAAATACAGTGGGAATGTATATAAAAATATTACAATTATTCTAAAACTCATTAGGGTGTTCACGATACTTACTTCGGTATTAATATAGTTATGCATATTCTATTAGTTATTATCACTAATTAAGTTTTTCTCCTGCAATTAAATTTGCTTGAATTTCCCATTATAAGTTTCATAAGACATGTGTTGTCCGTGAACTAAGTAACTGTACAATTGGTGACCATAAGGGTAAGATTAAATTATTATATCACACAAAACGTTGATGATAGCAATTAATAAAATTCATAAAAAATGTTTAAGAAACTTGATTCCTAACATCATTAATCAAAGCACAGTGACTTTGGTATTTTCTGCAGAAAACTCTCCACAGAAACAATGCATCTTTATTTTGATAAATTAACAGAGCTTCGGTTGTTATGTGAAATTGAAAATCTTTACTAACATGCAGAGCGTCTATGGCCAGTAGTATAATTCTGGGAATGTACCTGTCATGTTACAATTTTGTCCTCTGGACATATAAAGAACAGGACATCTATATTATTTTTTATTTTGGGGTCAAGGGTTTATAAAACACAAATTGTTATGTTTGAATAAAATTAATTCCCACAAACTCCACTTATTTGCATCTGCAGCATTTAGAAGCCCCAATTCTGTTAAATTCCTTCCATGCGCATCATGGAACGCAAAAGTGCAGCTATGAGAGCAATAAAACTAACATATAGATTTTTTACAAACTCCAAAACTCAGTTAGAGTTACTAAATTCTGATCACTCTTCTTTTTATTTACTGCTCTTTCGATCATCTGTTAAATAAGAAGTCGTCAAAGCTCAACTATTTAAGAGTAGATCAATAATAAGATTATCCATGCAAGTTATGAATATGTTGGTTTGTTAGTATAATGGCATATACTATTACAATAAGTCATATGGGCAAATAGCCTCCTTATCCTTAAACTAAAAAATTAAAAAATAAATAAATAAATAAATAAATAAATAAATAAATAAATAAATAAATAAATAAATATTACCTATGCACAACGAAATGAATTCATCAAAACAATCTCGTGTTCGCCAAGTTGGGTATCCACTGCTTTCATTTTCAAGTACTGCACATGCATTATCAGTCGGTTCCGAACTTGATCTCCAGTTTGACCAACCAAGTACTTCTCCATCACCCCATTGGCATGGAAGACTGTGACATGTTACAGATATCCACACTCTCTCATCAATAAGCCTGAAATAATTGATATTAAAAGAAGAAATAGAAATTTAGAAATGTATATACATGTAAAACATGCTATTAATATGAAAATAGTAAGATATAGTATAATTGACAAGGAGACAACAAGTCACAATGACTAAAGGTGAAAGATATTAGCAAACAGCAGAACGGGAATCAATCTGATCATATTACAGGTCTTGTGTTCGCGCTTTGATTACAAGGATGTAACACTGCTCCGTTCCACTTTCTGTTAAAAAACATTTTGGGATCCTTTGGTCAATGATACACACCTTTCAAAATTTTATGGCTGACATTGCATTGGCTAATGTAATAATTGCCAGAACAGAAGTGATGTCAGATCTATTAAGCGAAGCGTGGACACAGGATCTGTATTGCAATCAGATTGAGTGGGAACTGCCTTCACTTCTGCGGCATCTGAGTGCAGCACCGATTATTTGATGGTGTTCGTGTTATTGAATCTTCAATTTCCTGTGTTTTGCTTTCTAAATTATTTTTTCGTCTCTTTGTCTTTCTTTTTCTTGTGACAATGGCGTTGTCTGTTTATCTTCGATTTATGGGTTTTAATGAACTACCAATACATAAAATAAGTTATGAAAATTTTCTTCTTACGTAGAATTTCAACAAATGTTAATTTGTTAATGCATTTAATATTCGTTTATTATGAATATATGTCAAACTAGAACATAAAAATTAAAATAACAAAAATACCGAACTCCGAGGAAAATTCAAATCGGAAAGGCCCTTATCAAACGGCAAAATCAAAAGCTCAAATTCATCAAACGGATGGAAAACAATTGTCAATAACCTGACTTGGTACAGGCATTTCCTTATGTAGAAAATGGTGGATTAAACCTGGTTTTATAGCTATTTAAACATCTCACTTGTCTGACAGTCGCATGAAATTCAATTATATTGATAACAATGTGTGAACAAAACATGTTCTTATGTTGTACTGTTACACCACTGTCCCAGGTTAGGGGTGAGCGCTCACTTACATGTTTAACTCCGCCACATTCTTTATGTGCCTGTCCCAAGTCAGGAGCCTGTAGTTCAGTAGTTGTCGTTTGTTCATGCCTGTCATATTGTGTTTTCATAAATTGTTTTGTTATAAATTAGGCCGTTAGTTTTCTCAATTGAATTGTTTCATATTTTTCATGTCGGGGCCGTTTATAGCCGACCATACGGTATGGGGTTTTCTCACTGTTGAAGGTCGTACGGTTGCCTATAATTGCTTACATCCACCTCATTTGAACTTTGGTGAATAGTTGTCACATGGGCAATCGTACCACATCTCCTTATTTTTATATTAAAAAGATATAATAGGTAAAAATGTCAAAATAGGGGTACAACAGTCAACATTGTGTTATAATCTTAATCACTATAAACATGATAAAACAAACAAATATATCAACAAAGAAAAACAAAATTCCTCTGCAATCCACGATATTTGAGAACTTTATAATGGTACTGTTTACCATCTTTTTGTCATATTTTCCGTCAAACAAAATATCAATACGTAAACAAATTTCAATTTAAAAGAAATTATTTGTAAATCATGAAGCGTAAAATAAATCAATATATTAATGTTTATTTATTTTTTGTCACTTTTCCTATATACTCACCTCCAAAATCTTGGTGTTTTCGCATTAGCAATAATCTAGATATGTTTGCATTTGTTCTTTAGTACTTTTTTCAACCTGTTATTATTTTTTTTTTTATCTGTTTGCACATGCTGAGACTACATTTTGATGATTAATTATCTCTGTACTTTCAAGCTATTGACCTTATAATCACCTTAACATTTATAAATAATGAAGGTTTATCTTAAGCAGGCATGATGGAAGCTGTTTTAAAACTTTTGGTGTGAAGGTTAGTCTAATGACGTAAAACGGTATCAGATGCACGTTTGGCAAATAATGTCTCTCAACGATTATGGACACATTATTGTACATCCATAATTTAATACAAACGTTGTAAAAAAATGGAATCACCGATAAGGACAAAAATATCTCAACCCCGGACTAAGTTTCAAACACATGAGGGAGATACTGGGTTATGGTTTGAAATTAACACAATATGTATATACAGTTAATTGTTTGGTCTTTATCATTGTCACTGCAAATTAGAAATGGGTTGAAGACAGTGCACCTCTTTCTCTGCAAATGTCATAAAAACAATATCGTTATTTTCATGCCAGTACCACAGTATACTTTGATGATGGGGCTGTGGGACCTCTAACGAAGAACTGATATAACAGAAAATACCGAAAGTAAAGCAAAACCAGAAAAAGGAGTAAGAGTTATTCGTGATGGAGATACATCCCTGAATCTTAAATGATTTCGATGTTTTATCATCCAACATTTATAAGAACAATATTCATAATCTTCATGAATTAATAAGCTCTTGGGCTGGTTATACACTCGGCGATTAACTGTATACTAACAGAATCATAGAGTGGTTATAATAACATGGTATCCATGACATTGCAAAGTGTGTGTGTTTCGACAAAAATGTATTTTCAGTGAAGCGCGAAGCCAAAACATTTTAAAATGGGTATTCTATATATATTTTAGGAGCTTTTGATTCGATATAACTTCAGATTGACAATGTTTGATGAATTTATGGGCATTAGAAAATGCAAAATGAGATTTTGCTTAACATACTTAACGTTGTACCTATATCTAATTAATATTTTCATGAAATTAACTCGTTGTTTTCTTTGAAATGTTTTTTTGTGTCAATGATGGAAATAAATTAATTCTTTATTTTTTGTATATGCCCTATGCTTTCAAACTTAGCAGCTACTATCAGTGGAAAAAATTCTTTGAACACTTTTAAAACATGGGTATGCTAACGATGTGCGTTGCTGAATATTTAGTTTTAAATGTAATATTCAAATGTATATATATTTTGTACCTTTTTGACTTATAATTTATTGATCCGGGTTTCTTCTAATTTGTTTTTCTTTTCTTTTCATCGCCTAGATAATTGTTTAATTGAGACAAAGGTTATTTACCATTGTTTAAATCTCATAAGTAGATTAAGAAGACAAATCAAGTAAACAAACAAACAATTGGGGAATGGCATAAACTCCAAAATGAACGTGACAGGAAAATCGTCTACTGTTATTACCGCAGTCGACCGATTAAAGATCCGAAAAGCACAATTGTGTTCCAATTCACAACATAACTATTTGTAAATATATTTATTTTTTAGCAAATGAATTTTGATAGAAAATAAAATTGATAATGTGACCCCAAAAATATGTTTTCCAGTCTAAAGTAAATATAACCTATTAAATAAGGTACAATTTCAGAGTATCAAACAAAATCGCGATTATTGTCTGGAATAACCTTCAATAACTACACTTAAAACAAAAATTGTAAAGTCAAAATTTAAAAAAAAAGTATAAATATATGTTACCTTGTTGATAAATATTCGTATCAACTTCACAAATAATACACGATGGTCTTGAAGTATAGATTCTATAGGTACTGACGTTGTTTATCATCTTAATAACGTGTTATATTATTCTTAAATTGGTCTTTGTAAATTATTACTTTTACTGTTTAGTCTATTTTTTGGTAATATCCATTTGACATGGCTCGGTACTTGTACATCCCGTCATTGTGTTATTGTGCTATGGTAAATTTTTGTATTCTTCTCTTTCGTTTTTGCTAATGTGCTTTGTCAATATGCCCTTTTTTTCTTTGTTGGCATATTTGAATGATTTTGTAGTGATTCATTTGACGTGGTTCGGTACTTGTACAACCCGTCATTGTGTTGTTGTGCTATGGTAAATTTTTGTATTCTTGACTTTCGTTTTTGCTAATGTGCTTTGTCTATATGCCTTTTTGTTTGTCTTTGTTGACATATTTGCTTGTTTTTGTAGTTATTAAGATTATAACACAATGTTGACTGCTGTACCCCTATTTTTGACATTTTTACCTATTATATCGGTTTGTTTTGTTCACACATCGTTGTCATTAAAATGGAATTTTATGCGACTGTCATACAAGTGAGAGGTTTAGCTAGCTATAAAACCAGGTTTAATCCACCATTTTCTACATATGAAATTGCCTGTACCAAGTCAGGAATATGACAGTTGTTATCCATTCGTTTGATATGTTTGAGCTTTTAATTTGCCATTTACTTAGGGACTTTCCGTTTAGAATTTTCCTCGGAGTTCGGTATTTTTGAAATTTTACTGTTTTCTTCGCATTGCAAAGAAAAGGTCTTAAACAATTTTATTCAAAGTATTACTTAAACAAAATGTATACCTACACAGTTGAAAATGTATCGACCGGTTCAAGATCCAAATTATTAACTGTTCATAACTTATTTTCATGATAAAATTAACTGACAGATGACACGACAGTTGTATGTGTATCGAAAGTTCACCTCTCAATAAAATAGAGTAAATGATAGAACAATCTAACTATTTTGATACCTTTATCAAATTATATTTTACTTTATTTCTATTTAATACATTCAGGAGTGTATACAAAGTCACTTTACGGAGTCCTGTTCTCCCTGCAAAGCAACTACGTACCATAGCTTATAGACTTTGTATCTACTTTTTCTAAAACAGATGTAACCAGATATACAATTCGTTTATAATAAATATATTCGTTTGGTTGAATATGGAAAAAAGTTTTCTGGCGTCTACATTCAAGTTCATTTGTTTTTTTTTTCATTTAAAACTTACTGGCTGATGAGATATTGTTCAGCTGAATTATGCAGTCCGATATTGTCTAACTTAGCCAGCTCCATACCAATACTTTTACAATTGTCATAGGCACCAGCTTGGTCGATATAATTATAATTTACACGAAAATATGCTGAAAATCCTGAAATAATTATATATGATGATACAATGATGAAATTATTCTTTATTTGCTAACGACTTATGTTTAAAGCTGAGAAGTTAAAGTCAACATGATCAAGTGAAAAATAAAACAAACACATGACTAACATAGATGTCTCTTATAAAAAAAATATAATGCAACCGAACGTAGTATTTTACATTACAACGTTAATTTACTACAAAGCAAAGTTCAAAAGCAGACGATTTCATGTGCTCTTGATACTATTTTTCACCATAAAACAAGCCATTCAACAAATTTTTGTGTATTCCCTTAGCACAATTCTATAAGTTTTAGGGTGATGCATTAAATTATAGAAGTTGAACTTTTTCTTATTAATCCATAAGTTGTAATTTGACTTATTGTGTTCCTATATTCCCAGCTTTGTACCCTTCCGAGAACCTGAGATCATCCCCGATTTTGGTGGGGTTCGTGTTGCTCAGTCTTTAGTTTTCTATGTTGTGTTTTATATACCGTTGTTTGTCTGTTGGTCTTTTCCTTCAATTATTTTTTCGCCATTGCGTTATCTTTATTTAGTTTATTTTCGTCTTATGAGTTTGAATGTCCATTTTGTATCTATCACCTCTCTTTGTATCCTTTTGCTATTAAAACCTGTAAATGTATGGCTAATTTTCCACTAGACCCATCGAAACCAAATTGATAGATTTTTTCATCAATGCGTATTATCTCCCAAACATTTAGATTATTTTGTTAGTAAACGAATATAATGAATACACCTTAACCCTCACAAATTTAGGGTTAAATTTGATCATTGTCCTTTACCGTTCTGACGGTAACCTTTATACCAAACATTATGTCAAACTTTCCAATTGTTTATTTTCCCTACTTAGTGATGATTTTCTGTTTAACATGTTCGTAGTGTATGTACATTTTTCAGCTTACTCAATATGTGACTTTTAGGTAAAAAGTGATATTAAATACACCATTGTTTAATGCTGTACTTAATATCACTTTTTCAAGTGACATTAACAATTAAAGAGGACTATCTAACTAATGATATTTTAGGGGAATGAATTTCAACGCCAAAAATATTATAGCATGTCAATGGACAGGAAATCCAGCAAATTCTACCAACGAATCGACAACAAACTAGAAAATCCTACATCAGAATTAGAAAGTCTGACGACCTTTAATGGATGTTCCGGGCAATCACATATCAACATCATTAAAAAGCCTGTTCAACCCTAAGATTCCTTATATCAGACACAATCTACAATACTGCCTAAAAATGTAGAAAAAACGCATATATCTCTTTATACTAGTAAGATTTACCGTAGATACCAGGATTAGAACAAACTTTTTTTCAGATGTTCTTTTTAAGTTTCCATAGCGTTAAATGTTCATATTCTAAATATTATTGTATGTATCTAAAGGTCGATAATAGTCCCGTTAATTTGGCCTGAAAGTCGAAAATTGCTTTGGAAATGCAAAAGTTTGCTTTGATCGCATTATATGCATTAATTACCAATGTGATTTTATTAAGCCTAAAACGACAGGCATGGTGGATATATATTTTCTATTCTAAATTTTATATTCTAAGATATACTTACCATTTATTATAATAATCTGTATAAACAAAATCCATGTTCTAAATAAGTTTACTGTGTCCATTAATGGAAACGAAAGTGGTTCGTTTGAAAATAACACTGGATACATGCCTTAAGAGAAAATATATTCAACGTCAAATAAGAAATTCTGAAACAGTAGTCAATGATAGAAAAGTTAAGGGTGTTCACT
Source organism: Mytilus coruscus (assembly GCA_017311375.1). NCBI lineage: Eukaryota > Metazoa > Mollusca > Bivalvia > Mytilida > Mytilidae > Mytilus > Mytilus coruscus. The sequence continues at coordinate 42,850,796 of CM029608.1, forward strand.
GAGATAACGATTTCAGTTATTGCTCACTTTCAAAAAATAACATTGTCATAAATGTTTAACTTATAACACGATATCACAGTTTTCCTTAGAAGACCATGCTTTCAAACGAACAGATGAACAAACAAATTGTCTATTGACCATCTTATATGTGCAATGATTATATATATTATAATTATGAAAAGTATAGGAATGGTTCATATTATCTTCTTATGATTTTAAAATAAACAATAAAACGATCTATAAACACTGAAGAAAACAGCAAGAACATTGGAAAAGAAAATGACACTTTTTAAATTCCGTGCGTCCGAATCACTTTTCTTCATTTACCTTCATCAGGAACGATTAAACCTAACCATGTGAATAACAGTGATTTATAAACTAGTAGCAACGCTATATGCTTTATGACCATTAGGGACATAAAAAATATAGCCAAATTCGTCTAATTTCAATTGTGTACGAGGGAGTTGGAACCTACGTTAGTTAGCAATGTTTTAATTGATCAACAGGGGATTACGAAAAATATGTATATGTACGGCTTTTGCTAGGGTTCGTGTTACTCATCAGTCTTTTGTTTTCTATATTGTGCTCTGTATACTTTTATTTGTTTATTGGTCCTTTTTCGTGTTTTGCCATGATATTGTCTGTTTGTTTTCGACTTATGAGTTCGAATATCCCTTTGGTATCTTTCACCTCTGTTTTACAAATCATGTAGGTACCGTAGCATTGACTACTGATCTGATGATACCCTCTGAGATCAACTGTTTATTGGCAGTGGTATAAACCCAGTGATAGTTAATCATAATAACGCTATATAAATTTCCTGAGTCGAAAGACTTTTTCTGGATTAACCTTCGTCAAGAAATCTCACACCTAAACTTGTAAAAGCCATAGATATGTAGAAACGCTCACAGCTATATGACCAAAAGAGACACACAAATGACATGACGTAAAATGACTCAATTTGATACCACATTGAAATAAAATTGAGAATGGAAATAGGGATTGTGTCAAAGAGACAACAACCCGACCAAAGAGCAGAAAACAACTTAAGGTAGCTGAATCAACTAGACATTTAATATATGCCAAAATGTAACATGAAATCTTGATAAAAATAATAATTTGATATACTCGCAAGAAAAAATACAACGCGTTCAATAATTTGGCTACTACATACAACGCAATCCTTCAGAAGCAAGGGTTAAGCCAATAGAGTACAAATATAAGCTTTGTGTCAAAATGTCTAGTTTTGGTTGCTAAGGACTGTAAACAATAAAATTAACATGTATTGTTATTCTTTAACACTTTATCCCCTCAGAAGTTGATTTAGAATCTAAATATCAATAGATTTGTGGTATGAAAAGTCTCAAATTATGCAATTCTGAGCTTTGTTAGTATGCCATAAGGTAGCAATATACAGTTAGGAAAAATGTAATAATTTACTCTCATAAATTTTACAATCCCCTTTTCCTTGCTTTCTTACAAATTAAGCTTACTGTTTGTGTCATATATGTGCATATGTTTGTAATCAGTATCTTCCATAGTTTTGATATCCATTAGTTAAAATGGTGAAACATAATGTCTTTTTGGTGTATCCATGGCAACAATCTGCATTTATTTGCTATAAAATAATGCAAAAAAGGGGGTAAAGATGTCACATATTTCCCAAAATTTGGCCAGAAGTAGAACTTCAATCCCTTGAAGTGATACCTTTTCTGAAACTGTTTACATATATCTATCAAGAAATCAAATAAAAATCATGTGTCTTTCGTCTCATTTTTTTTGTAAAATTGCGTCAACAACTTCGTGTAGAAAAAAAGTGTTTGTAAACATTACATTAATTTCTGGACCTATGGCCGGTCTAGCTATGAAAATAAGGACAGTCAAACAGAAAATAACCCATAAAACATTTTAAAAATACTCTTGATGTTCTTATAAACCAACGTTGGTGGCTAAATTAGTACTCAGCTGTCTAATAATGAATTTTATTACACAATAACTTTCATATCGGAAAAATCCACAGGGGCCAAAATGCGAAACCACACTCCTAACTGTGTATTGCTACCCAAGGCCACCAATGGGTCTTCAACACAGCGAGAAAATCCCGCATCCAGAGGCGGACTTCAGTTGGCCCCGAAACAAATAAAAAAATAATTGACTTGGTACAGGCATTTTTCGAATTTAATTAAAGTGAATCATTAATTAATGTGAGGCATGCATAATAAAAGTTATGATTTGATTCTATCAAATTATACATGTTATAAATTCAAAAAAAAAAATATCGAATGACAATTTGTTATTTATACTTACATAAATAGTCAAACCACAGTATGTTTTGCATTAAATGAAAACGAAATCAGATGACATTTGGTTGGTATAAAAACTCATCAAAGATACCTAGCTTATAACCTGGTATCCCAGACACTGTAAGAATGTACTAGTATACTGTTATTCAAGGATCATATTTGTATGAATATCCTTACCTTTTATTAAAAGTACTTGTTACCTTTATTAATAGTGATTAAAATGTACTATATATTTTGAATACCAGTTATTTAAAGTGAGAATATAAACTGACGTACGAAAATAAGGCTGACCAAATGATCAAGTAAATCAATTAGTTAGTCTATACTGTGTAAACATCTCAATCGACTTTGTTACCAAATATTTGAATAATTCTCCGTTCATATGTATTTTAGTATATGTATTTCCAAGACGGACATTCGATTGACCTCTTGGCTTTATTAAAAATAACTTTTGTGTAAGATATATTAACAATAGACAAAAAACCCATAAGTGTGCTTTTGAGGTTTCATGCAGCAACATCGTGCCTTTTTTAATACGGTAAATTATGTTGTGTTTGTTACCTATTAAAATGTCATTAAAGAGTTAAGTACTTTTCCTTGTTAGAATCATGCAGGTTCCTGTTGATTCATGAACCCTCTTTAGATGTCTTCATATTTTTTTTAAGAAGGTATGAAATTAAGTTTCTTGTAGCTATATTTTTCTTTTTGCCCTTTGTTTGTTTGTTTTCTAGTAAAATGTCATTTTAGAGTTTTTATTTTGAAACTATTTTTCCTATACAGATATTTGCACTTTTGTGTACGATTAGTCGATCTACGGATTGTGATTGAAGTATGGAAGGATTGTGATCTAAGAAACAGCTATACAACCACAACCTTGTCATATAAAAATACGGAGATGTGGAATGTTGCTTGTGACATGAATGTAAGCAACTATATAAATTTCCTGTTCGGTCTTCAACAATGGACAAAACCTATACAGTATAGTCAGTTTTATAAGAACTTAAAAATTTTAATTTACCTATTCAAACCCTACATGACAAAATGTGAAAAAAACGATGCAATCGATCATTACCCCAAACTCAAACCCAGCTTTCCTTTGTGATATGGAACCTTGTAATACAATTTCATAAAGATCCATACACTTACACACAAGTTATTGTCCTGAAACTAGAAAAATGCTTGGTTTTTTTTTGCCCCTTTTGGTCCCTATTCCCAAAATTTTGAGGCAATTACCCCCAAAATCAATCCCAGCCTTCCCTTTGTGGTATGGTACCTTGCAGTACAATTTCAGAGAGATCCATACACTTGAACACAAGTTATTGTCTGGAAACTAGAAAAATGCTTATTTTTTGCCCCTTTTTGGCCCCTTATTCCTAAACGTTTTGGGCAATTACCCCCAAACTCAATTCCCGCTTCTCTTTGTGATATGGAACCTTGCAGTACAATTTCAGAAAGATCCATACACTAACACACAAGTTATTGTCATGAAACTAGAAAAATGCTTGTTTTTGCCCCCCAATTCCTGAAATTTGGAGGCAATTACCCCCAAAATCAATCCCAGCATTCCCTTTGTGATATGGAACCTTGTGGTACAATGTCAGAGAGATCCATACACTAACACACAAGTTATGTCTGGAAGTTACAAAAATGCTTATTTTTGGCCCCTTTTTCCTTAACTGTTGGTACCATAACCCCCGAAATCAATCCCAACCTTCCTTTTGTGGTATTGAACCTTATGGTAAAATTTTATAGAAATCCATTCACTTAAAGTTAGAGTGCGAAAACCCATATGTCTTCGGACGACGACGACGCCAACGTCATACCATATACAACCGCAAAATTTTTTTGCGGTCGTATAAAAACCAACAGCCTCCTTTATGACAAAACAATAAACAACCAAACATGACAGACACGAAAGATACCAAAGGGATATTCAAACTCATTAGTCTAAAACAGACTGACAATGGGATTGTTTCTTGTTGAGTTCATCGGAAACATGGAATCTAGATACCCTAATGATGATTGTGGGCAAGCTTGATTCAATTTGGTCTAGTAGTTTCAGAGGAGAATATTTTTGTAAAAGTTAACGGACGACGATGATGGACGACTGACAACGGGCGATGGATGCCAAGTGATGAGAAAAGCTCACTTCTTTCATTGGGTCAGGTGAGCTAAAAAGAGAAATACTCAGCTATTTCCTTTCCTTAATGCCCTTTGGGTGAAATACATTAAAGTTCCTTTATTTTGAAGTTTTCCCGATCCTTCCACTGAGCAAAATTTTATTGAGTGTTCTGTTCAAACGCAAGAATGTTCCTTTGACTGATCAAGATTGTTGTCATGCAGTCTGAAGTAAGTGAGGGTCTTGATCTACAACATCCCATATGTGTTTGTACATCCAAATGTGTACTGCAGGTCATCATTTACAACTTCCCACAACAATGAACAACCATTAATACTATAAAAAGGACTCAAGAGGTCAGAGTTGGTATTCTATGCGACTGTCATACAAGTTGGAGGTTTAGCTAGCTATAAAACCAGGTTTTATCAACCATTTTCTACATAAGGAAATGCCTGTACCAAGTCAGGAATATGACAGTTGTTTTCTATTCATTTGATGTGTTTGAGCTTTTGATTTTGTCATTTGAGAAAGGGCTTTCCAATTTGAATTTTCCTTGGAGTTTGGTATTTTACTTTTTTCATGACATGTATATTTGATTAACAGTAATGAGATGTTAACGTGTGAAATGTTAGCAGGCGGTTATCAAAACTTCACAGCATATTCTTTGATGGGGTCAACAATTAAATCAACTAACATTAATACTCTTATGCCAGAATATTACAGGATTGGTTGATTTGGTTGACTGGTGTCTAATGCTACTTTCAGTACTATTGGCTATTTTGTGGCAATCAGTTTTTATTTATGGAGGAAGCCAGAGTTCCTTGAGAGAACCACCGATCTTCAGCAAGAAAACTGACAATCCTAGTCAATTAAGATTGGAATCATTCACACCTGCCATGTGCAAGGTTCAAACTCATAACCTCAGTGTTTACAGGCTAATAAAACGGTAGTTTTCACAATATCAATATATTGGAAATAAATTTCTATTACTTGGCTGATCTAATATTTTCATCAAATAAACAACAAAGTGTTTCTTTTTAACTTTTATTGAAGAACTGAGCACTTGCTTGAATATTTTATGTTGTTCAATAAAGTCTACAAAACTATGAATTTTATAATAATTTTCATATTACATTATTTGCAAAAGGCAGTGTATCTTAAATTCCTTGTTTGGAAAATTTGGCTTACCATTGAAAATTAGGTACTGTTTTGTTCATAGAATATGTTCATATGTTCTATTAAGACAAAATATATCATGATTTTTATTTTTTTTGAAAATTAAATATAGCAATTGATATCTTTTAAAAATATTTTGGGTTTACCATGTGTTATTTTTACAAATTTCGTTTACACAACCATCATATATATAATAATTATCAAACCATAGTGTACCAAACAGATGGAATAATCCTTTGGACCCCTTTCTTTAAGGGATGAACTCCTTTACTGCCACTTAGCAGTTAGTAATTATAGACATAGTATAAATATTCAATTTGCCAACAATATATAAATAGATAATAAAGATTAAGAAAAGATACAAGTTGTATATAAAATGGGAACACCTTTTAAGTATAATGCATTTACAGTGTACCACATGTATCAAACACTATGGTTAAAATTTTAACTGCTTTTACTATACAACACAGTTCTGATATCATTTGCACCAATTTCATGTAAAAATCAAAAGTAAAAATACTGTTTCTTGGTCTGTTATTAAGTAACATGTATGTGAAAGATGGTTAGCAAATGTATAATCATTCCACACATTCATTCCCTGAAATAATTTTTTGCAAAAAAATATAAAACAATAGTTTTAAAGTAAACAATATCTGTGTGAATTAAATATCTTTTATTTCTTAAAAAATCTGCCATTGCATGATCATGTGCATATGGTTTCCCTCAAATTTAATTGATGTAAAAGCTCCTCATTAAATGGTTTTGTTAATAAAAATTAAGTGAGTTTGAAATTTTGAAAACTATATGTGAAAAAGCATTAATACAAACACTCCAGGCTTTAATATATTATAAAAAATATTGGATATACAAAGAAAGGCAAAAAAGTTCATAAAGAATCAATAAAGCAAACATAACAACCAAAAAGAAAAAAATATTCTTTTGCACCAAATCTGCGTAAAAAGATTAACATTAAAAAAAACTAACAATATGTATAATTGTAATGCACGATATATCTCTCTGATTAACACAAAAGAACAAAAAAGAATTATGCTCAACATTGTCTTTTCATTACTATTTAGAAAAATAAAATTTCATAAAAAGCAATTTTTCAAAAGTATGAATGTATATTTTTTCCAGCAAAGCATTAACCTTGTATATGAACACTCATAAAAATGATTTAGTTTATATCAAAAGTTTAATACATTAAAATGATTTAAACACAAAATAATAAATGCTATTTGAAAATCATCTATTTTTTAAAAAGATATTAGATCATTATATAACTGCTTATTATATAAGTATAGAACATTTAGAGGGAAAAAATCTGCTTAAAATTTGAATATTAGATTTTATACTTTTAAAAGTACAAAAAGACTAATTAGTCACTATCAAAATTACTCCAAAAAGTTTTTCTTTCAAATTCTTATACATTAAACCAACTTATTCTCGGGATTCATTTTATTTGCATTGTTCTATTATTTATTTTTTTCATGATTTTCTAACTTTTTTGGTGTTATCAAATACAAGTAAAGATCAACATATTAGTGACGAATTATATCTGCATTACTTTTCTATTTTGGAAAGTCGTGAAAAGTAATTGGTTAACAGTAATGACATTATCCATAAGAGACAGTCTTCAAAGTTTCCCCATCACCATGACAACACAAATTGTTTTCTATCAACAAGTGTTCTAATCAAATCCTTAGTACTCATATCTTTTTTTTCTATTTCTGTAATCATAAATATATCATTTTCTCTTCAATAAGTTTAATTCTTTGAGTTCAATGCTTGTTTGGCTGATGTATGATCTGAGGTTTCTGATTTGGTCTGTTGTCGTGTGTTGGCAGTGGCTTATCATGATATGCCTTCACAGCTTCTGGTGGGAAATCTTTGTCTCCCTGAAATAGTAAAAATGTATAGCAGTGTTAAAGTGTTTCAACTGAGGAATTACTGTTGAGTGGTTTGTTTTTCAGGAGTTTAAATTTCTGGATTTCAAAGGCCAAAACAAAGGTTTTATTTTTGTGTGCTTCCAGTCTTTTCTGATATTCCTTGCTTAAAGACCAAACTAATGAGAGGGGATATTTTCACTATTTTATTTTAATTGTGGAGTTAGGGAAAATAGACCTCTCACGAAAAAATGTCCTATTTAACAGTATAAATTATTCTTATCAAAACAGGGTTTTATAGGGACAGGCCTAATTGCTAAATATGCTTTTGTCCAATCATATTAAAGTCTGCCAAAATGATGTTCCCATGATGCATTATAATATAATTTTTACCTTCTGTTAAGCGCTGTATTTAAAAGGAAAATGTGTTTCACCTGCCGTCTCAAATTAATACAAGTCCATATTTAAGTCTCAGAAACCCTAAATATCACTTTGATAAAAAATTAAATTACAAGTGCACAACATCATATCTAGACTTGCTACATGTCCTTTCCTAATTTTCTATTTATTTTCAATTTTGCCCCTTTAACAATTTTACTGCTTTAACTAAGAGATTTCCATTATACTGACATCTGCAGAGGAAGGGACTTGTAAAGTTTGTCTGAGGCTTGACCAAACTGTTAATCTTAGAGTAATTAAGATTGACATTTATTGATAAGAATTTCAGATAACAGTATGATAGTGAAACTTGATATTCCAGGGTTTTGCAAATACTGTTTATTTATTTTCATTTTTACTAACTAGAAAGATAAGGTCAGTGAACTTATACATATGATCAAACATCACATCATTGTCCGAGTTTCTTGTGTTTCCAATGGCAGAATGTTCTACTGTAAAAAAGTTTTTTAGATTTATAAAATATACTCCAACAACTAAAAAAACTCTTTGTGTAATTTTTGGAAATAGAATTGAAAAAAGTGATTACAGAAGAAAATTATTTCATGGCAGCATCAAATCTGAATACTGTATTCTTATTGAAAAATATCTGAAAATAAATATTACAGAAGAGACACATGCAGATACTGCTTGTAGAAAATGTGTTAGAGAATCGCAAAAAACTGACAGTGTTTTAACAATATTTATGACATCTGTATCCATTTTGATGCTGGAATCATAAGAAAAGTGATATTTTAATCTACTTGAGACAAAGTATGTGAAAACAGCATGAGATATATACACATGACAGCCTAATTATCTATTATCAGCAGCTGTGAAATTATAACCTTTTACGGACCAGTATCTGGTCGGTATAAAATGCTATAATACAAGTCCCTTTCTCCAAGGGCAATCAGTATACTGGCAGTTTTCAGTAAACATATAAATTAATAAGAAAGAAATAAATAAAAGAAAGGGAATTGTAGCAAGTCTACATCATATCCTGTACAATCATCTGTGCAAATTTAGTTGAATTGTGTAAAGCCATTTTAAAGGTGTTCAGAGTTCTCGAAAAGTGGTGGTCTGAAGGTTTTGACCATCAAAATTTTGGAAGGACAGACACTACTGTGGTATATTGCAATAAAAATTCATAAGGGGATCCGCGGAACCGTGTGTCTTGCTGCTGTCAGTGTTAAAACGAAATGTTGACTTAAAGAGTGACTCTTAAGAAGGTTTGACAAAGTAATTGATGTGTAACAAAGTTTAACCCCAGACTGTATCTACTTATTAACTGTAGAAAAAAAATAAGTCCATTTATCAGTAAAATACAGAAAAATGAAAATATATATTTCCAAAATTTTGCTCTGGATACCATATTTTGGTCATAAACAAGCTTCTGTCCAAATTTCATAAATTTCCATGAAGCTTTGACTAAGTTATTGATGACTGAAAAACTTTAACCTCAGACAAAATCTGAAGTTAACTGTAAAAAAAACTAAGCCCATTTATTAGTAAAATACGGACAGTCAGGGGTACTACTTGTACAAGTAATCTTTATTTACTTGAAGAAGTAAATAAAATATACTTATATAAGTTAATTATAATGTTTGAATAATCTTCCCATAATTTTCTCAAAAATTTACTTGTATAAGTAATTTTTTTTTACATTCCACAAAAATTCTCAAGTTTTGAAATGTTAAAACATGCCTTTAACAATTTTTCTCGGGCTAGCTCACAATTTTTTATTAGAGTTCAATGTTTCATCTCATCAATCCAACCAAGAAACTGACTGCGCAAAGATCTTAAGTATTTGCGCAAGGCCTTCAAAAATTGCCCCTTTGGGGCTTGTAAATGAGCAGTGTTCTGAAGATAACAGACAAATGAGATTTTCATTGTCCATGAAATTACAGTTAAATGATTAGTAAAGACATCTGCAACGGACAGACAATTAAAAATTCTATTAGTGCAAAGAAGTCCTAAGAATTCAAGAAAAGAAGATAGGATGACTTTTTTACTTGTATAAGTAAAAAAATCTGAATGTCTAAGGACATAACTAAGCCCATTTTTTTTTTACCTATACAAGTAAATAAAATACACTTGTATAAGTATCCTACAAATTTACTTATATAAGTACATTATATCTACTTCTTCAAGTAAATAAAAATTACTTGTACAAGTAGTACCCCTGACTGACGGAAAAAAGAAAATAAATTTTTAAAATTTTGCCCTGGATACCGTATTTTGGTCATAAACAAGATTCTGTCCCAATTTCATAAAATTCCATGTATGTTTGACAAAGTTATTGATGTCTAAAAAAAACTTAAACCACAGACTAACCTAAATGTTGACACTGCCACCGATGGAATCTAGGATCGTTATGTCTCGCTTTCGCGAAATTATTTATTTCGCAAGCTGGATAAAAATAATAGTGAGGACCAGCGGATTTTCTTCAAGGACCACCAAAGAAAACAAGATTTCAAAAACTCTGGGTGTTGAGATAAAGTGTGACACTGAAAAGAATGCTGATAACAACAGCAGTTATCCCTTAGTGGGGCAACAACTATCCATATAACTTTCTTTTCTAACCAAATATTGGCAAAAATAGATTAAACTTTTGGCCACTGCAGTGCTCACAACAAAATTGAAACAAATTTCTGTTGTCTGTAATTCACTAACAGCTAAAAGTTCTTTCAAACCTCAAATGATTGATTGATTGATTAATTTTAGTTTGCTTTATGTCAAGTGGCAAATATTTCATGCATGTTCAGGATAAAAACAAATTAACAATAAATACAATAGGTAGGTCCTGCAATAAGGGATAAAATAAAAAGTAATTTTTCAATTTTTTTATAGAGTTTTCACCAAGTTTGTACATGCTACTAGCAACACAGCTGCTGCCACTAGTGGAGCAGGATCTGCTTAACCTTCTAGAGCATCTACAATCACTCTTGGTTTTAGGTTGGGTTGCTGTCACTTAGTCTTTAGTTTTCTATGTACAGTACCATTCAAGAGGACCAACTCTCCCACACCCTACACCAAGGAAAATGTCGGAGTCACTCCGAAAACTCCGATATTCCTCCCAAATGTTTGGAGGAATTTAGGAGTAATCTCTCCCAAAATCGCGTAAATGTTTATTGTGATAGCGAGCTCACTCCTACACCGAGGAATTAATTGCCCTTATCCTACTTTGATCTCTACCGCACACGACTGATAGGGTAATTGGATTACCTGACAGGTAAAGGTTGACGTAATAAAGAATTATATTTCGGTCTACTGTACCAGTTTAAGTGTCAAAACAAGTGTATAATTTTAAATGTCTTTTATACTGGTTAAGTTTAATTTTGTGGTAATAATAAGTTAAAATATTTTCGTATTTCTTGCTTGCCAATCTAAAAATATCTTTACCTAAATGTACTTGCTTTAAAAAAAAAAGGATTATAAAATATAGTGGAAAATGTGAAAAAAACGCAATATTCTACTTCAAAGTTAAAGTCTTTATTTGAAAATTATGTGTCTCAAAGTTTTGTATATGCAAGTAAAAGTAAAAAATTTATTCACCATTCGTTAGGCATAATAATTATGTAAGTCTACAGCATTTTCTTTTTACGATTATCCTGGGAACAGTATATATGTTCCTGGATTATCTCATTGCTTGAATGAATAAAAGATTAAAAAGCAAAATGTTGTTGTTAATTCTTTCAATTGCATTAAAATTTTATAAAAAATAAAAATTGTACTTAATTTTGACCTCGATGTTTTCACCAGTAAATTAATATTTTATTTACGAAATGGACATACTTGTGTAAAAAATATCCGGAAACTTCCGCTAAATTAATGAGAGCAGTTTAAAGAAAATCATAAAAATTACGTGCCACAAAGTTTTGTATATGCAAGTAAAAAAGAAAATATTATTCACCATTCGTTATGCTTAATATTTACGGCATTTTCGTTTTACGATTTGTTGGCATTACTTTAGGATAATAATACATTTCGGTTACAACAGGAATACTTCCACAGCTGCATTAACTCGTCTTTGTATAATATTTATTTTCGCACAATGAATGTAAATTTGTGTATTTTGAACAGTGATCTTAAAAGATTTAAAAAAAAATTATTTGCCGTATGAAGACAATTCCACGATACACATGTCAGTTATCAACAGTTTTGGTTGAACTTGAACTTGACTTACTTAACAATGTTAAATGCTAAAATAGTTAACATTAATTTTATCCACAGCACGAGATTTTTAAAGGGCGGGAAATAATATCACGTACCAGTAAACTCAGGTGACCTTTCTGGACGACCGTGGGAAAATTCATTAAGCTTTTAAAGATGCAGAACGAAATTTTTGTGCGTACTTATTGAGGCTCTAGAAGGTCCTTTTACAATTGATTAACCTGAATCTAAAATATATTTTTTTTTCCGAATAAACGAGAACACATCTTCTTTAGCTATTTGATTTTTTATGTTTTATCAGTCAAAACAGGACGTAGACCTGAACATTAGTTATACGTCCATGGTCAATAATATAAATTTATGGTTGGTGAAATATTGAAATTATGATGGAAATTGTCCGGGGATCAATTGTGTTCAAATGACAAAAATATAAGCCAGTTGTTTTTATATAATGAACAATTAATGCACGGATATTGCTTATTGAGTAAGTCATAAAAGATTCTAATGGTGGCAAAATCGTCTTTGTTGAAAGAACACAATGTATGACCTGACCGGACTGTAATAGAAACACAAAAACAAGTTTTTCTTCATATTTTTTGTTTGAAAAATTATTTCAAAGATAATGGCATGGGACAAAACATAAAAGATATAAGTGATAATTTCACATCTTTATCTGTCAAAGAAAGGAAAACATTTGTTAAAATTTTAATACCGTGATTTTAAAGCACACCTTGCAATCAAGATCGATTAAATGTACATAGGTAAATTATCTGGCTAATCCGATTATGTTGTCACGCGTTGTTAATTTTAGTACATCATGACTACATCCGATGGGCAATAAACCAATTAACAGACACGCGGTGTTGGGAGAGAATCTTTGGAGGAATTTGGGAGTGAAATCCGCGGTACTCGGTGTGGCTCCAACACGGAATCGGAAAAGCGATATCGAATCGATTCGTTTAAATGGTACTGTAAGTCACTGTTTATGTGTTACTTTGTTTAAATGTGTATACATGTTTTTGTTTGAATGTACATTAATCACGCTAATCATTTACTGTGCTTTATTATGTAATTTATTTGATTGTATAGCTCAAATTTTAGGCACCATCATTGATTAATAAAAAATAAAAATATCTTATCTTGTTAAGTGTTTGTGGATTGTTGTTTGTCTTTTGGGTTTATGCTATGGTAATGGTATTTTCGGGTTTTGTTAGCCATATGAGTTTTGATTGACACTTTTGGTTTATTCTGTATTATTTAGTTGTTATGGTTACTCACCTTACTTAAAGCACCAGATATCAGAACTGAAGTATGGTGTTTATCAGACTTTGGAGCACTGAAAAAAAAAAAAAATCATATATTGATAATTTGTCAAAGTTTTCACAATCATAAAATGAATCATAATTAAAAATATAACAGAATTATGACATATTGTAATAAAATGCTCCGCAGGGCGCAGCTTGATACGACTGCAGAGGTTGAACCCTGAACAGTTGGGGCAAGTATGGACACAACATTCAAGCTTGATACAGCTCTGAATTTGGATTGTGATTAAATATTTGACACAGCATAGGTTTCTGACACAGAATGAATGTGGTAAAGAACTTAAAAATTTAAAATTGGACATTTACCTATTATGGTCCAATGTCCAAAATCTAAATACATGGTGAGATTCAGCAAATCAAAGAACCCCAAGAATTCAATTTTTGTGAAAATCAAACTAAGTTTAATTTTGGACCCTTTGGACATGTTGGACCTTAATGTAGACCAATTTGAAAACAGGACAATACTGTGCAATTGAATATTTCTTGCTATTGCACAATACTGTGCATTAAAAATTTCTTGCTATTGCGCAATTGGATATTTTTCTTGCTATTGCGCAATACTGTGCAATTGAAGATTTCTTGCTATTGCGCAATACTGTGCAATTGAAAATTTCTTGCTATTGCACAATACTTAATACAATAATTTTCACAGCCTGTTTGGTGTGTATCTCCTGCCATATCATTATTATTTGCTTTTAAATCAGAAATTACCAACTTTTAAAGAAAAAAAAGGAAAAAATACCCCCCCCCCCCAATTTTTTGAACCCCCTTATGATTCATAAACTCAATCCCAGCCTTCCCTTTGTGGTATGGTACCTTGCAGTACAATTTCAGAGAGATCCATACACTTGAACACAAGTTATTGTCAGGAAACTAGAAAAATGCTTGTTTTTTGGCCCCTTTTTGGCCTCAAATTCCTAAACTTTTAGGGCAATTACCCCCAAACTCAAACCCAGCTTTCCCTTTGTGATATGGAACCTTGTAGTACAATTTCAGAAAGATCCATACACTTACACACAAGTTATTGTCCTGAAACTAGAAAAATGCTTGTTTTTTGCCCCTTTTTGGCCCCTAATTCCTAAAATATTGAGGCAATTACCCCCATAATAAATCCCAGCCTTCCCTTTGTAGTATGGTACCTTGCAGTACAATTCCAGAGAGATCCATACACTTGAACACAAGTTATTGTCTGGAAACTAGAAAAATGCTTATTTTTGGCCCCTTTTTGGTCCCTAATTCCTAAACGTTTAGGGCAATTACCCCCAAACTCAAACCCAGCTTTCCCTTTGTGATATGGAACCTTGTAGTACAATTTCAGAAAGATCAATTCACTTACACACAAGTTATTGTCATGAAACTAGAAAAATGCTTGTTTTTGCCCCTTTGTTTCCCTAATTCCTAAAATTTTGAGGCAATTACCCCCAAAATCAATCCCAGCCTTCCCTTTGTGATAAGGAACCTTGTGGTACAATGTCAGAGAGATCCATACACTAACACACAAGTTATTGTCTGGAAGTTACAAAAATGCTTATTTATGGCCCCTTTTTGGCCCCTAATTCCTTAACTGTTGGTACCATAACCCCCAAAACCAATCCCAACCTTCCTTTTGTGGTATTGAACCTTATGGTAAAATTTCATAGAGATCCATTCACTTAAACTAAAGTTATAGTGTGAAAACCAATGTGTCTTCGGACGACGAAGACGACAATGACGACGCCAAAGTTATACCAATAAAAAGAATGTTCCAGACATAATGAAAGTGCTTGTGAGCAATGATGGGTAAAGATTGCTTTCATTTTTTAATTTTGTGAATTTTTAAATAAAACATTGAATTGTATTTTTCTATGCAAGTTAAAAATTTGAGTTGGGTTATCTTCCTTTGTTCATGACTGTACATTTGTACTTAAGGTGTAACACCACTAATTCGGGCCCGGTCAGAAAGCACATACCAGAAAGTAGTACATATTTAACACGAAATAGTTCCTACGCATTGGTGTAACTTTCAAAATATGTAGAATATCTAGGTAATTTTGGTTTCAAATGAAAGCTGAATGACTGGTGATCATTGTAGAACACTTTTTGACTTATGATTTTCAATAATAAAAAAATTGCATGAAATTTAAAAAAAGAGGGTACATTTTGCCTGTTTGTAAGACCTGAAGTACCTGTTTTGGTACATCCGAAGTTCCGGGAACCAGTTCTTTTTGATATGCCATTTAAGGTATGTTGATTTTTTCAGTTCAAGACACCATAAAGTGTTGCTTTGACATGCAATGATTGTCACTTTATTTGAACTTAAAACAAAAGAGCTGTGTCTGCTTGAAATTGAGGAATTTAACATAGAAAGCAATGGGGCCATTAATTAGTGGTGTACTTCCTTAATAGAAAATGAAAGGATATGGAGTAAATGTACATGGGACAAAATCACACACAATACATAGAAAACATAGAAAATTATCAATGAACAGGGCTTTTATTCCTGTTCTTCATCTTGACAGTTGATGTAGGGTCTTCAACAATGAACGAATCATTCATACCCTACAACAAGGTCAAGACGGCCCCTAGCGTCGACTTAAGCGGTACTATTGATAAAAATAAAGTAATTTTGAAAGACATCGATTGCCGCTAAAATATGCCTTGAAGTTACACATGTCGCGAGCGGTCAATGAATTACATAATTTATAATTACGGGCGAGGTCTATGAACATATATTTGTCATACATTGCCCAACAAAATACCAATATTTCCTTAAACCTATTTTTCAAAACAGATTCATACACCATGCATTACACATGTTACAGATGTACTTTTTAATAAAAACATGTTTTCTTGACAAGTATGGTAACTTAAACATGTCAAATACACATCATATTGTAACTTAAATATCAAAGTAAAACATATCATCAATAAATTGCATGATATTGACTGAATTGGATCTAAATAAAGATCACTTTACTGCACTATTGTGTTTGACCTATCAAAGATAGTTATCAACCTTGGAAGATATAGATATCTAGTCAGTACCATAGAGCACCATAGGGTTTGATTACATTTCATGCAACCTTTACCCAAAAATTCAAAATTTGAGCCATGTTTGTAGTATCTCTAAACATCTTCATCATTTTTCATGTTCATGATCTTCTACATCTCATCAGAATTTTTTCATAGAATAGTTTTGTAAAATTTTGTGTAAATGATTGTGACCAGTGTTCTACATGTACTAGGGGATCATCAATGTACATTTTTCAAAGTTTGGCAGCTGATTTTACCCTTATAATGCTTTTATTTTGCATGTTAAAGTCTAAGTAAGGGAGCTACCATTTGATTTTTATGGGGGCTAGGATGAAAAATTTTGTCCTGCATTTTTTTTTAGTGGTAATCTCTGTCCTGCCTTTTTATTTTTCACTCTATTCGGTCCTGCCTTTTTTTTATTAGTTTATCCTGACTTTTTTTCAAATTTCATCCTAGACCCCCCCCCCATAAAAATCAAATGGTAGCTCCCTAAAAGCATCGAAGCTGGTTGATCTGTATGAGAATAGGATATATATATAACAATTTAAGTAGATACCCTTCATGACATAAAGATGATTGTGACCAAATGATTCCTGATGTAAAGATATTTGAAATATTTAAAATGATAAGACTATTCATAAATGTTGCCAAACTATCATGACTATGCAACAAATATACATCGTAATTCTAAAAAGCAGTCTTTACAAAATCAAAATGAGTTTTCCCTTCATGAATATAAAGCTTGTATTCATGATATTTGTATGTCACTAAATCTGTGATATAATTTTTTTGTTTAAATAATTTTAAGGCGTCCAGAATTGAAGCACTCTGATAAACATTATAAAAGTGGAATATGAATGAGTTTTTTTTCAAACAGTCTTCTGAAGAACAGAAAATAACAGATAATATTTTCATGTTTTAAAGATTAAATCAAACAGAGAGACATACATGCATATCTAGAAATGGGATACAAACCTCTCTCCAAACTCTTCTATTTCCTCTTTTGTTGGAGGGGGTGTGGCACCTTCCACTTTATCATTCTTCTGGTGGGTAACAACTCTCATACCACCTACTTTCACTGAAAAAAAAGTAACTAATGATTACAAAATGTGCTCGTATTACAATGATTTATACATTTGTTTAGAATTACAATGCACAGAAGGTGATTGTCAAAACTCACTCTTGATGATTGTTGAGTGATTCACTGTGAAACATGATTACTGTGAGTGATTGGATGTGACAAAAAGGATGTATAAAACACATATTTTCTGGGGTTATTGATGTGTAAACTCTGTTGATTAACTTTAATAAAAGTAAAGTTGGTGGAGACAGTGGCCCAGTTTCTACATCAATAACCTCAAGAAAAAAGGTGTATAATCCTAATTATAATTATAATAAAAAAAAAATGTATTTTTCTTTCAATTTTAATTTCTTGGAAACCAAGGATTACCTGATCAGTCAGGGGACTTACTGAAATGAGTGATTTATAAATCACTCATTTAAGTACAAAAATGTAGCAAACTATGTCACTGACATTATCCCAGATTCAGTACAATGTCATCACTTGACATGACCAGTCATCCTATATACACAGATGTTGGTTCTGATAATTTTAGCAACATAATTAGTCCATGGATCATTAGTATTATATATTTAAAGCTACAATAAAACTAAACCACTTAGTCTAGTGATTTATTTGTTCTACTTGAATAGGTGATTATTAAAGAAAGACAACTCTTACTGCCAACATTTCTGGACAAAATGGTACTTGAATCAGTGTTTAAGAAATCACTCATTCAAGTAATTCCCCTGACTGCTGATTACATTCATGACATTCATGTAGATTTTGCATGGAAGTATCACACTGAAATTGATATAGTGTTTACAGTGTTCACAAAGGTTACAAAAGTCGATTCTGCAATTTTCTATCCATGTTTTTAAAGCAAAGAGAAAAACATAAATGGACGAATGACTTTCAACTATTTGTAGATCACATAAGAACATGTTCAACATGTTTAATGAACAACCCTTTAATACATGTATATTGTTGTCTCATTGGCACTCACACCACATCTTCCTATATCTATATTACCTATAAAATATAGAGATATTTAAAACTGAATCCCCCACAACACTAGAATAAGTAAATAATACTTTAAAAATTGTGTTGTTAACCTGAATGTCTTTTAGATTATAGTTTTAACTTATTTATTCAAGTTAAAACAAATAATCTTAAAACTGAAATTGTCACTTTCCTCAAGTTGATTTTTCAAATTGAAAGTAAAAATATGATCAGAAACGTGTCATTTATAAAAGTGTGCCATTTTCAGTTTTAAAGATTGATTAATTATAATATTTTTATTTTATTCACTTGGAAATTGTCATATTTAAAATAGCCTTTCAAGATGTCATAATTATTAGTACTTATCATACTAATACAAAATGTACAATGCATAATACATGTAATACTACATGCAGTTACTTTATCATGTTTATGGAAAATGAAGATAAAACATTTTGACAATAATTGTCAATTTGATTATTAGAGGTTTTAAATAAGAATAGAAATACAATATTAAATTAGATTACTTTGTTTAAGCTTAAAGAGTTATAGATATATATATATATATTTGCATTTACATTATCGTGATTATCTACATATAATTAATAATGATAATACATAAGAGGTGTATTTTATATTTTTATTATTACAAAGTGCTTATTTCATTTACTTTGATATTAGATGTTAATCAATTAAATCAAAACTACTTGTGTAATCATGCTGGGACTATTATACTAATAGGGGAGCGTCTTTTACCACAGAACACCACAGAATACCACAGAACACCACAGAATACCACAGAACACCCAAAATTTACCACAGAACTTCAAAATATTAATATTTCAAACATTATTATCGTTTTATTGTTCATTCTTTTTTTTAATCTGACATTTATTATTCAAATAAATTTATTTTTTCTATTTAGGGTCGACTCACTATCGCTACGCCCCAACTGAATGGCCAATAATTGGGATCATAATATACAAAGATTATTTATATTGTTTTAAATACAATGTCATTTTAATCTTTTTTGTAATTTTTAATTCATTTTTGAAAATGTTTAGATGCATTACGTAATTATTTGTTAAATTTATTTTGTTTGTCAGTTTTTTCTTCCCTTTTTTATTAATTTTATGTAAAGAGTTGTTACAATAAATAATCAAATACTTTCAAAAAGATATCTGAAGTTGTTATAGGACAGTAATATTTGAGCTGACTAATAACATATTATTATATATAAGCGTGTCTTTTTAATTGTCAAAAAGTTCAAGTTCGATGACTGTTTTTGGAGTCTTGTGTTGTGCGTGTATCTTCTCCAATCATTGACAATATTTCGGATTTTTACCAAATTTTGTATGCATTTAGAAATGGTGAACTGAAAATTTATATCGAAAAAACTGGTATAAGTAGCATTTACATAGAGCTTCTATATTTTTTAGTCCAAAATAATGTTGACCTTAGCAAGTTCACCTGCACAATAACAGTACCAAAATTTTAAAAGATTAACCAATTTTGACACTTGTCATAATCACCAATCAAGCCAATTAACATGTCATTTAAGTTTTCACACCTGAGACATCAAATACATTTAATTGAATTACCATATTTAATCAGGCGGCAATAAAAAATAGTATGTTGATAGCAGTCTTCCTGTTCTAACGTACTATTGTCAAGTAATTTCAAGAATACTGTGAGCCGATGATCACCATCATTTCAATTGAAAAATTAAAATCATTGTCTTATAGGTTTATTAATTTAAGAGAAAAAACAGTTACATATGATAAATATTGGCTCTTTCTGCCAATCAAGTCAATATTATTCATAGCGTGATTCGCGCCGGTAAAATTCGTCAGGTCAACCTTTTTTGTAGAAAACTAGAGGTTAGACTATATTTTCATATAAAATATTCATTAATCTCGCAGATTTCTTAATTCAATGAAATTTAAAAAAAAAAAAAGAAGCGATATTAGCGCTGTCGATCAGATCAATATTTTCATAGCGTAATGTTCGCTTGTAAAATCTGTCAGACCAACTTTTTTTGTAGATAAACATGTTTTATTTATATAAAGTTTTTATTGTTAAACAACATATTTAATAAACTTACTCGCAGATTTCACGAATATTAACACTTTTAATCGATCAGTTCAATATATATATTCAATATTCAATGCGTATATTGATCAGTGACTGTGAAAACTGTATGGTAATTTTTTTTGCTCAAAACTATTTTTAGTGGTTATTTTAGATTTAAATTATTACAATGCATTAGTCAGTCAGAGATATAACTCTATAGGGTTATTACAGAAAATAACTTGCGTGTGTTATTACAGATACTTTCATGAGTTGTCTACTCTTTATTCCTTAAATTTTCTAAATCTGTAATAACATATGTTTGTTATTTGTAAAATTATTTCATTTATAGTGGCCTCTAGGGATCTCTTGAGACTTTGCAAGAAACTAAATGCATAGCCTTGATAACTAATTTTTAATTAAATTAATACATTTTGATTAACCATGGTAAATCAATGAGACAAGGCTATTAAGGGATAAACTTAGCTGTGATAACAAGGCTCAGTTATTAAAGGAATTTAACTTATTATATAAGACACTTGGGAATTACTGAGAAACTTATGAGAACCTCATTTCATGCTCTGGTCATTATTTCTTACAATAAATTAAAATACATTGTAATTAAGCATGATGTATGTCTGAGCAAATGATTTGAAGTGATATAGAGAAGCTGTGATAACACCCTTTAGTTATTACAGGCATATTTTTTCTGTAATAACATATAGATGTACTATGCAAAATTGGCAAACTATGAACTGTTATATCTTTCAATAGTTAAGTATACATATAGACAAAAGTAGTATCAATAGAACTTTTATACATTTTAACTAAAATAATGATGTATATTGTCCCTTTGAAACATATAACATACATAAGTTATCACAGTTCTTTGATTTTTAGTCCACAATAACAAATGTATGTTATTTTTCTGTAATAACCCTATAGAGTTATATCCCTGACTGTTAGTTTAGTGTCTCAAAGGTCTCCAAATGTAAAAAAAAATATGCCAAATAACAAAAAAGTTATGATAATTTTTATCTCATCCAGTCAATCGTCATGTCAATGGTGTAACCTGAATTAAAGAAATAATAAAATTCTGAATTATTAGATTTGCATTTTATGAAGTAATTTTGATGTTCTGTTGTATATTTCAGTAGTTTTATTGTAAATTGTGTAGTTCTGTGGTATATTTTGAGTGTTCTGTGGTATTCTGTGGTGTTCTGTGGTATTCTGTGGTGTTCTGTGGTAAAAAGACGCTCCGTACTAATAGTTAGTATAATAACAATAATGTTATAATTTGTTTAACCTATTTTTATCTTACTTATATATTTTGTTTGAAAAATTATATTGTAATAATTCTGCTGATTTAGGGCGACGTGATTGGCAAATAAAGTATTTGTTTGTTTATTTGTTACTTTATCATGTTTATGGATACCAGACCTTAAAACTTTTTCCAAATGCACCGGTTTGTTCATACTGCGAGTAATTGTTTGAGGTGTAAACAAAGCCATTTTGGTCCACTTGTTTTGATAAACCTAATTAATTCGACTATTGTTTTCAGATGGAGTAAACACTGTACTTTATGTATAAATAAATGTTGCCATGTAAGGCATGACTTTGTTGGACAGCTGTTTGTTTGCTGAGAACATTTTAAACTGGGTATTACGGATAACAAATAATGTAAACTTATATCCTCTGTTTATACCTGCAGGGGCATGACCACCCTTCAGTTCTGCATCTTGACTGGCGTCTGACATTTTTTCTACTTTCGAAAAAAAACTGATTACGAAGTATCAATACAAAAAGCGTGCAATATATGGCCTTGACCTTTGTTTACGTGGTTCAGATTATGGCACGTTGTACATGCCACTGCTTTATGTTTATTTTTGGTTATGCCGAAAGCTCATTATCTTGGTTTAGTTTGAATTTTACTGCTTATATTTGCTTTATCGGTTTTTTTCTCACAAAAATAACTAAAATACATATTCTTAAATTGAAAAATTGCATGGTTTAAGTGAAATCGGGTTTTGTCTTCCATACTAAATATATCCATTCGGATACTCTCGGATTGTTTTATTAGGACCAAAGATATACGAAAAACGGAACCAACACTATCAACTCAAAATAACATAGGCACAAAAGACACAAACAAAAAGTATAAACATATACTTAAATATTGGTAAAAAGTGGAACAGTGATGTTGACTAATTTTACACACTTAAGACTTAAAATTACTGAACTGCTGTTCTGCCATGGTAAAAATAGGGCTTCTGCCAGATAATGCCTTTAATGACCCCAATAGATAAACTGATTATACTGCCATGGATTTGGTATGCATACTGCATCCACTTCCCCCCAAAATATTTGAATTTTATCCAGCTTTGCCATCGAGGCTGTTAAAGCCTTGACTGACGGTGCTGATATGGAAGCAAGTCATCTTGTACCATTGCAAACTCGTACAGTCATACAGTAACACTAAAAGTCAACTCCTACCAATATAAACTCATACCACTGCAGAATCGTACCATTGCAAAACTCGTACCACTGCAAACCAAGTACCATTGGGAACTCATATCACTTCAAACTCATACCATGAAAGATGTTTGCAATGGTACAAATTTACCATGTTTACCGTAATACAAGTTAGCAGTGGTACAAGTTTGCATTTAGTGGTATGAGTTGACATTGGAACGAGTTTGCAATGGTACAAGATAACTATAATTCGCTGATACAACCCTGTTCAAATATTCTGACGTATTTAAAGACTATTTGAATTTTTTGCTGCAACTACTGTGGTTGATCCTATATTTCATTTTATTTTAAGCAATCAGTTGTTCTATTTACCTTGTCACATATATACAAAATCATTGTAATAAATTACTTTGCTCTTCATGGGCCCTTTAATTGGAATAAAAATATCTTATCTTATCTTATATATGTTGTTTACATGGTGATTCCATCTGGGTTCAGTTCTAATGTAAATGTGCAGCCTAGGTATTTTGCACTGTTGACTGATTAAAGAGTGTGACCATGTAAGTTGTATGAAGTTGCAATTGTGTCTTTTACCTGCTGATGTTGAGCACATTGATTTATCCACTTAGATGATCATTTTCCATTTCGTTTCTCAAATACCAATATTTATATAAAAATAAAGAGATGTGGTATGATTGCCTTTGAGACAACTATCCACCAGAGTTCAAATGAAATGGATGTAAGCAATTGTCATGATTGTAGGCCTTCAACTATGAGAAAAACCAATACCATATAGTCTGTTGTAAAAGGCACTGACATTAAAAATGTGAAAACAAACAGCATTATTTACATATTAAACAAAGCAATTTATGAAAGAAATAAATATGACAAACATGAACCAATGACAACCACTGAACCTCAGGCTCCTGACTTGGGACAGGCACATGAAGAATTTAAGCAAACACAAGTTTCCCTTTAGTAGAGTTGCATATTCTAAGATTATTTTTATACTAGATTTTTATATTTTTTGTTCAAAATGCTTTTGTAACTTTTTTAAACTGCAAAATACGAGATTCTGTCGGGTGTTACTAAGTACCGGTGGGATGGTCTGAACCTGTAAATGGAGGGTCAGGGACCTCAGACCACCGCTAATTTGAACCCCTGCAGTGCAATTGGCATAACTCAAAAGATCGATCCAAGTTTGTCCAGATCCGTTTATTCATTTTTACATGTTTTATATTATCTCAGTTTTGATAAATAAATGTATGGAATTTAAAAATAATGAATTAGACTTTGAACTTTCCCTCCTTTTCCTGCAAAATTAGAGAGTAGGCTAATGTGACACACATATTACATGTATTACAGACATCAGTTTTCAATTCAATTCAAAATAATATTATCTAATTCTGAATTTTGATACACCAACTATATAACAACTATTATGACAAAGTAAATTAACAAATGGGCATACATGAACAATATACAAGTAGTAAAACCAAATAAAAGTCGCCCTATATGGTATCTACAGAGTGAAATACAGTGGAACAGCGCGATTGCAGGTGCTTTAGAAAGATACATTCTGATCAACAACCTTCTCTTTATGTCATATGTTATCAATTTAATCTATAAATAAGTATTTCAGATTGAAGCACCCTCAGATGCATTTTACTACCCTGATTCATGAGTATTAAATCAGTGTTCCAGAAAACTCGCGGTCCTGACTCCCAGAAATCAGTTAGGTCGGCAATTCAGCCTTATACATCAGACCGTACTGCACAGGTTACCAGAATTTTGGATACACCAAACCAGGCACTTTATATCTGAGAAACAGGCTATATATACCCTCAATTTTAGAATTCATTCATACATTTTTGTATTATTCAAAATTATCAGTAAATTGTGTGTTCTACAAGGATCACTAGTCCTTCACCTTTCATCTGATACCTTAATCACTAAAATATATGCTACAAATTTAAGATTTACCGTTACACGTAGGAACTATTTTGTTTTAAATATGTACTACTTTCCAGTATGTTCTTTTATGACTGGGCTCGATTAGGTGGTGTTACATCTTACAAAGTCTATCCAAATTATTTTTGCAAAGAATTCCGCTGAAGCCAGTGCTAGGGGCTGTCTTAAACTTGCAATGAGGTGAGAGTTTTTTTGCTCCGTGTTGAAGGCCTCACTGTGACTTTGAGATGAAGAACAGCAATTAAAGCGCTGTTCCTTTGCTTTTTGTGTGTTTTTTTGCTGAGCATGCACAGATTTTGTGTCATGGATGGATACCCCATATCCTTTGTTTTTCTATTAAAAAAGGAATAAATCTACCACAATCTTTTAGTTGGACATCAGGACTACCAATACATTTGAAATTGCCGACCTAAATGTATTGGTGGTCTTGATGTCGAACTAAAAGATTGCGGTGGATTTATTCCTTTTTTAGGCTGTCTGGTATCTAGTATAGCTCCTGACTACAATGTATATTTAATATGGGAGCATATAATTATTTTGCAAATTGGTCATCTTATTTATACCTAAGTACGGAAATAAGTGATAGCAAACATTTTCTGCAAATACAGGACAAACAAATGTTCACTAGGACCACCAGATTTGTAGTCTTGGTGGTCCTAATGACCTCCAGGCTAAACAAATTAAAAAAATTTCTTCAATTTTTTACATGACAGTCAGGGTTTATCACATACAAGTCATGTTTATTTACTCGAAGATGTAAGTAATAGTTACTTGTAGAATTTTAATATTGATTTCAAGATTTGAATAATCTCCATTTAATCTTCTCCAAAAATTTATTTACATGTATATAAAAGTATATTATTTTACATCCCCTAAATTCTCAAGTTAGGCATGTTCATTGTTAGGGAGGTCAAAACATGCCTGTGCAATTTTTTGGAGTATGCTAATAATTTTTGATGAGAGTTCAACCTTTCATCTCAAGAACTAAACAAAGAAATTTACTGTGCTCTGATGTTAAGTGACTGTGCAAGGGCTTCAAAAATTACTCCCTGGAGGCTTTTAAATGGACAGTGTTTTGGAAATAACAGACAAATGAGATGTTCATTTTGTTCATGAAATTATACACTCATGAGTACTTTAAGTCACAAGACAACTATTAATGACAGACAATTAAACACTCAATTACAGTAATGTAATGAAGAGAAATTAAAGAAAACAAGAAAATATGACCTCTGTACATACTTGGCATACATGACATATATAAATAACTTTTTTTTAAATCTGAATGCTTAAAGGGACATAACTCTACCTCCAAAATAATTCACCTGTACAAGTGAAAAAATAACACTTGTATAAGTATTACTGTATTACCCCAGACTGCATGAGGATGTCCTTTTTTATATTTTATTTTAATCTCTTCCAGGATTGTAATATACAATAGAGAATTATGGATGCTGAAGAAAAGAAAAGGATTAAAGAGCTTATGAGAGATAAAGAGTAAGATACAATTTTCTTGTGCAATTAACTTTGAAATGTATTACATTATTTAACATTTGTTTGTATAGATTATATTATAATTAATGTCATGTACAAGTGTATGAGGGTCTGAGTGGGAGGGGCCATCATTGCTCTAAATATTTTAGACTGTTTTTCTCTATTCTTTATATTTGTGTCAGTTATTTCCTATTCTTTATAATTAAGCACCCCTTTATTTTCTATCCTTTATTTTTTTGCCCATTTTTCACTATTATTTATTTATTTACCCATACACTTTATTCTTTTAACCCCATCCAGACCCTCATATAATGCTGACATATACATGATACAAGAAGAGCATGGAATCTACAGCAGAAAGCAGACAAGGACGGTCAAACTCATTACCCTAAAAGAGACGAAATATATCTAATAGGAATGTAATGATCTTTAGCCAGCCATTCACTTAAAAAGATATGTCATATGCCTAATTGGCTATGGTACCGGTGGTCTAGAGCACTGGACACATGTGTAGGCCAAGCCGCCATGATGTTGCAAAAGACATAAAGCATGGGTTCAAATCCTGCTTACAGATTTCAATGACAGAAGAACTTAAGGCTTAAATTGTGCATTTCAACCTATTAAAACTAAATATGTCAAGTACATGTAATGGCCATCCAACATTAAAACATGGGAATAATAGCTAATACCTATAAACTTGTATGTAACAATCACCTTCTATTACCACACACACTTTAATCACATGTAACCCAAGAGTATGATTCATATTACAAATTTACATTATCTCCTCCAGGACTTGAATTCGCGAACTCTGTGTTACAAGGCAGAGTTTTAACCAATTGAGCTTAAGAAATACTTCCCTAGCTCAACTACTTACTGCCTGCTAAGTATCTACTACATGTACTAAGGGTAGCAATCACGTACGCTTCGCCACCACTGAGTCATCATACCATTATGACTCTGTTGTAAAGTTGTCCCTGGTTCAGAAAAATATTTAATATAATTATTTCTGACCCCATCAAATTTAGTATATATATATAAACTTTAAATACTGTCAGCTGATATATATATATATATATATATATATATATATATATATATATGTATGTCTGCTATGTGTAGTGTATAGTTAGAGAAAGGATACCCAGCCACTGAAAGCTTTAATGCTAGGTGGTGTCTGCTTGTCAGATAAGTGCAGGCGATTTGGTGTCACGATATCTAGGTAGCCAGCCCGGACGGGAGGAAGTAAAGAATCAAATCTACTCTAACATTGTTAGGTTGATTTTCTAGGCAGTTTTATATATATATATATATATATATCAGTTGACAGTATTTAAAGTTTAAAACCATTATTACCATTGGTGGAATGGCAGGTATATAGATCATGTCATCCTGAACATGTTTGCTCCCCTGTTAGATTTTCATTACCATGAAATAATTTATCTTGTTTTTTTTCAGTAAAACAGAAGAAAAGTTACAATGGATGTACAAGGGAGACAAGCCAGAAATGGAGGAATATTTACTTGGAAAAAGAATTGACAGACACATTGAACAAGATGATAAACCTCCTGGTTAGGATGCACACATTTTATTTAGAAATTTTTGTTTCCTGCTTAATTTAGAATCATTTATACTTATGGATACTAATTTTCATGGATTGAGGACAAATCTTGTTTTTGTGGATATTCAAATTCATGATTTTTCCAAAGTCTGCATACAAGAATATAGACAATTTTTAGTTTGTTGAACATTTAAATTTGTGTATATGAACTCCCATTATAGAAGGAGTGATATTAGGTACTCTTGAATGACTAACAATTCCTGCTTTGCATAAGACATCCATCATATTACCCAGTCAAAGTCAGTTATGTGTCTTTCTAATCTGAGATCAGAAAACACCTAAGAAAACTTACCTTCAACTGTTTGTGAGAAGCTAACATGTTTATTAACAAAAGAATAGACAGACAGGTATTATATTTAAGGCAAGTAGGCTGATAACTGTTAATCAACTTATATTCACAGCTGATTTATTTTTGCATCTTTCATTAGTCATGTTAGTAGAAAAATAATGTGAACATAAGTAGTCGCAAATTTGTTAAACTTATATCTTTTCTTATATGAACAGACAAAGTTATAAAAAATCATGAATATAATTTTTAAATTGGCTGTCAGAAAAGGTCTACAAGTGAAAATAAGTTGTTACAATATCAAGCATTAAGATTAAATCCAGATAACGGCTTACATTCAATTCTAACAAACATTGATCCATGCATGTAAAGGGGGCGTGGTCATGTGTATGGAAGATCTTAAATAGAAAATGATTTCACAATAATAACAAATTTTTATAGGCTTGAATGGTGTAGCACTACCGATTTGTTCTTATTATGACCAATAATTCAAGCATGAAACATGAAAAATGTAAACCAACTTATTTTTGTGGATACTTTATTTTTGCATTTGACCCTTTCTTGTCGACCTTAAGCTTGCAGCTATCTATTTTCTTGATTTTCTGCCTTTGTTGATGCATTCATATATATTAGAAGAAACCAGTTTGACAAATTTATGGGGATTTATATTTTCATTATTTTTCTACTCCCAAAATTGGCAAAAATAGATAGTTGCCAAAATCAGTTGGATTACAGTAATAGATTAAACTGGTAAACATAAGCTTTTTGTACAGAAATAACAATTTACCACACACCATAATCACAAAAGAAACAAATTAATGCAGTAAATGTTTTGGACATTATTGTATAAGTATTGAGGAGGGTTATCACTGGCAGTATCTAACATTTACTATTGTTAATAATATTTTATTTTCAGATGATGTTGCAATATTTGCCGAGCGTATACAGGCGAACATTGCCTTGGACATGGCTGCCAAGGCAAGAGAAGATCCATTATTTGCAATCAGGTAGGTGAAAAACCGTTCAAGGCTAAATGCAAATGTACATAATTGTAATCTTTATAAGGCCACCATTAAAAGATTCCTTGTTTGAAGTTGCCTACCCATGCCTTGTAGGGTTGGGTAGGTAGGTAGGGATTTTTTTTTTTTTTTTGGCCAACAACATAAGTTACATGTTTTAGACAAGAAAACAACGTAAGAGCAGGAAAAAATCTTTGTAAAAAAAATTTGAAACAATTTGTGTCATAAATTTTTTTTCGGGTAGGATGCTTTTTAGATGAGTAGGTATGCAACATCAAATTTAAATTTTATTTTTGGCCTTATGAAGGTGGTAAATATCAGTAGTTTTGAATGTATTTAACTATTTCCCATCAGAAGATGCTTCTTAATGTGAAACAATAGCTTCAGGGGAGATAACTGTGAACATGACAAAAAGCCTTCAATGTCATGCTGCTTCCAGTTTTGTTTAGGGCGAGGTCTTAATAAGGGAATCTAATGGCAGGAATATAATTTTTGTAAATAGAACATAATTCAAGGTATCAACTCTGATAATTTACAAAAGAAATACTGTGTAGTTTACAAATGAATTAAATTAGGAAACGTACTTTCATGCCATGCTCTATGCTCATTCTAACATGGGTAGGCATTATATTTGTCACTATCTTTATATCGAGGGTTAGCAAGGTATAAAATGTTGACAAATATAATTACTACTTGTGTTGAAAATGTCTAAATGAGCATAGAAAATGGCATGATAAAATTATTTTAAATCTTATATGAAAAGTAAGAACTTTTGTACTTTGATTCTGACCTATAAGACATGTTCAGTAGGCAGCCATTTTGAATTGATGAAGCACAAATGTTCTAGAAAACAACTGTTTCATAATTAAAAAATGAATTGAAACTGGTTAACTTACTTTTTAAATGAATTTATTTAAATTGATAGTGAGCAACACTAATAAAAATGTCCATTTTGATCTCTGGCACTGTTCCAAATAAAATTGACGTTGCAATTTTAAGTGTGACGTCAGGCACATGCGGTCAATGTTCTATTGGAATTAGAATATGACTGTTTACATAGCAAAAGAAAAGCGTCATATTAAAAGGAGAAAAATTTTTATATATTTTCTTAGTTGTTGCATTTACAAAATGTACACTACACATGGAATTTTCTATAAAATGACTTACATGTATGGAAATTTTAGGTGACAGTTTTTTATGCTTATTATCAAAGTTCTCTTTAAATTAAAATGGGCGCTCAATTTACCTGGAGAAACTTATATTTATATCACTACATAATTTGCTTATAGAAAAAAAGTATGATGCTGACAATAGACATTTTCATGCACATGAAATATGTTTCTGGAATAACTTTTATCTGATACATTTTTGTGATACACTCAAAAACAAAACAGCTAAAACTGTTAAAGTATAACTCTCTCGGTCTGAAGGATTTGCAACCTATGTTGAACTTTAATTACATAATATATTTATGAACTGGAAATTAACAAACTAAATGTATAATCAAAAATGTACAATTAAGTTCATGGCAGTACTGAATACCTGGCTATTTGATGGATAGTATCCTCAAAGACAGATAGTCCATCAGCAGTTGTACAGTTGTACAGATACAGTGGTAGTAAAAACCTGTATCCCTCTGATTTTCATGCACATGACATGTTGCAAAAGACACATTCATCAGACACATGGAACCAAGACATTTTCTTAAAACTTTTTTCTTGAAGTTTAAATGGGAAACTTTCCATGTACATTGATAAGAATTATAAGGTCAATTTAGATCTACAATTAGAA
Organism: Mytilus coruscus; assembly: GCA_017311375.1. Classification (NCBI taxonomy): domain Eukaryota; kingdom Metazoa; phylum Mollusca; class Bivalvia; order Mytilida; family Mytilidae; genus Mytilus; species Mytilus coruscus. The sequence continues at coordinate 42,882,014 of CM029608.1, forward strand.
TGTCTGCCTGATGTGTCTGTAAAATCAGAAATTTTTGCAATGTGTCTATAATAAGAAAATTCCAACTAGATAGGTTGTGTAAAAAGGAAAAGCTTTCATTTTAAATTTTGAAAGCATCATTTCAAATTTATGCAACATTTCTTTAAATCCTTATTATAAATCTCCAGTTTTTGTCCATTGTTCAACATCACAATAATAAATAGATACAAAGATTTATGAATTTACAGTATTGACTATACATGATTATGTCCTTTTCAGGAAAAAAGAAGAAGATGTGAAGAGAAAACTTTTAGACAATCCAATGAAAATGAAAAGATTACAGAAACAGGTATGATTGTTTTTATTATAAATTATATTGTGGTTAATCTTTTAAACTTCTAAATTCTTCCCTCTATATCCCCACATTGAAGAATCATTTAACTGAGACAACATTTGATATTTTAACCCTGCTAATTTTATGATTTGTGTAACTATTTTCCCTTAATAAATTATATATTGGCCAATTTACTTTCAAATCATTATCACTGCCTCGAGTGCGGGAGGTCGTGGGTTAAAATTGGTATTTGCTGCTTCTCCTTTAATCAGAATAATGTGTCCAGGTAAGGTGACATATCTTCCTGAGGACTGTTACCTTGTGAACTAGCACGTTAAAAATCCGGCTCAGCGTGTCGGTCTAGTACAAAGCAGGGTTAATATTCATATTACATTAACATGTTCGCGTCCTGAATACAGTCAGGGATATAACTCTATAGGGTTATCACAGAAAATAACTTGCATGTGTTATTACAGATACTTTTATGAGTTGTCTACTCTTTAATCCTTAAATTTACTAAATCTGTAATAACATATGTTTGTTATTTGTAAAATAAATCATAATTATTTTTAATTTTAGTGGGCTCTAGGAACTCTTGAAACTTTGCAGAAACTAAATGCATAGCCTTGATAACTAACTATTAATTTAGATTAATACATTTTCATTAACCATGGTAAATCAATGAGACAAGGCTTTTAAGTGATTAACTTAGCTGTAATAACAAGGCTTAGTTATTAAAGGCATGTAACTTATTAAATGAGACACTTGGGAATTACTGGGAAGCCTGTGCAGAACCTCATTACATGCTCTGATCATTAATCCTTACAATAAATTAAAATACATTGTAATTGAGCATGATCTATGTCTGAGCAAATGCTTTGGAGTGATGTAGAGAAGCTGTAATAACACCCTTTAGTTATTACAGGCATATTTGTTCTGTAATAACATAGGTGTGATATGCATGATTGGCAGACTATGAACTGTTATATCTTTCTATAGTTAAGTATACATAAAGACAGTAGCAATATCAATAGAATTTGTATACATTTTAACAAAACTAATGATGTATATTGTCCCTTTGAAACATGTAACATACATATGTTATCACAGTTCTTTGATTTTTTTGTCCACAATAACAAGCGTATGTTATTTTTCTCTAATAACCCTATAGAGTTATATCTTTGACTGGAATATGCATATTAATTTGCCGCTGGACGTTAAGCAGCCATCCATCATCATCATCAATCATTACCACTCTCAATCATGGTTATTTATACATGTAACTTTGCACTTTATTTTATTGAAAATTTTATTTTGGTTTGTTTAACATTGGCACATTCATCCTATTCTCCAAATATATCAAAATATGACTGCAACAAAAATTTCCAAATTTACAGTATGATAATATAAGTTTCCTACTTGTAAATGCTCTGTTTTTTAAAGCTCGAAGATAGAAAGAAGAAATCTAAAAAGAAAGAACAATCAGATTCTGATGATGAACTGATCAGCATGTATCTATCAATTCTCAGTCAAAAAGAGAAGTCTCACAAGAAGAAGAAAAAGCATAAGAAAAAGAGTAGTGAGGATTCAGAAGAAGATGATTCTTCATCAAGACATTCTAAGAAACACAAACATAAGCACAGCAAGGACCATGATCATTATGAAAGAAAACACAGACATAATTCAGATTCAGAGGAACATTTTGACAAAAGAATGAAGTTCAAAAAAGAAAAATATCAAAATTCAAAAAGTGATAAAAAAGACACTAGAAGAATGGACAAAGATAGAAAATCAGAAAGCAGGAAACATAGACATGATTCTTTATCAGATGATGACCATCATCATAAAAGAAAACACAGACATGACTCTTCTGATGAAGATTCCTCAAGACTTTCTCGTCATGGTCATAACAAAGCTGAAAAGCATAGAGACAGTTATAATCATGAAAAACGCACAAAAGACAATGAAATAAGTCACAGACAAAAAGATAATACAGATAGACATAAAAGAGAACCAGATGGACTTCCAGTCAGAAAGCGACATGATTCTGATTCAGAAGAGGAGAAAGTTGTTCCTGTTGCAAGAAAATATGGACTTATAGTAAGTTATTTTAGCCAAACAGCTCATCATTCCATACTAACCTTGGCATTTAATGGTGTCTGTGTCAACTGTTAGTTCCCAAGTACAGGAAAAATGTGTAAAAATAGTGTTGATTAAATAGGTTGGCATACCTAATAATTCTATTTGTGGGTTGCTTATACATTAATCAGAAATATATGAGAGATCAGGTTATTCATCTTGCAGCCAATAAAAAATCAGTATCTGTATGAATTAAACTCCTGATGTAAATATTTATAAAAAAAACTTCTGAAAAAGTATGCTGTAAACATTTAGTATGAATAAAATTAGTTGTAAGGTGTTTAATAATAAGACAGCAGTCAAACAACACAATATAACAATACATGTATATTCAAAAAAGAAGCTGCTCGAATTATTACTGGACTACGGGTCTGTGTAATTCATGAAGATATAAACCATGTAAACTTTACATTGAATTTTAGGATTAGAATCTCTTGAGAATAGATTGATTGATTGATTGATTACTATTTAACACCACTTTAAGCATTATTGTACTATGTTGTGGCAGTCAGATTTTATTGGTGGAGTAAGCCAGAGTGGTAGAGAGAACCATTAACCTTCGGTAGGAAAACTGACATGGGGGATATAAACTCACAACCTCAGTGTTGACAGGCTAGTGATACAGTACTGACTACTTAGACCACTTGACCACCGAGGCCCCTTGAGAATAGAAGATACAAACATAAACTTATACTGTTTTACAACATATTAAATTGGATTACACCTGCATAATTATATGAGTTGATCCAGCAATATTTTCCCAGCCTAAACCCTTATACTTTGAGGAAAAAAAATAATGCTTGCTATAACTAGCTCTTACTTTAATAGTTTCATTCCTTTCACTATAAGGCTTTGGTATAATCTTCCTCTAAGTATAAAATAAACCACAAGTTTATGTATATTTAAATGTAGACTAGACAAGTTCTACAGGACTGATCAAATATAAAAACCCTTCAATTATGTGATAAGCAAATAATTGTCAACTCAGAAATAATGGTAGCAACCAAAAATCTCATTGATTAATCAATGTTGATTTTTTCTCATATTTTCACACACATGTATCCCTTCTTTTCTTTTACTGTAAATTCAGAACCCATTACGATTGTATTTATTGGAAAATTGTGACAAGATATGTTTAACAAGAATAAAATTTGAATTTCGATGTAAATGTTTGTATGCAGCATTTCCTGAATTCGCAAAAAGTAATCTCTCATGTGTGTCCATTGTTCAGAGATGGCAATAATCAATGCATGCAAAAATTTCTAAACAGTGAATATAATAAATATAATTTTAGAAATTGAAGCCGACTCCAGATGATGAAGGAGCTAAAAGAAAGAGATCAAGATCTCCAAGGAAACACAGATCCAGATCACCAGTGCAAAAACCCAAATCTACATACAATAAGGCTGATTATAAACCAAGGTATGTTCACTCAATGTCTCTTCACTGAGCAGAGTTCTCAAAAAGTGGTGGTCTGAAAGTTTTGACCACCAAAATTTTGCAAATAACCGACACAATTTTGGTATTTTGCATTAGAAATAGAATAGCAGATTTTCTTCAAGGACCACCAAGGCAAAAAATGATTTCGTGAACTGTGACTTGGATATTTGTATAAACTGTGATCCAATTGGTTATTCATTGGACAGTGGAATTTCCTGTTTCAGAATCTAAAGAATTGTGGGAAATTGCATTTTTTGTCCATCAATATCATACTGTAAATTCAGATATTATTGCGAGGTTTTAATTAATGCGAATAATGTGACTGGGTGAGTATGGCAATAATAATAATTTGCATTTTAATATCTGATACAAATATCTCTATGCAGCTTTTCCTGAAATCGCATTAATTAATATCGCATTTTTGTCAATTCTTCCAAAATTACAATAATAAATGAACGCAATAATTTGTGAATTTATAGTAATAAGGCTGAACCATTGGTTAGATATCCATGATTGTTTCTGATATTGTTGACCAATCAAGATATTATTGTGTACACTTGGGAAACATTACATAGATTGTATAATGTTTACATATTTGTTTCAATAGTTTTTGGTATTTGATATAACACATTTTCCTTTGGCTGCACCTCAGGCCAATATGGATGGCTAACTTTACCAATAACTGAGACAATATGGATAGCTAACTTTACCAATAACTAAGCCAATATGGATAGCTAACTTTACCAATAACTAAGCCAATATGGATAGCTAACTTTACCAATAACTAAGCCAATATGGATAGCTAACTTTACCAATAACTAAGCCAATATGGATAGCTAACTTTACCAATAACTAAGCCAATATGGATAGCTAACTTTACCAATAACTAAGCCAATATGAAAAGCAATAACAATATTCAAAGGATATTTATTTCATACAGTTATATTTTTTGTCTTAATTAAGATATTTAAGTCGAAGAGAGCACGACAAAATAATGGAAAAAATGAGGAAAAAGACAAATAAAAGTCTACTAAACAGAATAATCGTTTCACAAATGATATCGAATATGTTCCTTATGTCGTAACTAAAATACCCTTCCCTTTTCACGAATGTGACCTGCCAAATTAGACTATTTACGGATTTGTAATAACATGAGCAACACGACGAGTGCCACATGTACGAGCAGGATCTGCTTACCCTTCCGAGCACCTGAGATCACCCCAGTTTTTGGTGGGGTTTGTGTTGCTTAGTCTTTAGTTTTCTATGTTTTGTCATCTGTACTATTATTTGTCTGTTAGTCTTTTATTTTTGGCCATGGAGTTGTCAGTTTGTTTCCGATCTATGAGTTTGACTGTCCCTCTGGTATCTTTCGTCCCTCTTTTCTTTCCCAAGAGACATGTTGGAAGTGTGTTTTATATCACAGTATTGCACAACCTAATTTTTACGATCTATGTTTAGAAAACTTACAGAAGAAGAAAAGAAGAAAAAATTAGAGGAGATGATGGATAATGCTAAATGGAGAGAAGACAATAGGACAATGAATGTGAAGAGATATACTGAAGAGGAGAAAAGAGAAAAGCAAGAGAGATCAAAATCTCATGAATCAGGCTTCTTAAAGTGAGCTTAATAATATGTAATCAATACTATAAACCAAATAATTTTCGTGAGCGATTTATTTTTATACGACCGCAAAAATTTTTGCAGTCATATATTGGTATCACGTCTTCGTCAACGTCGTCCAAGACATTTGGTTTCTGGACAATAACTTTAGTTTAAGTGTATGGATCTCTATGAAATTTAATCAAAGGTTCAATACCATAAAGGAAGGTAGGGATTGTTTTGGGGTGATGGTCCCAACCGTTTAGGAATTAGGGGCCAAAAAGGGGCCAAAACAAGCATTTTTCTAGTTTCAGGACAATAACTTGTGTATAAGTATTTTGATTGCTCTGAAATTGTACCACAAGGTTCAATACCACAAGTAGAAGGTTGGGATTCATTTTGGGGGTAATTGCCCAAACCGTTCAGGAATTAGGGGCCAAAAGGGTCTAAAACAAGCATTTTTCTAGTTTTCAGACAATAACTTGTGTTTAAGTGTATGGATGTCTCTTAATTTGTACCACATTTTACAAAAGAAAATTTCTTCAAAATTAATTTTTTGGAAGGGGTAAAAAAAATTTTTGGGGGCAATTTTTTCCTCAAAAGAAAATTCTCTTCAAATATTATTTTTTGGGAGGGGGATTTAAGAAATTGTCAATTTTCAAAGAAAAAATCCGGGGTCACAATTTATTTTGCTAATTCGTTTGTATATAGTCTGAAAACAGATTTATTAAGTATTGCACAACAGCACATTGTATTGCACAACAGCAAGAAATCTTCAATTGAATATAAATTCAAATCATACAACCAATTTCAAGTTCTTTGACTACATTTATTCTGTGTCAGAAACCTATAATGTGTCAAATATTTAATTACAATCCAAATTCAAACCTGTATCAAGCTTGAATATTGTGTCCGTTTTGCCCCAACTGTTCAGGGTTGGACCTCTGCGGTAGTATCCAGCTGCGCTAGGCGAAGCAGTTTATTTTAAACTTAAATATAAATTGTTGTGAATATATAAACTTTTATCTTCCCTTAAATAAACACACCTAGAAAATAAGAAATCACGAAATAAATCACTCAAAGTCATCCGTTGGTCGCCTGACTGTGTGATGTACAAAATGCATCATGGGATAGTGTTCTCGTGTCATACAGCGGTAAATTCAAAAATATTACCGATCTCGAAAATGCATTAAAATACTGATTAAGTGTAACCGTAAATTTTGTTTATGCAAATAGATGAATAATATTTACTTCTGCTAGTGAGACCCCAGACTGGAAGTCAGCTGGATAGGGCTAAATGCTAAATAAAATATCGGCTAAAATAAGTTGGTTTACAGTACCTGAATTAAGGGCATATTGCACAGTGGATGAGTCAGTCAAAGCAAGGGGTGATATTTATTTGAGTTGCACGTGGATTTCATTTTAAACTTTTGATGTCCGCCTATAATAGCAAATACAAGAAAAATAATATGAAATACTGGCAAATACTGGTGGATTGAATTTTGAGTGGACAGTTATATAAATACAAGTCCTTACCTAGTCAATTATTGTTTTAAAACTGCTGTCAGTTATGAAAATTTTCAGGTCAATATTAGCAATTTTAAATGTTCTCTTTTCTTATATTAAATGAAAATCTACATGAACAATGATTAAGATAATAAATGGAGAACCCCTTTTAAAATTGATTGAATATTTTGGAAATAAATACCAACTTTTAGACTCAAGCTCCCACAGCTCTTATGTGCACTTCACTCTTCAATGACTAATGTTACGTTTTATGTATGAAATCAGTTAGAAAATACTAACTTACAGAAAGTCATATAATATAGGGTACCTGGGAAAGCGCGTATCTAGGAAGTTCAATGGACTCCAATCAGAATTAGAAAACTACAACAAGATAACTTGGTGATGCATAATTTTTTTATATTGTCATGTTGCTGTGTCTTTGACCTTTGACCCCAAAATTAATTTATTTATATACATGTATAGGGACAATATAATATACATGTAACAGCTACAAACCAAACTTTGGTAACTCTGACAGACGTTACATGCTTCAAGGAATTTGAATAAGATATTATAATACTTTATGAATCTGGTGTTTGAAACACTTCCCTTGCTTTACATATGTTGCATTCATCAGGAACACTGAAACTCAAATATTGCTTGTTTGAATTGTTTCACATTTTGTCATGTCAGCCTCAGGGCCTTTTAATACCTGAATATAAGGTATTGACTTTGCTCATTATTGAAGGCAGTATAGTGACCCATAGTTGCTTACATCCACATCATCTATACTCTGTGGATAGTTGTCACATATACAATAATACCACATCTCCTTATTTTTTTCATTTAAATCAAAATATTTATCTTTGCTTTGTATGTGTACATTATAAATGTTGTTTGCTAAATTTAATTAACAGTTTTGTTTTATGTTTCAGTTCAATGATGTCCAGTCATGCAGAACAGAGTTCAGTAGAAGATAGAATCAAACGAAACCGATATAATTTACAAAGGACAAAAGCAGATTTGGACAAAAATTTCTTGAAGAAATAGTAAAAATGAATTTTTTATTTTATCCTAATGAATATGTAATAAATGTAAATATATATAATAGTTTCAGTTTAGTTTATTCACAACTGATATAGACACAGGACGATTTAGAATTTGACATATTGTACTGACGTCTGTCTATTGTTAAAGATTGTATCAGCCTTTTTGTTAAAGATTGTATCAGCCTTTTTTAGTTCACCTGGCCAAAAGGCCAAGTAAGCTTTTCTCATCACTTGGAGTCCTTCGTTGTCGTCGTCTGTCATCGTTAACTTTTACAGAAATCTTCTCCTCTGAAACTACTGGGCCAAATTCAACCGAACTTGACCACAATCATCATTAGGGTATCTAGTTTATAAAATGTGTCTGATGACCCCACCAGCCAACCAAGATGGCCAACATGGCTAAGAAATAATAACATAGGGGTAAAAAGCAAATTTTGTATATTGTCTTGGAAACCGCTACGAAAAGAGAAAATCTTAAGTGGCAGAAATGTTCTAAATGTTGTGATCTATCTGCTGTCCATTTACATCAAAACTGTCAAGACGACTTCTTTTAGGAGTTAATGCCTTGAAATGTCAAAATTTACCATTTTTTCATTTTGCTGATTATTTAGAAAACTATAATAGATAGAAAGAATCTTTAAAACAGAAAAGTGATCTGCAAGACAAGATCTACAAATAAGTCTAATGGCTGAAATTATCAGATGACTCCTTATTGGAATTATTGCTCTCTGATGACGATCTTTACCAATTTTATGCCTAATATCTTTAATAGATAGATAGAAACTTTAAATAGTCAAAATGATCAACATGACAATATCTACAAATAAGTTAACATGACCAAAATTGTCAGTCGACTCTTATTGAAGTTATTGCCCTTTAATGACAACTTTTCCCATTTTTAGCATTTTTGCCTATTATCTTGATGACTATAATAGATAGATAGAAACTTTAGACAGCAAAAACAATCAGCAAGACAAGATCTTCAAATAAGCCACATTCCTGAAATCTTCAATTGACTTGTTATTGGGAGTCATGGCCTATAAAGATGATTTTTACCATTTTGTTTTAGTTTTTGCCTATTATCTTAAAAAGTATAATAGATAAAAATGTAGATAGAATCTTTAAAAAGCAAAAAAGATCAGCAGGACCAGATCTACAAATATCTCAACATGACTGAAATTGTCAGTAAGCTCTTAATAGAGATATTCCCCATTAGTGATGATTTTTACTAGAAAGTGGCCATTGTTGAAGATGCAGGTGAGCAACACAGGCTTTTTAGAGCCTCTAGTTTTATTTGTCATTTTGTAGCTGTCTCATTAAGATACCTCATATCTCCTTTTATCATACAATTTGAAATAGTCCAAAATATGTAGACCTACAAATTTCTTTCTTTTTTCAATTCTTTCTCTGAGCATTTTATTATAGCAAAGGCATGAGACTTTCTAAGACCATGATAGACATGATAAAGTAAGGAAGTAAGTCATCTTTATCTAATCTATTGTCGGGTTTCCATGTACATGTACAGTCAATCCATATCTTTAACAAACTGATAATAACATAACAAAATCAATAATAATAGAGCAGCAGATACAAATACAATACAAACAAGCAATAAATAGCTTTAAGCATATGATATAAAATTGAGAATGGAAATGGGGAATGTGTCAAAGAGACAACAACCGGACCAAAGAGCAGAAAACATCCCAAGGCCACCAATGGGACTTCAACACAGCAAGAAAATCCCGCACCAAGAGGCGGGCTTCAGATAGTCCCTAAACAAAAATGTGTACTAGTTCAGTGAAAATGGATGTCACACTAAAATCCGAAACATATAAATGAACTAAAATTAAAAAAACATACAAGACTAACAAAGGCCAGAGACTCCTGACTTGGAACAGGCGCAAAAATGGGGCGGGGTTAAACATGTTTTGTGAGATCTCAACCCTCCCCCTATACCTCTAGCCAATGTAGAATAAACAAACACACAGTAAAACTCAGTTTAAAATAAGTCTGAGTCCGATGTCAGAATAGGTAACAGAAGAAACTAAGCAAAATGACAATGATACATAAATTAACAAAGAACTACTAGCAGTTACTGACATGCCAGCTCCAGACCTCAATTAAACTGGTTGAAAGATTATGTCTTCATCATATGAAAATCAAGCACAATCCCTCCTGGATATCATCACAGACAAAGCACATACAATATATAAAGAACATGGCAGCTTATTCATATAAAACACCTACAAGCAATACAAGCAGAATATCCAATCTATTTAAAATATAGATCTCTGATTTCGTTATACTCATACGAGGGAGTTATGATTGATTGATATTTTAATTAGAATATCAATAAAGACAAAGTACATACAATATATAAAGAGCATGGTAGCTCATTCATTTATAAAGCATAAAAGCAATAAAGAAGAATACATATACAGTATACATGGTATATGAATATAGATAAAGCACATAAAATATATAATGTACATAGAAGAATATTCATAGTAAACACATACAATCAATACAAACAGAATATATCAATATAGACAAAGCACCTACAATATATAAAGAATATATAATTCATATAAAACACATACAAGCAATAAAAAGCAGAAGATATCAACACGGACAAAGGAATGAAAAAATAAAGCTCTTTTAGAAAGATAATCATACGAGTGTAAGAAGCCACACCTCTGCTTTCGCTTAAGCAAAGGAAGAGGGCTTTCTGTTATAGTGTAAGACATCAAATTGTTATATATCAAGAATAAAGAACAAAAAAATATAAATAAAGCTCAACGCACAGCAGGCTTCAAAGTTTTCTTACTTTCTTAAGAGATGCAAAAAGAGGAATCATTAATCATTCTCATCATTATTGCATTGACTAAGTACATATTTACTAATTAGTACAAGATCACCATCTTGAATTGACCTGAAGAAAACTTGTGCTGATCATCGACAGGAATTTCCGTATTCTGGCAACTATCATCCTAGGGTTACACTAATGACTGGACCGAATGACAGGACCGAATGACAGGACCAAATGAAAAATGCTAATAACTTTTTCATTTCTCAAAGGATTAATCTCAAATTTGAAATATAATAAGATTTCATCATTTAATGTATAGATTAAAGAAAAAAAAAAAAGAATTTTTATTTAGAAGCTATAGAAAACGTGACCTGACCAACGCTGATAATGACAGGACCAACATCGACAATGACAGGACCAAATAAAAATGCTAATAACTTTTTTATTTTTCAAAGGAATTTTCCCAGATTTGAAATGTAAAATAAGATGTCATCTTTCAGTACATAAATGTTATAAAAAATATAGATTTTTTCAAAAACTTGCGAAACCGTGACATGACCATCGCTGACTGACAGGACCAACATCGACAATGACAGGACTAAATGAAATTGCTAATTACTTTTTTATTTCTCAGAATATTTCTCAGAATATTTCTCTGAAATTTGAAATATAATAAGATTAGACAATTTTATACATAAATATAGGAATAATATAGAAAAAATATTAAAAGCTTGCGGTAATGTGACCTGATCAACGCTGACAATGGCAGGACAAACTTCGACAATGACATGACCAAATAAAAATGCTAATAACTTTTTTATTTTTCAAAGGAATTATCTCAGATTTGAAATATAAAATAAGATGTCATCTTTCAGTACATAAATGTTATAAAAAATATAGATTTTTTTTCAAAAACTTGCGAAAACGTGACATGACCATCGCTGACTGACAGGACCAACATCGACAATGACAGAACCAAATGAAATTGCTAATTACTTTTTTATTTCTCAGAATATTTCTCTGAAATTTGAAATATAATAAGATTAGACAATTTTATACATAAATATAGGAATAATACAGAAAAATATTAAAAGCTTGCGGTAATGTGACCTGATCAACGCTGACAATGACAGGACAAACCTCGACAATGACATGACCAAATAAAAATGCTAATAACTTTTTTATTTTTCAAAGGAATTATCTCAGATTTGAAATATAATAAGATCTCAATACATAAATTAAAGAAAAATATAGATTTTTTTAAATTGCGAAAACGTGACATGACCATCGCTGACTGACAGGACCAAATGAAAATGCTAATTACTTTTTTATTTCTCTAAGGATTAATGTCAAATTTGAAATATAATAAGATTTCAATACTTAGTACATAAATATAGGAAAATATTAAAATAAAATATCAGAAAATTCTGTAAACGTGACCTGACCAAAGTTGGCAATGACTGACCGATGATAGGTCCTAATTTCTTTGTAATTTTACTTACAAAAGTTGATCTATGATTAATAAGATAATAAAAAAAAAAAAACGAAAAATATATGTCAGCGTTGATCAGGTCACATTACCGCATGAAAAAGTTATTAGCATTTTTCATTTGGTCCTGTCATTCGGTCCTGTCATTCGGTCCAGTCATTAGTGTAACCCATCATTCTACAGTATTTTTACACAAAAAACTAATATTGAGTAAAAAAGAAAAAAAAACTATACTTTTCCTAAAACCTTTATTATATTGAATTGGAAAATAAAAATATATGCTAGCCTAATTTATTTAAAAGAGATGTAGGACTGCAACTGTTAGCCTGCGATGTATATTTCCTCTTGAATTCGAGCATGCCGATGAGAGCGGACGAGAACATTTTTGCAGAGAGAATCCTTCAACATCATTGAAATTGTTTTGTCAAATTGGTTTCATGGATAAATATTATTATCCTTACATCGTATATTTTATGTTTTGGATTATACTGTTTTGTTGAGGAAAGTTTCTGCAGATATTTTCAGGTTTGTTTGAGACATGTTGTCAGATGGAATCCATTAGTAGTTTTCATGTAGGAAACTATCAGACCAATCTATTTGATGTCTGAGGGTTTTAGCGGTTCCCCTAATGGATCGGTAGCTTCTTTCGGAGATCCTTTATCGTAGGATTTTCGGCTTTTACCAGGAAAACAGCTGGGCATTTAGCGGTATCGGTTCGGAATCCAAGTATGTCCTTACCGGTTTCCCGTTCGTTGTCTTGGCATTTGTGCGGCATCCGGGGGTGACCTTATCCTTTATTTTGTATATAATTGTTTTTATATTTTGCATTTTTTATATTTTTGAGGATTAGCGAATCAGGTGAGTGGGTAAGTTCGTATGTTTTATTGCATTGTACTTTTTTTTACTGTTTTTGGGAAGGTTAACTTTCTGGTTGTAAGACCCGTCACGGCCAGGCTGGGAAACTGGGTAGGCAAATGATCACATTAAATCTGTACCGATACAGTGTGTTAAATGTCCTCCTTTACAACGGGTGCCTATAAAGTGCGAAACGAAATAGAAACGAAAAGAAACAAAACGAAACGAAACGAAACGAAAAGAAACGAAAAGAAACAAAACGAAACGAAATCAACATAAAACGAAACGAAACGAAATAGGAACCAACGAAAAGAAAAGAAACGAAACGAAATAGGAATAAAATTTAAATCAAATTGAATATTAAGCCGATTATATTTATAAATATTATTTATTGTCTAGTTTGATACAATTTCTTTTAAAATTGAGAAAAAAAACTGTGAAATTCAGCGTAATCGTTAACAAGCTGTGGTTTAGGAACGACTTAAACACAATATATAATATTTGATTATGAACTCTATATGTTATACTAGACAGACACGATTAGGCACGGACCATTTGACGGTCCACATGAAAAGACCAGACTCCCCCCCAAAAAAGTCAAATCGGGTCCGTGCCTTAGTCGGGTTTAAACTTGTATGCTCCAGTGTACCATGAAACAGCCAGGATGACAACTGTAGGAACGTTAATTCCGAGAGGCCAGTCAGTGTTGCCTCACCCTCACGAAAAACCACAAAATAGCGGAGAAGCAGCAGATAACAATTTTCCAAACGACAAATTCCTATAAGCACCATGACTGAGACCACTCTTGAAAGCAGATATCATCCGTTTGATGACAAATTATTGTCTTCTTGAGAGAGGTAGCTAGGCGATATTAAAAGAACGTTGGAACTTACAAATCACGAAGGAAACTTATCACCATGGAAATGCAAAACTTTAGATTGAAGACAAACTTAATGTGAACCAAGGCACCAGACACACGGGTAATATATCCGATACTCCGAAAGGGCGAGTAGATCTTGCTTCACAAGCTACATCCTTCGTTTTGCTCATGCAACTACACATTAGGTGCTAAGTCTCAATCAGTACACTGACGTCACATTCAATTAAGAGAACGACAATTGGAAAATATCATTCGTCATCTGTATAACAGGCATTTCAAAACGTTCAAATTTAAATGAACTTCCTTTTTGTTATCTTATCAAGATATAGAAGAATGCAGTGTAATTAAAGTGCTCAAGATAACTTTGGGATTCGATGACATCATAATCCTAAGAACTATGCCGCTTTAAAATAATAAATGATAATGTTAATCAGAAACCTCTAAATCTTGTCGATACTAATACTTTTTTGCATTATACCGGTCATGCTTTCTCTGTTTGTCTGACTGTAGAATAATCTGTTGGACGTGTATAAATCTGAATACTGTATTTTGTAGTTGTAATTCTCTTTGAACTAGCTTTCAGTAATTTACATAAGTTTTGATCGATACTTTATGAAATTTATTTGTTGGTTGTTTTGTTTTATCATGTCGAATTCAGAACTGATTTTTACATTGTTATATTGTTTTATATGTGTCTCCTCTATACTACTTATAGCTACACATAGTGCACGTTTTTCTCATTGTTGAAGACCGTACGGTGACATGGCTGCTCACATCCGCGTCGTTTTGGTCCGTGTTGGATATAGCTGTCTCAGTCGCAATCATACTAACTCCTGTTATATTAATATTGAGCAGTTGAGGTATATCATTCAGTTTCGTTACAGTTAGGAACATTTAATTTTAATATTGGTAAAATAAGGATAATATATTTTGAACATAAACAAGCTTCAGCTTTTGCAAGTAAAAGATTTGATACATTTTTGAAGCAATGTGAATGACGACGGAATTCAAAGCAATAAAGTTTACTTTTGTCTCGCATAATATTGATATGGCAACCAACTCCATTGTTTTTGGGTAGTCAGCATTTTTTACATTTGCAATTTTTTCTCTCCAAAATGAAAACGAAAAAGTAAATCGGTATACATCTTTTGAACAATGGAATGTTTATATTCAATAGAAAAACAATAGTAATTTTTTAATCAGTGTTTAATATTCATAATAACCTCGATATGTACACAATTTGTATAATACCTTCACTTTATTTTAACAAACATTTTGTACTTTGATTCGACAAATATTCTTTATATTTGTATTTCCGAAACGTATGCATGTCATGTCTATTCAAACTTAACGCCTACACCAATCAGCTTGTCTTTTACCTGTTGGTGTAAAATGGCTTTTGTTTCTGTGGCAACTGTAAATTGTGTTTTGTCAAAGCTCGACACTTTTTGTTTATACAAGTAAACCTGGAAATGAAAGTACGCATATTGAGATTTGCATTTCTTTACTCCATGTATTGTAAACTCTCGCTCACAGAAATGACGTACTACCAATTCATTTTGCTCCTTTTCCCTATTGAATTTGACTCCGCATCCAAAGCACAATATTGCCCTCGTTTGAAAAAGATAAATGATGTCAAATGGTTCCTCAGCTTTATCCAAATGGTCAATTGAATCCAGAGTTGTTTGAATGCTCCTTGAACCATCGGACGTCTCTCTTCAACCAAAGTTGGTTTAGATTTATCTAATGGGGTTCTTCCACCTCTCCTTGGTTTTTCACTTTTCCTTTCATCCCTGAACGGATACCCCAATCAATAGATTTGTTGTGTCAACATCATGTTTTCCTTCTTTCGCCATTCAATAAACTTTTAAGGCAGCCATAGAATTCTCCTGCTGCTATTGAATGTGCACAAATTTTTAATGCTGTATACACTGAACAGTTGTTACATTTAATTTTACCAGAAGTTTTACTGCCGTGACCAAATGGGGTTCAACTTTCTCTATCTTTTGAGAGTGTCTAACATACCCTTCGAAGCCTGGCGTTTTAAGTATCGAATCTTGTGATTGTAGGAGACCTTCTGCCTTTTCAAACATCTCTTTGAGTAAATCTTCCGATATACCTGGAATTTGTTATTGATAATCATCGTAGGAAATTCCTCGTTTTGATGAAACATTTGGACGAGTTTCTGGCTTTGGTAATGAGTGGTCAGATTTGCTCCTGTTTTCAGCGTGCTCGTTTATTAGTAAAAACTTATCTAACAATTTTCTTCCCTGGACATTGGACTTCCAAAATTGTATTATTACTTGTTTTCTTTCTTCAGCGTTCAGTCCATTCCAAATATGTCTCTCTTTTCTTAAATAAGTATGTGTGGAAGCCAAATCATATGGTCCATTGGCATAAATTGCCATCTCAAACTCCTGTTGCTGACAGGTAACATACTCCTCCACTTTACGATTGAAAACTGGCAGAGTGACTTTACCTGAGCTACCAACCCAGTCCTTAACGTTGTTGTTTGTGCTTTCAACTCGGTTATTACTGAAATGACCATCAAGTTGTGCTTGGTCGGTGACTGCTTTGATGAGGTGTGATTTGAATTTTCAGACTCGTTTGAAACAAACCATGCGTGGAATGTAGGTACAAGATGGTCCCAAGTAGTTTTCAGATCTCTTAGGCGACTATCAAACTCCGATGTGGTCTCGCTATCAATAAGGCCTTTCTGGTACAACATGGAATCAACATTTGTGCCAAAGATGTCGGAAACTATATGCCTTATCGCAGGTGTTGCTGACTTCATTTCTTTCAGTTTATATTCAATATTTTCTTTCTTATGGGAAGCACACAGCAAGTTTACGAAAGATTCTGAAGTGAAGGATACCGCAATAGCATTCATTGTCGCCTCATCACCATCTGAACCAATCGCCTGCATTTGGTATCTAAAATTTGGAATCATACGATCAAGTGCACTAAAAAATCTAAGATACGAATTTTCATCACGATGTGTATGGACAAAAGTTGGTCCCATTTCTAATGGGTGTCTTCCTTTGTATTTGCCGGAAGCATGGACAACTCTTAAATTTTCAAAGCATGTATTGGTAACATAGTAGTTTCCGATATTGAAGGTAGAGTCAACCGAAAAACAGAAAATGAAGTTGATGAGTACAAAAGGTATCTAAATCCATCAATTGTTTTTCTGAAGCCAGCACATATTGTAAACTTTCTCCATCAGCTGCAAGTTCATGAACAAATGTACTTTCGCGTATCTGTGCTACCAAGTGTGTCAATTGGTCAGTCTTTGTAGCAGCCTTTGTTGATGATCTAATGTTGTAAATCTGTTGTAAATTACGTGGTTCTGAAGAAGCGGAAGAACTGTATAATGGTCCACCAGCGTCATCAACAAGCTTCTTAAATAACTGTCGTGGTTTAGTTTCTCGTGTTTCTTCTTTTATATTATCTAAAACAGATAGATCAGTCTTGAAAATGGTCGAGATTGAGAATCTTTGCATTTCCATGTGCTTTCATGACTATATCTCCTCTTCACTGTCTCTGTGTATGTACTGAACAACAGCGTACCTGGATTTGATGTTGTATTTAGAAGTAGCAGTAGAAATTATGCGCTGAAATGAAACTCCGCGTTCGTTATGTGTTGCTTGGTGTGTTCCGTATTGACGCCCAAGGTAGTGCGTGTATGAAGACTTGTTACCTGGAACAGCATTCTCTATTCTACCATCTCTGATGTCTACCCTGTAATAACTTCTAGGGGATGCCGTGTTCCATACACCATTGTCATCAGCATAAATTGACTTCTGGTCCACCTCATTTAAATCAACAATAAAAACCGCATTATACTGTACACCTATTGGTTTCTTCTTGCAAATAAAGTCATTATCTACCTCCCCAAAGCAAAGCTTAAAAATCTCTTTTGCAGTTAAGCTAGTTGACGGTGTTGAATATATTGGTAATGGTAATTGGTATTATGAAATTCTGTAACAGCCTTGTGAATACCATCTGATGACATCAAATCAGGTAGGCTATCTTCACTAGATTCAGATGAGATTTGAATTGCTGTTGTCACTGGAGTTTTCAGTACTTTTTTTCTTTTTGTTTGTTTGTCATCAGCTGTAACATCTGGTTGCTGAGAAACTAATGGTTGCAAAATCTCTGGAAAATGCGCATCCACTATCTGAATTTCATCATCAGTTGAAACCGGTTCTTGAGGTATAAGTGGCTTCAAAGGAGTAGAACTACACAACGGGAAGCTTATGCTAGCTATAGGTTCATCAATACTTGCCATCTTTAATCTTTTTACTGTTGAAAATCCAGCTGATTCCCCCTACAAAACATACCGTTGAAATAAGATTACAACAATTGACATCAGTTTGACAGCAGACTTTTTTCTTGGTTAAATGGCCATACGATAACTTATAAATGCTTATACCTCTATCATTTGAAATCTGGTGTAAAGTTGTCCAACCTGTATGAAATACAGATCTTGTGTTCACGCTTCGCTTTTAAGTAATAACGCATGTTATCATGGACACAGGATCTGCTTCTCTTTTCATGAAAAAGTTTTATACGACAAAAACGATCGGAAGTGAAACTTATTTGTTCATGACTTGCGAGTATTTTTTCCCTTTAGATATTTTGGTAAATCAGTTGTACTTTCTTTGGAAATCATACTACATCTTCTTATTTTTTACAAGCGTCGGAAAACTCATCATTCTAGTATTTCATGATTTGGTTCAGTATACCCTTGAATGTTCGGTCAAAACAATCTTCTGGTTTCCAAGATCGTATTTTGGTATCATGTGAACTAAATTAAGAAGATTGAATAAGAAAGGGAAATGTGTCAAAGAGACAACAACCAGACCAAGGAGTATAAAACAGTCTAGCCATATTTAATGAAGCGAAGGATCCCGCACCCACAGGCGGGCTTCAGCCGGTTCCTTTACAATGCATACTTAGTTAGTTTTCTCGTTTGAACTGTTTTACATTTGTCATTTCGGGGCCTTTTATAGCTGACTATGCGGTATGGGCTTTGCTTATTGTTGAAGGCCGTACAGTGATCTATAGTTGTTAATCTCTGTGTCATTTGGTCTCTTGTGAAGAGTTGTCGAATTGGCAATCACACCACATCTTCTTTTCTATATTGTTCAGCAAAATGAACGCACACTTAAGTTTGAAACATACAGATGAACCAAAAATTGAAATAAAAGCATACAAGACTTTGTATATTTCTTATTTTTATAACAAAGGCTAATGGTTCCCGACTTGAAACAGGCGCAAAAATGCGACGGAATTAAAGATGTTTTATAAGATCGCAACCCTTCCCCTTTACCTCTAGCCAATGTGGAATAAACAAACCCATAGCGATCACAGGCGCTTATGGATTGGATCCCCTTTTTATTTTTGTGTTTATCTTTTTTAATTGAAAATATTTTTAAAGTGTTCAAGGGCTTGTCAATGCGTTTTAACAATATAAGTATAGAGGGGGAAATATATAACTACTTATATTGTTAAAAAGCACTGACAAGACCTTTAACCCTTCAAATAAGTTAAAATAGGTTAATAAAAGTTGAAATATAAAAAATATTTTCAAACTAGACAAAGTGATGCCCCACACTCCACTCTGAAGTAACTGTATTATAACAAAGTCAATGTAGTACTTTCTTTGAGATATTATTGTGTCTGGGAGACACAGATGATGCCCCCCACAGATGCAAAGTGTTATTTGGGAAATGTTATGCACCTGTTATGCATGTATATACTCCAAAAAATGACAAAGTTCAACTATCTCCCAAAAGAGCAAATATTAATAAAAATCAAAACCCTGACCAGATGCACAGTCACCTTTAATATATGTACAAACAGCCAGCAAAGTGAAAACTTCCTAGCATTGAAACTGTAGGAGGAGTTATCCGGAAACGCTATGCACCTCTTGCAAGTATATACTCCAAAAATGACAAAGTTCAACTATCTCCCAAAAGAGCAAATTTTATTAAAAATCAAAAACCTGACCACATGCAAACCTTCAATATATGTACAAACAGCTCGCAAAGTGAAAACTTCCTAGCGTTAAAACTGTTGGAGGAGTTATCCGGAATAACTATATACCTATAATGGGACGGACGGACGGACAGGGGCCCCCTAACTTTTAGTTTTGGGGCATTAAAAAGGGGGTCCACTCCAAAAGCACCTGTGATAGCGATACGCTCAGAAGTCCAAGTCTGATGTTAGAAAAGGTAATCGAATTATATATGCAAAATGACAGAACAACTAGCAGTTATACTGGCGTGTCCGCTCCAGATCCAAAATAATTACCCGATTGATGTTGCAAAATAAACTAGAAATCGGTCTAAACTTTGTATGTTTCAGTGATGGTGTCACAGTTAACCCTGTATAGCATGTTCTATCTTTGACAGTTGACTATGTGCATTGTTGTGTATACACATTCTTCCGGGTAAATTCAAAATGGTACTGCATGTGAGCAAAACTTTTACCCACGCCAAAGGCAATTATAAAAAGAACATAGTTCCAATGTCCCCCGTGTTGCACATATTTCGCCTATCAAAGGTTATATAAAGTCCAAGGGGCATCACTCTTTTTATAAAATCTATCTGTCCGAGATATTGCTGAAATAAACCTATAACATATGTTTCTTAAAATGCTTGCAAGAATTGTACCTTTGAGAGGCGTAACAAGGCCATTTTCCATAAAAGTATTTTTTCCAAGGGCATAACTCTTTTTTCAAAAGTCGATCGGCACCAATTTTAGAACTCGTCCAAGATATTGCCGATATTAACCTAGAGTATAAATTTTATAAAATTGTGGCAAGAATTGTACCCGTGAGAGTGCTAATAATACCGGACGGATGGACAGACGGACGGACGCCCGGTATTTCTATGTCCCTCGCAAAGCGTGGCAGGGGGAGTAAAGATATCTATATAAATAGATAAACTCAAAATAAGAGTTGCACAACGGCATGCTTTTGTAAATAAATTAAAAGAACGTAGAATAAATATATATCACGCGTCGGTAACTGACAGGAATCGTAAACGGCATACATCGCCATTATCTATCTACTGTACAATTGTCACCGTCAATTCAGAATTTATTTAACATGGATATCTACTCACCGAGCTATAGTCATATATTGCGGTGTCTTCTGCAGGAAGATCGCTAAAAGAAAAATAGACGACTGTTGTTAACAAGTTTAAGTGACGAGACAACTTTAAGACTAAACAACACAAGTTTATTGTCATCAGCTCAATTCAGGGCTTTTGAAGGCAAGGGCCATGGGGCCAATTGCCCATCAACATTGAAAAGGGCCCTTTCTCAAATTTTATATGGAATATTAAGGAAAGGCCCACTTTATTTTGAATTTCAATAAAAAGCTGAAAATGGCCCTTCCATAAAAATCCTTCCAAATCCATGGCGAATACTAAAGTTATATTTGCAAAAGTGCTAAAAACTAGATTACAGGATTTTCAGTATTACCATTCATGAATGATCTATGTTCGTGGAATCGGTTAACAATAACAAATCGAGAAAAATGTAATCGCTTGGACTCAATTTTTCCCCACCAAAGTGACTATATATATATATATATATATATATATATATATATATATATATATATATATATACAACAACCCAACCAACGAGCATAAAACAACACAAGGCCCAAAAATCCCACACCCGGAGGCGGTTTGCATGCATATTTTTCCCGTGACTTTGCCGAACGAAAACTTATTTGCTCTATTGTACATAATTGTTTCTTGCATTTTATGTTGCAAATATTCATTAACTTTCTGTCTTATGCAAGTAGCAAGTTTTCTTTTAGTTTCAGCTTTACCAGGATAGACTAGGATATTTATTTTAAGATCTTCATCAATCCCACCCTTTGGGGGATTGGTTTTACCTCAATACTTTTTCAAACTTTTCAGAAACAAACTAAATGACAGTGCATAAGGGGACGACCATTTGATTTTTCAGAGCGAAAAGGGTGGGATATTGATGAAGATCTTGAAAATGAATATTCCGGTCTAATCTGGCGGTAAAGCTGAAAATAAACCAAAAACTTGCTACTTGCATTACAACAACAGGTGGATGGTCAGTGCCAGGGACCTATAATACATTACGTATTATAGGTCCCTGTTAGTGCGTAGCGGGATTAACCATTGAAAAGATCTTAAAATATATCATACCTTTGTTCGTGCTTTTCATCCATACTGCTCTCTTTAACATTAAAAATGTGTCTGGAGTTCGGAATATATATATTTTATATATATCAAGAAATTGTCACGTGATCAACACCCTTCTGTGGGAATATGGAATTTCAAAGGAACTTCAAAGTGATTTGCAAAGCAAGGTCGTAAATCAAACTGGCATCGATCAGTTTTTTGATTGATTTATGTTTGAAGCAAAGAGGCTGGGTCTGAATAAATATATTAAGTTTTGAAGTGCCGGTAACAATCAAAGTAAATCAGTATAATTTCAATCAACGAAGTATTTTTAAAATCAATAGCAAATAATTTCAAAAGATATATATATATAAAGACAATAAGGCACATACACTAGTGATACAATATTGTATATGTCTAAGTATTTTATGATCTTTTTAAAGTTTTGTTTTTAAATAGATAAAAAAAAAATAATTTAAGTGATCCGTAATTTGATTTCGTTTCGTTTCGTTTCTTTTCTTTTCGTTGGTTCCTATTTCGTTTCGTTTCGTTTTATGTTGATCTCGTTTCGTTTTGTTTCTTTTCGTTTCTTTTCGTTTCGTTTTGTTTCTTTTCGTTTCTTTTCGTTTCGTTTCGTTTCTTTTCGTTTCTATTTCGTTTCGCACTTTATAGGCACCCCTTTACAACATAACCCATGATGGTGCTCCTACTAATTTTTGCAAGACCTACACTTGAAACTGAGTGGGAATAAAGATTAGCTGTAGGAAACACATATTAGGCAAAAAAACAAAAAAGACAGTTATGTTAGACTTCAACTTTTAGTTCATGTTGTTGCTTATACCCTGTTGGTACCAAATTTAGATGTTTTTTGATGAGCAAACTTTAAGCAGCATCTTCCAAGTCTTGAAGTTTTGGCCCTTTGTTTTTACCATTTTCCTTAATGTCTTATCCAATTAACCGATAGAGACGTACCTCTTAGTACAATTTGTATTTTTTAGCCTGATGTAGATGAAATCTGTTTTATGTTGTAGGAAACTTGGAAAGCCTATACAAATTAGTACAAAAAACGCCTCTAATGACGGACTGCAACTTTGAGACTCAGATTGCTTTCACAGGAGGTATGTGCCCAACCAACAAAGTTATATTTACCACAAAAGGAACATTTTTAAATAAAGACAAATGTTGGCAGACGCTTTACCATAAGGAATGGAAATTAGAAATAGAAGTTGACTTAAGTTATGTGGGACTGCAACTTTGAGCTGGTGGAGTTACTTTTTTCAAATGTGTTCCTACCAGGTTCTATAAGGTGAGACATACCTGTCAGCAGGATCTTTCTTTTACACCAGGGTTGAAAAAACCCTTACAGAAAGAACTTCGAAAGGCTTAAAAGACAGAGATGTCAGAGGGCAAGGTTAGGATTATGGTGTGGCTTTTACCAGGGTTGTTCCAAAGAAATAATTGATTGATTGATTTTGGTGTTTTAACGCCACTTTTAAGCACCGCTTTTGGGCTATTTCGTGGCGGCCAGTTTTATTGGTGGAGGAAGCCGGAGTGCCCGGAGAAAACCACCGACCTTCGATAGGAAAACTGACAATCCTAGTCAATTAAGATTGAGTCGAGTGCACCCGCACGAGCGGGGTTCGAACTCACAACCTCAGTGTTGACTGGCTAGTGATTACAGTAGTAACTACTTAGACCACTCGGCCACCGAGGCCCTCCAAAGAAATACCTTCTAGAGCTAAACCTTTAGGTAATATCTGGGACATAATATAGTATAATAGTCCCAGGCAATATCTTGAATTTTAAACACAAATGGGCAAACGTTTTGCCATATATGCAATTTGAAAAAAATACAATTTGACCTAAAAGCGTTGCCAGATTCATACTTGGGCCTGTGATGTGATTTCGGCAGCGGTTTCCCAACCAGGACATTAGGAAGGGTGAAGCTCTATCCAGCACCTACAACTTAATCAGTGTGAATAAAAGCTTTGCAAAATAAAAACTGGAGATAAGTTGGCGAAAATAAAACAGACACTAGACTACAACTTAGGTCATATTGAAGTTTTCCCATCAATATATTTCATTGTTTCAAGCCTTATACAACAAAATACGCCATAATATTAATTGCAAGCCGTAGTTTACAGAATTGAGAATAATGGCCAAACAAAATAAAGGAATAGAGAAAAATGAACAAAACATAATAAATAGAGAATAATGGGGTGCAAAAGTATAAAGAATAATTGTGGAAATTTTTAAAATCGGTAATTACTACACTGATTACAGAAATGAACGATGTACAGAATAATGAAATCATATAGTTATAGACAGATTTGAGTGTAAAATATTTTTCAGGAGAATATTTTACAGAATTATTATACTTTATTTTGAAAGATACAGAAAAATTACCCCCCCCCCCACCCCCCTTCCAAAAAAATATCTTAGAAAGCAACTAAAGACACCCCGTCCCCCCACCAATAAAACAAAACAAATCCAGACCCTCATATAAAGGTGAGGCAGATTTGAAATGGGAAAGGGAAACAATGAATATAATTAAATAAATGAATAGCTAAAATCAACCAAAATTCAACTTGTCTGACGGAGTATCCTCGGGGACTAGCAGCCCATGGCCAGTGGTATCGACACAGCGCTAGAATATAAAAATAACTCTTTATAAATTTGGTGCGTCAGAATCACCTTTCTGGATTTACCTTCAATCACCAGGGGCCGAGTGGTCTAAGTAGTTACTACTGTAATCACTAGCCAGTCAACACTGAGGTTGTGAGTTCGAACCCCGCTCGTGCGGGTGCACTCGACTCAATCTTAATTGACTAGGATTGTCAGTTTTCCTATCGAAGGTCGGTGGTTTCTCCGGGCACCCGGCTTCCTCCACCAATAAAAACTGGCCGCCACGAAATAGCCCAAAAGCGGTGCTTAAAAGTGGCGTTAAAACACCAAAAATCAAAAATCAAATCAATCACCAGGCAGGGCAGAACGCTCTCGAAAGTAAAAAAAATATAAGCCAATCATTATGATTTACGAAAATATCTGAATACTTGAGGAGGAATATGATACTAGAGGCTCACCTAGGTCTATGTGCATCATAAACAATGGACTCTCTCCAACTTTGTAGACAAGAATAGAGCTCATGACGAAAATTTCTTTTTTGTTGATATTGTATTGCTGATCATTTCGTCTGTTTAGTTTCTCTCTATCTTCTTTATTTTTTTTCTCAAAACACAAAAGAGGGTAAAAAAATCCTCATTTAAGGGCAATCACTCCCATAAAGAGTGAAAGTCTACTAACTATATCGACAAAATTTGACTTGTTTGTGGATCTTGCCTTGCTGATCATTTTTGTTATTTAGAGTCTCTATTTATCTATTACAATTCTTATCATATAAGGCAAAATGCAAAAATAATGTATGAATCGTCATGAAAAGGCAATAACTCCAATAAGGAGACGAGTCGTCGAAAATTTCCTTGATATGGTTGTAGACCTTGTCTTCCTGATCATTTTTGCTTATTTAAGTTTCTATCTATCTAGTATGATGTTAAAGATTAAGGCAAAAACACAATAAATGGAAAAATTGTCATCAAAGGGCAATATAAATCTAATTAGGAGTCGACTTACGATTTCAACCACGATACTTATTACTACATCTTGCTGATCATTTTTGCAACTTAAAAAATTTCTCTATCAATTATAGTTTTCAAGATAAAAGGCAACAATGAAAAAAATGGTAAAATTTGTCATTTAAGGGCAATAACTCCTATAAGAAGTCGCCTGACAGTTTTGACGCCAATGAACAATTGGTAGATCTCAACATTCTGAACATTTTTACCCTGTCAGAATTTCTTTTTATAACAGTTTTCAAAATGATAGACATAACTTGCATTTTCCCCCTATGTTCTATATCTAGCCATGTCGGCCATCTTGGTTGGCGGGCGGGGTCATCGGACACATTTTTTAAAACTAGATACCCCAATAATGATTGTGACCAAGTTTGGTTAAATTTGACCCAGTAGTTTCAGAGGAGAAGATTTTTGTAAAAGTTAATGACGACGGAAGACGGACGCGAAGTGATGAGAAAAGTTCAATTGGCCCTTTGGGGCAGTTGAGCAAAAAAGGGGACCTAAAACAATAGGTCAAAATCTACCCATGTTCATATTTGCCTCAGGGAGTTGGAACATAAGTTGTCTTATATTTTCTTAAATTATCAAGATGCATATGTTGATGTAAAAAGAAAAATCACAAAAATACTGAACTCCGAGGAAAATTCAAAAAGGAAAGTCCCTAATCAAATGGCAAAATCAAAAGCTCAAATACATCAAACAAATGGATAACAACTGTCATATTCCTGACTTGGTACACGCATTTTCTTATGTAGAAAATGGTGGATTGAACCTGGTTTTATAGCTAGCTAAACCTCTCACTTGTATGACAGTCGCATCAAATTCCATTATATTGACAACGATGCGTGAACAAAACAAACAGACACAATAGGTAAAAATTAAAGAATACAGAAATGAAGGACTCCTGTCAAGACCCTCATACTTGAAATAGAGCCGAATGGCATGTCCATTTACAGCTTAGTATACTTAAAAAATAATAACTGTTGTCCATGTTCATTAAAATTTTGTCCCGTGGAGAGACGGTAAGATAACTTTAATGTAATGATTTTATTTTAACGTCAGGTCAAAACTGTGTTCACGGAGTTTGTCTTTGTTGTTTCGCGTCCGCTGGCTGTATTTTTTTTTTTTTTTTTGGTGTCGGATCTCGTCACGAGGTATATCCAGCCCAGTAGTCAACATTCCTGTAATGAAATTAAATATCATTCATGCAGTCATGTTCTGTAAAGTTACAGTAAAGTAAATGTTTTTTTCTGCTTCAAGTTATTGCTTAGTCTCGTCAATATGGAGGTGCAACACCTTTTTTAATGATTCAAGTGTGGGTATGGATTGAAAGAATTGTTTCACGGAAAACAATCCTTAAAAAATCATTTATAGGTTCAAGTTCAAATTTTCGCTTTAAGAAATCCGTGCGATTTCTATAATCCGGTATGTTCAATAAACTCAGGTAAGTCAGGGATTGAATTTTTCTAACCATAAAGAAGTATGACAAGCATGAAAAGTAGTTTTATGAGGATCAATCATGATTTGGTAACAAAAAAATCACCAAAATGTGTGTTGCGTTTCTAAAGTCCGTCAGTATATATTGTTCTAGACTCCGAGATCATAGACATAATCTTGTTCAAAATAAAAACAACAGAACTGATTTACCAAAAAATGGATACAGTTTGCTAGAAAAAAAAATTAAAAACAAGAATTATTTTGTGACTAGCCGCTGTTATGTATACTGCTCTCTGGAGAAAGAGAGGGATATCCATCAACACAATAACAACAATACGAAACTCGTGTCTTTCCCCAGGACTGTGAGTCACCAATTCCGATTTTGCTGCAGAATAAACCAAAAATCTAAATTGTAACAAATGTCAGGGATGCAAAGAACAATTAAACGACCCAAGCCAGATATTCGTTCATCAGAATCATCTTCAGATAGTGAAATTGACAAATTTATTCTTAAATCAACCACAAATGACCGAAAACATAGCATTAAAGCAAGGGACACAATGTGTATCAGACCATTTGTTTCTAGATGGACGACACAAACAGTTGAAAGAAACCTTAACATCTTTTACAAACACTTAGTCAGTGGTACAGACGTGCTCCACAGGGGTGGTATAGCAATTGCATTAACAGACATACAAAAGCAGTTCATGGAATACTTGAAGAGTGTTCTACATTTTTCGGAGAATCTTGATGGATTTAAGCTCTATGCTTCTAGAATAAAACTTCAGTTGACAGATGTAAAGCAGGAATTGTTGAGGTCTGGTGCATTCAAAAGTAATCAGATGTATGTATTTAATCTTAAACATCCAAACTCGATAGCTCATATTTTAATTTCTTAATCTTATATATAGACATGATAGAGCATCTACCATACATTTGCCATTTATATAGGATTCAATTGACACAATTGAGGAGAGTTACTTCCCTTTTGTCGCCATGTTGTAGGTCTAATTTAGGCTGAGCCCTATTTTGTATTGGAATGTCATTTAAACATCTTATATGTCAGTGTATGTAGCATCAAGAAAAGTTTTACAAGATAGTCATGATAGTCGATTTATTAAATATATCCAAATTTGAGAATACTAAACTTAGAGAATTTATTCATTTGGATTATATGTCAAATGACGACAAAAGCTTTATTACATCTTTATGCAAATACCTGAACATAAGTTTTGAAACTCATGAAACTAGAAAACTAAGAATTGGAAAATAAAATTACCAAATATGACACACCTAACCAGCTAACTGCAGGTTTTTAGTGACATTATACAGATTGGAGTTATCTTTCTTTCACCCAGCTGGCTCTCTCACAAATTGTTTATCTTTACACATGTTATATAAATCATAAAACATGTAAAATAATGTTTAACATGTTTAATGAATGTTTTTGTCTTAAATGAATGCATACATGTTTGTCTCTTTATTATTTTCTTGTTTGTAATTGATATGCCCTTAAGGGCCCTTTAATTAGGAAATAAAATGATTTGATTCAAATGCACAAATTCCTTCATAAATCAGCCTAATTCAACTTGTGATACTGACCACTAGAATTTTCCAAAAGTCACATACATGCACATCATCATGATCATGTACATGAACAAAGAATTTTTTTATGTCTGAAAATATTCAACTTCTTTTGGCCTAACTGCTTGATTCATCACTATCATGACTATGATGTTGTAAGGATCTTTTATCAGACTTGTGTGCACGGAATTTGGTAAGTCAAATAAGAAAATCAACAGTTTACCCAATCTAATTAAAATTAAATCCTTTAATTGCTCCCGTTCTGATATGTCCCGCATCAAGGACATATCAGAACAGAAGCAATTAAAGGATTTAATTTTAATTAGATTGAATTAAAACCTGCATTAATCATGTTAATATCATGATTATTAAAGAATCAAATTCAAATCAATTATTATACATGTACACTGATCCTCTATTATGTTGAATGTTGTTTATATTTTCAGGTCTCTGCAGTACTTCATACAGCTTTTGGAAAATCTGTGTGACAAAGCTTCCATGGAAGAGCCAGAATATGGTACACTTTTTACAGAGCTAGTGTCACGTTTTGCTGAAGTTTGTTTATTGATGCCATAGTAGGTCTTTCTTATATAGGTAGAGGTATAGGTGGAGGGTTGAGATCTCACAAAACATGTTTAACCCGGTCACATTTTTATATGCCTGTTTATGGTACGTATTATGGTATACCGTTGTCTGTCTGTCCGTCCGTCCGTTGTACCGTCCGTCGTCAACATGTCGGACATTAACTCAAAAACGCTTTAACCAATTTGCATAAAACTTTGTTGAATTGTTTATATCTATTGACGTGAGCTCCTTTTTGTTTTTTATAAATTTTAGGTTTTACGTTTCCGAGTTATGGGGTTTTATCCATTAAAAAAAAGGGGGATTTTCCAGTTTTCGGACAATAACTCAAGAATGCTTTCACCAACTTGCAAGAAATTTTGGTTAATTGTTTATATCTATTGACATGAGCTCACTTCTGATTTTTATAAATTTTAGATTTTACGTTTCAAAGATACAGGGTTTATTCATAAAAAAAGGGGGATTTTCCAGTTTTCGGACAATAACTCGAAAATGCTTTCAGCAGTTCTCATGAAACTTTGATGAATTGTTGATATCTATTGATGTAAGCTCCCTTTAGAATTTTATAAATTTTAGATTTTACATTTCCGAGTTATGGGGTTTTATTCATTAAAAAAGGGGGGATTTTCCAGTTTTCAGACAATAACTCAAAAATGCTTTCAGCAACTCTTATGAAACTTTGGTGAATTGTTTATATCTATTGATGTAAGCTCCCTTTAGAATTTTATGAATTTTATTTGTTTATAGTCTGACAACAGATTTACTAAGTATTGCGCAACAGCATAGTGTATTGCACAACAGCAAGAAATCTTTAATGGAATATAAATTCAATTCATATAACCAATTTCAAGTTCTTTGACTACATTTATTCAGAAACCTATAGAATGTCAAATATTTTATTACAATCCAAATTCAGACCTGTATCAAGCTTGAATATTGTGTCCATTTTTGCCCCAACTGTTCAGGGGTGGACCTCTGGGGGCGTATCCAGCTGCGCTCAGTGAAGCAGTTTATTGTCCCAAGTCAGAAGCCCCTGGCCTTTGTTAGTCTTTGACCTATAATGGTTTACTTTTACAAGTTGAGACTTGGATGGAGAGTTGTCTCACTGGCACTCATACCACATCTTCTTATATCTATTGTATGTTTTTTTAGTTTTAGTTCATTTATATGTTTTGGAGTTTGGTGTGAAGTCCATTTTCATTGAACTAGTACACATTTTGTTTAGGGGCCAGCTGAAGCCTGCCTCCGGGTGCGGGATTTTCTCGCTTTGTTGAATACCCATTGGTGGTCTTCGGCTGTTTTCTGCTCTTTGGTCGGGTTGTTGTCTCTTTGACACATTCCCCATTTCCATTCTCAATTTTATTTTTAGATAAACATGATAAAGCATGAAAAAAACATTAAGGAATGATACAGACATGACAGAATTGATTAAAACGGAAATATCCTCAGGAAATACAAATGTCCATCTAATCAAAGTTTTTGATGATTCATACCTGCCAATTTTTCAAATCTCCATGGGGGATTTTAAGTGCAAGAGTTTATAATGCTTCTCTTATATTGTAATTATAAGTGTTTTTAATCATGTTAATCTACTATAATATTATTTGAATGAGTACATGTATGTATGTGCTTAAATACCATTTCAACTCATCTGAATGCCTGTTTTGAGGTGTTCAGCTTATTTAATAAAGAATTTCAATATTCAGGTAAACTCCTTTCGTCATGCTCATTGGGGAAATCCACAAGAAATCGTGAAAGTTGGCAGGTTTTGATTGATGTGTAAGGACCTTTCAAAATCCCAATGATGTTTCACATATATTTTTATCTGGAATAAAATAATGAATAAAACAACATATTTTATGGTTAACATATTATTTTGTTCAAAATTTTACAATGTTTGTTTGCTCTCGACAAAGTTGTGGAGGTGAGACATAGGTGTGCTTTTTTGTAGCGTCATCATTTTGTTAAAGTTCATGATCATGTCAGTTTAAGGGGAATTACTAATGGTAAGTTAATGATATTAGGTATGTAGTTGTATAAGCATGAACTCATATGCTGTAGAGGAACATAAAGAAGATCATAATAATTTTTTCTACATAATATGAAATTAAGTATACAGTTTAGCATTGATTTGAATTTCTTTTTTAAACAATACATTTGTTGTATTTTGTAGACTGTTGTTTGTCGTTTTTTTGTAATTTGCCATGGTGTTGCCTGTT
The DNA here is from genome assembly GCA_017311375.1 of Mytilus coruscus. Lineage (NCBI taxonomy): Eukaryota > Metazoa > Mollusca > Bivalvia > Mytilida > Mytilidae > Mytilus > Mytilus coruscus. Next base: position 42,913,727 of record CM029608.1, read on the forward strand.
TGTCTTTGTTGTTTTTTTGTAATTTGCCATGGTGTTGCCTGTTTGTCTTTGTCGTTTTTTTGTAATTTGCCATGGTGTTGCCCGTTTGTCTTTGACTTATTAGTTTAGATATCCCTTTGGTATCTTCAGCCTCTCCTTTAGAACAAATCTTGAAGTACTGGATGATGTGATGCATTAAAAAAGTAGGGGGGGGGAAGAATATAACCAGCACACTTTTTGTGAAACATTTAAAAAAATCTTGCCATGCTTCCTATTAATTATTTAAACTTAAAGGACTCTCATGAAAGGTTATCCTTGGAAGGATACATGTATCAACTTATAAGGACATTTTACTTTTTAGCCTTAACATACTAACTTACTTGTTTAAATTCACATTTTGATTATTAATATTTTTAAACTACACTAAGTCTTGTATATTTATAGTTTATTTATAGTAAATATTGGTTCCTAAATTAAATTTTACCTTTACCTTTAAAGATCCAAGGCTTAACTAGACAAAATTTAAGTTCTGAATATATGTATAAAAAGAAGGAGATTTGGTATGATTGCCAATGGGCAAGATGAGACAACTATCCACCAAAGTGTAAATGACATGGATGTAAGCAATTATAAATCACTGTATGGTTTTCAACAATGAGAAAAATCTGTATCAGATAGTCAGCTATAAAAGCTTCCCCCCATAAAAAAACATGTGAAATAATTCAAATGAGAAAACCAACAATCTAGTGTATGACAATTCAGTAAACAAAAAACAAAATATGACAGACATGATTAATGACAATCACTGAATTACAGGCTCCCGACTTGGTCAAGTTCCTAGAGGCACATACAGAATTTGGCAGTTGTTAAACATGTATTTGTCCATAAACAACTAGTATTCTACATTCATTTCAAATCTCATTTCAACAGTTACCCTCTAATTCATATACTGAAACAAATATGAAATATTCTTACTTTAACTCTGAAAAAAATAAAATAAAATGATTTATTTAATAATGGGATATTTTATACATTTTATATGCTTTATATAAATGGTTGTGATTTTCACTTTTGCATTTCAGCAATCATCCAGAAAGATCTTGTTGGGAGAATTTCTTAGGAAAACCAGGATTCAACCTGACGTCCACACCAGACCTTCGTTTCTACAGATATGGCTTTGATCATTCTAAATCAAGGTCATCCTTTTGTGTAGTTCAGGTACTTGTACAACAATTTTAATAATTAAAAACCAATTGTCTTTCCACATCAATTTTCTAAATAATTGATAGGAAGCTACTTCTGGTTTACTCAAAGTTATTAATAGCGTCAAAGTATAGATTTCTTCATACTGATTCAATAAATAAATGGTTTCTATATACTTTTGCCTGAAATAAGGAGATAATTGCTAACTTCCGGTTTAGAAAATGTCACTTCGGTCTCATATGATAGCTTTATTTACACTGATTCCAAAAATATATAGTGTGTATATACTTATGCCTGTAATAAGGAAGATAATGTGCTACTTCCGGTTTATAAAATGTCATTTCGGTCTCAAATGATAGGTTAACCTATGATCATTCAAAAATATATGGTTTTAGGTACTTTCCATGAAATAAGTGCAAAAATACTACTTCCCGTTTACTCAAGGTCACTTCCGGTTTACTTTTTTCAAGGTCATATGTCAACCAACAGTTTGCAAAAGACCCTATGGCTTTGTCATGTACCAAGTTGGAGTAATAATCAATTAACCTTAAATTGAATCATTTCAGGGACATTAACTCCTATAAGATATCTTTGGATTTTTCAGACCAAATGTATATATCATATCTTAATCACAATTAAGCAAACATTTTGCACTAGTTCTTTAATTTGTATCTTTAAAAGTGACAGAGGAGATCAAATAACAAGGAAAAGTCAAAATTTAGAATATATGACCTTGACCTTTGACCTTGGCATCAATTTCATTTAAATGAACCAAGGAAATCAAATCAATATACCTTAGGTCTCTATCACTTACCATTCATGCTATACATTTATATATCCCTTATGTCAAATACAGAAGGAAATAACTCTCATATGGAGTTTACGTATCGCTCGGTCAAAATTGGACAAAACATCCTGAGGATAAAGCGAGCAATTTGGTAAAATAAATTTGTCGCTTTTACGGTTACATAGGAGATGCACTCATAAGGAAAACAGTGTTCGGGAGATAACTCCTACAAAGAAAAGTATTTGGTTTAGCAGGGTCAATTTCAAAGGCACATAAACTGTTCGATATCATATACAAAACATCTAAGCAACAACTTGCGAAACAAAAATTTATAGCGAGAACAAAATTTGGCGGAAGAAAAAAAAAAAAATTAAAAACCAATTGTTCAGAGAACAATTGAAGGTCTTTCCACCCATAAAGATCTATTTTGATATGAAAATATTAAAATTTGGTTTAAAATGTCATTTCTAGCGTCAAATGATAGCTTATTGTACGCTGATTCCAAAATATATGGTTTCTATACATTTTTGTCGAGCCTTCGACTTTAGTCGAAAAAGCGAGACATAGCGATCCTACATTCCTTCGGCGTCATCGTCGGCGGCGGCGTCTACAAATATTCACTCTGTGGTTAAAGTTTTAAAATTTTAATAACTTTCTTATACTATTTTGGATTTCTACCTAACTTGGACAGAAGCTTGTTTATGATCAAATGCTAGTATCTAGAAGAAAATTTTGTTTTCTTCCAGTTAACATTACATTCATTTTGCAGTTAAAGTTTTTAAACATTTATTAGATTCATAAACTATCCTGGATTTTTACCAAACTTGGACAGAAGCTTCTTAAAATCAAAAGATAGTTTCAAGAGGAATATTTTATTGATTTACTTCCTCATTTTGTTGAGCCTGTGATTAACAGAAAAAGTAGGCGAGACACTGTGTTCCGTGGAACCCTTACACATTTTTTTAAATAAGGAAATAATTTGTCACTTCTGGTTTGAAAATGTTACTTCGGTATAATTTGAATGTTTACTTGACACTGATTCGAAAAATATATGGTTCTACATGCTTTTATATTAAATAAGTACAAAAATAGCTACTTCCGGTTTACACATGGTCACTTCCGGTTGGATTTTCCACGGTCAAATGGCTTGCAACCTAATGCAAAAGTCCCATGGCTTTATCATGTATACATATCAGGTAAAAGAAAAGGTCAAAATCTAGAACGTCAATTTTACCTATGACCTTGAGCTCAATTTCAAGGTCATAAACAAAACTTCAAATCAAAAGACTATAGGTCTTAATTATATATGGTTAATGAGTTATATCACTATATGCTTAACTTTTAATAAAAGAGGGGAGAAAACTCCAATTTAAAGTTAGCGTACCCTTTTAACCAAAATTTATGTGTAACGACATGTCGCAACTTACAATTTAGTAAAAATATGTTGTCGATATCTTATACGGTTTTTGAAAAGAATTGAAAATAAGCCAAAATCAAAATTTAAAATACCTCTGACTTTGACCTAATTTTTCTTATTTTTGGATCAAGGACCTCAAATCAAAAGATCCTAGGTCTTTATCACTTATGGTTTACAAGATAGAAATGCATATCACTTATATCAAATGCATAAGGGAAATAACTCTCATATGGACTATTCATATCGCTCGGTCAAAATAGGACAAATCATGCAATAGCTTGTTGTTTGGTGTGAGCCAAGGCTCCGTGTTGAAGGCCGTACATTGACCTATAATGGTTTACTTTTATAAATTGTTATTTGGATGGAGAGTTGTCTCATTGGCACTCACACCACATCTTCCTATATCTATAAAGGATATAACGAGCAATTTTATAAAATAAATTTGTCGCTTTTTACGGTTATGGAGGAGATGCAGTCACAAGGAAAACAGTGTTTGGGGAGATAACTCCTACAAAGAAAATTGTTCGGCTTAGAATGGGTGAAAATAAAAAGCGCATAAACTGTATGATACTATATACATGATATATGAAATATCTAAGGACATCTTGCGAAACAAAAATTTGGCGGAAGAAAATAATAATAATCAGAACAAATACAATAGGTCTTTCTACAGAAAAGTGGAAAGACCTAATAATCAGAAGAAAACCAATAGGTCTTTCCACAGAAAAGTGGAAAGACCTAATTAGTCAATCACTGATTTGTAGATCTGCAGTGATGTTCTGCCTTAAAGTTGTTTGTCACATAAAATCAACTAAAATGCCATATTTTCACATTTATTTTCCAGTAAATGTGAAGTTTTGTTAATTGTAATATATTTGAAGTGTATAAAGACTTAAGTACAGCTCTTTGTAAGAACCAGGCAGAGTGCGATATATGAAGGTTTCAGATTTTATCTAAAATGGGCCTAGTAGAAGCAGTGAATGAATACTGCTCAAAAATAATTTTGAGTGGGAAAATATGAGTGGTTGCCATGGTAACGAACACTCTATTTTTGGTTGTTAAGCGTAGTAAAATCTTTCAAAAATCAGCTAAATCACCACAATTCAGAGTCTGATTATGAATAGAATCGTGCATTTTCATTAATGTTCATATATAACATTGATACAACTTGGTTTCAGTTTCATTTTAGTGAAGATTGCATGTCAATCAAATTTGTAATTTTTGAAAATTTTGCCAAAATGCATATTTTCAACTTTTCTGAAATTGGGATTTTTGAAATTATCAAATTTTCTCTGGTGTTTTTCAGAAAAGTGGAAATGTGTACAGAATAGTTAGCACTGTAGTTATGAAGTTTGGATACTACTTTACCAAATTAAATAGAAAATGCGTGGGATTTTCTTTCGTTTTATCACCATAGCAACCGATTTTTCCTTGGAAACGGAGTTTTATTTGCAGAATATTGCAGTTTAAGAGCTTAAATGTCCTGAATTGTTTCATAACCGATAAGAAAATAAATAAAAGCTAACGCAAACTTTAAATTACTATCGTTAAGTGTTGTTGACTTCAATTGTTACCATGGAAACACATACTATCCATAGCAACATCCACTCAAAAACTGCATAAATAGAAATTTATGTAAAAAAATACATAAATAGAGGGTGTTTATTTTCAAATTGGAATATGACTTTATTCTTTGCTTCACTCACAGTCTTGTCTGGTTATTTTCTTCTTCAGATGGTTCAATAAATGTAATATATGATGTAACATTGGGGTTGGGGTTGGGAAAAAGGGGGTATGTTGATTTTTAAAATGTTTCATACAAGTAGATACTTGAAAAGATAATTGCGTTTGGTCAGACTTTGTTTGAGTTCATCATCTGATAATCCATTTTGAAAGTAAACAGATGATGAACTTCATGGGATTGCAATAGCCGGGCCAACCTGGCTTATGATAAGGCATGATAGATATGGCCCTTAGCAATTGTAAGAAAATTCTGAATTTCTTAGGGCACACACCGTCTGAGATGTTATTCCACCAGCATAAATCACAAAATTGACCTGTAACATAATATTAAGCTTACAAACCAATGAATAATAGAATCATTTGGCCAAAACATTTCTAAACTGAAACTGAAGTGTGATGGACGGACGGATAGACGAACAGGCAAATTGAATCAAATTCTAAGTTGGTGGTGACTTAAAAATAATAATAGTCAATTGGTGATCGCTAATATCAGAAGTGCAGTATAATGGAATCCTCTTAATATATAGCTATTAACATATCATTAATAGCTCCTTTGTTGTACTGCTACCCGCAATTGGAATTCAGGATCCCGAGATAGACAAATAGATACATCTGCTAACTTGAATTGTGCTAATCCGGTAAAATAATTATGCTATTACCGCAAAATTATCAAATCAAAATTATTGTGCAAAATAATTATATTAATTATGAATCATTCCTTACTATGCATCGTTCTACATATATCTCATAAGTTCATGATTCCGACAACATTATATCTTGTTTTGTGTGTGTGTGTTTGTTGGGTGGGTGGGGGTGTCAGCTGAAGCACACTTCTTATCCTTCTTCTGAAATCTCCTTCCTCTCCTTTAAGAAAGTAAACATGTAAAAATGTATCATTTCTTTAGGTTGAATCTTAACAAAAAATCGTTTTGCCATTCTCAACGTTTTTTTAACCTTTACATGAATTACGCCCTTATTTTCTGTATCTGTCTCTATAACCTTTATAAAAGACTGTCCCGAGATTTGGAATGAAACCACTAAGCTGAGAATGTCTGCATGATCACAAGATTTATAACAGTAATAATTTGAAGACAAATTCCACACATGGTCTTATTCAATTAACATAACACTAGAAACAGCGCAGTACATACCAATCTTATTTTTCTTTGTAATTATCAATGCTTTCTAGTCCAAACAAGTTGTAATCATTAATGAATACTAGACTTTAGTGTCCAATGTGAAATAAAAGAACAAATTTCCAATGTCCCTTAATTGCACACATTTGATCGATTCAAGGTACAAGGGCAAAACTAAAATAAACACTTTTATGGCCGCACCGCAATTTGGGGGGAGAGGGAGTATGTTTAACCCATATCTGTCAGTACATTAGTCGTCACAAAGTTGGTTTCCATTTTCTAATTTTAGTTTGCCTCAACCAAATCTTATGAAACATGTATACACAATGCTTATTACCACAAAACAGAGTTCAAGTTTGAATTTTGTTGGTGTCACTGTCAACTGTATAATTTGCCTTAAATGGCATGGTTAACTAAAGAAATTTCTCAAAGTGACCATTTGATCTTATGAGAACCTTTCTGGAGCCCTTTTTTCTGTCATACATACCATATTATATTTTTCGACTTTCATGTAGATTTTTTTATCTTTTCTGTGAATTTAAAAAAGAAGATGTGGTATAATTGTTAATGAGACAACTCTCTTCAAGAGACCAACATGACACAGAAATTAACAACTATAGGTGATCATACGGCCTTCAACAATGAGCTTATACCGCAGTCCCACTAGGCCACGATCGCACTACGATCTGTGAAAAAATACAAATTTAGACGATCAAGGTCGTAATACGGTCGTGGTGAGGTCTTCAAGATTATGATGAGCGTGGTCATCTTTGAACATGTTCAAAACAATCGTGGTGCGGTCGTGGCGAAATCAGGTCGTAGTAGAAGCGTAGTGAGAGCGCAATTAGGTCGTGGTAAGATCGCAAAGGTCGCTGTTACATTGTAGCGAAAGCGGGATTCTATTCGGAGAGACTGCGCTACGATCTCACAGCGACGTTACTACGACCTCACTACGACCAGCACATTCTCACCGCGATCCATCTACGCTTCCACCACGACTATACCACGTTTACACCAAGCTGGTCAAGACCATAGTACGATTCTAGCACGTCCATGCTGTCCTCATCACGCTCTTCTTACGACCCGACTACGTTCTTACTACGACCATCATGCTAATTGTCATTTCACATGAAATATATAAAAGCCCTCCAGCTTTTGTTTGTCTGTATGTAATTTGGACCTCTTGTCTTTTTCTCCAACGGTTCAACCCTGCTTGACACATCTCTGTCATCCCTGCTTTCGTTCACTAAAACATCGTCATTTGAGCTTGATGGACTAGCCATAGGTTGTATATAACTTGTCACAAATCGTATGAGTTGGTTTATACAGGAACATATATATTGATATACTGTTCCCAGGTTTATATGACAATAAAAAACTTGAAAAAAGAAAAAGATTCAGGTTGCATTGGTCAGTGCGACATCTCTGCTACATCAGGATTCGTTACTATCAGACCCCCTCTGCCTCTACACTACACCTACCACCACGCCCACGCGTTCTGGTAGATTTTGGTGGCATGACTGTGTTGTTTCCGAGAAATCTAAGTATTAATCAGAAATATAAGGAATGGAACAGTATTTATATGGAACACGATGTTGACGTTATTGCTGAGAACGTAGTAAGATCGCGATATGAACGTAGTATAATCGTGGTAAGAACGGGCTATAATCGTGGTAGAAGCGTGGTAAGATCGTGTTGCAATCGGATAACTCGTGGTATGGTCGTAGTGAGAACGTGATGAGCGTAGTAAGATCATGATAATCGTAGAGAAAGCGTGGTGAGAACGTGGTATAATCGTAGCGGGATCGTTGTGGAAGCGTAATGAGGACGTAGTATCAACGAATAAAATACTCCGCAGGGCGCAGCTTGATACGACCGAAGAGGTCGAACCCTGAACAGTTGGGGCAAGTATGGACACAACATTCAAGCTTGATACAGCTCTGAATTTGGATTGTGATTAAATATTTGACATATCATAGGTTTCTGACACAGAATGAATGTGGTCTAAGAACTTAAAAATTTTAAATTGGACATTCACCTATAATGGTCCAATATCCAAAATCTAAATACATGGTTAGATTCAGCATATCAAAGAACCCCAAGAGTTCAATTTTGATGAAATCAAACAAAGTTTAATTTTGGACCCTTTTGACCTCAATGTGGACAAAGTTGATAACGGGGCCCAAAATCAAAAATCTAAATACATGGTTAGATTCAGCATATCAAAGAACCCCATATATTCAATTTTGTTGAAATCAAACAAAGTTTAATTTTGGACCCGATTTGGACCAACTTGAAAACTGGGCCCATAATCAAAATCTAAATACATGTTTAGATTCAGCATATCAAAGAACCCTAAGAATTCAATTTTTGTTAAAATCAAACTAAGTTTAATTTTGGACCCTTTGGACCTTAATGTAGACCAATTTGAAGACGGGACCAAAGATTAAGAATCTAAATACACAGTTAGATTCGGCATATCAAAGAACCCCAATATTTCAATTTTGATGAAATCAAACAAAAGATTAATTTTGGACCCTTTTGACCTCAATGTGGACAAAGTTGATAACGGGCCCAAAAATCAAAAATCTAAATACATGGTTAGATTCAGCATATTAAAAACCCCATATATTCAATTTTGTTAAAATCAAACAAAGTTTAATTTTGGACCCGATTTGGACCAACTTGAAAACTGGGCCCATAATCAAAAATCTAAATACATGTTTAGATTCAGCATATCAAAGAACCCTAAAATTCAATTTTGTTAAAATCAAACTAAGTTTAATTTTGGACCCTTTGGACCTTAATGTAGACCAATTTGAAAATGGGACCAAAAATTAAGAATCTAAATACGATTAGATTCGGCATATCAAAGAACCCCAATAATTCAATTTTGATGAAATCAAACAAAGTTTAATTTTGGACCCTTTGGACCTCAATGTGGACCAATTTAAAAACGGGGACCAAAATCCAAAAACTTAATACACGGTTAGATTCAGCATATTAAAGAACCCCAAGAATATAGGAATAAAACCCCATTGAAATTGGTCAAGAAATAAGCAAATTATACAAAGTATCTTCTTTTGCACAATACTGTGCAATTGAATATTTCTTGCAATTGCGCAATACTGTGCAATTGAATATTTCTTGCTATTGCGCAATACTGTACAATTGACAATTTCTTGCTATTGCGCAATATTGTGCTATTGGATATTTCTTGCTATTGCGCAATACTGTGCAATTGAAGATTTCTTGCTATTAGCAATACTGTGCAATTGAAAATTTCTTGCTATTGCACAATACTTAATATATTAATTTACACATCCTGTTTGGTGTGTATCTCTTGCCTTATCATTATTATTTGCTTTTATATATAAATCAGAAATTTAATAATAAAGTTTTGGCAAATTTCAATATACATAATTTAAAAGCAGTTTAGGTGAGATAAACAAAAAGCTTCATCAGCAATATTTTATATTGGCAAATTTCAATGAAGTTCATTAAACTAAAGTTATTGGCAAATTTCAATGGAATTTATTAATAGTAAAGTTTTTGGCAAATTTCAATATAAATAATTTAAAAGCAGTTTAGGTGAGATATTCAAATGAGTTTCAATTACCAACCTTACACTGCCTTTTAAATTATGTTTTGTACTTAAGTAATTGTCCATTAACCTGCAAACCCCTTTCCCCCCTTTTTTGCACCTTATTCCTTAACACTTTGAGCCATAACTCCCAAAGACAATTCTTACCATCCCTTTGTGGTATTCCAATATCCAAAATCTAAATACATGGTTAGATTCAGCATATCGAAGAACCCCATATATTCAATTTTGTTGAAATCAAACAAAGTTTAATTTTGGACCCGATTTGGACCAACTTGAAAACTGGGCCATAATCAAAAACTAAGTACATGTTTAGATTCAGCATATCAAAGAACCCCAAGAATTCAATTTTGTTAAAATCAAACTAAGTTTAATTTTGGACCCTTTGGACCTTAATGTAGACCAATTTGAAAACGGGACCAAAATTAAGAATCTAAATACACGGTTAGATTCGCATATCAAAGAACCCTATAGTTCAATTTTCGATTAAATCAAACAAAGTTTAATTTTGGACCCTTTTGGCCCCTAATTCCTAAACTGTTGGGATCAAAACTCCTTTTGGCCCCAAATTCCTAAACGTTTAGGGCAATTACCCCAAACTCAAACCCAGCTTTCCTTTGTGATATGGAACCTTGTAGTACAATTTCAGAAAGATCCATACACTTACACACAAGTTATTGTCATGAAACTAGAAAAATGCTTGTTTTTGCCCTTTTTGGCCCTAATTCCTAATATTTTGAGGCAATTACCCCAAAATCAATCCCAGTATTCCCTTTGTGATATGGAACCTTGTGGTACAATGTCAGAGAGATCCATACACTAACACACAAGTTATGTCTGGAAGTTACAAAATGCTTATTTTGGCCCTTTTGGCCCCTAATTCTTTAACTGTTGGTACCATAACCCCAAAATCAATCCCAACCTCCCTTTTGTGGTATTGAACCTTATGGTAAAATTTCATAGAGATCCATTCACTTAAACTAAAGTTAGAGTGCGAAAACCAATGTGTCTTGGACGACGACGGCGACGCTAACGTCATACCAATATCGACCGCAAAATTTTTGTGGTCGTATAAAATAATATTTTCATGCCGCTCATACCTCGACCTCACCACGATCTGAATTTATTTTAGATCGCGGTGAGCGTGTGCGATCCTGGTCTAGTGGGACTGGGGCTTAAGCCCATGCCACATAGTCAGCTGTAAAGGTCCAGAAATGACAATGTAAAACAATTCAAACAAGAAAATCTAACGGCCGAACTTTGGTGTTGGGTTTATATATATTAACATAACCTCCTTTAGTTTTTCATGAATTTGTGATATGACATTGAGAAGTTATTGAAATTTATTCTTTGAAAAAGCGAGGCGTAACATGTGCTCATGGCGCAGCTGTTTATTTTAATTTTATGGAATAACACCCTTTCAAAGTCTAGGATCAGCCCCAAAGGAATGAGTACATTTGAACTGTGCAGTAGCTAATGTACACCGTAGCATTGCATTATCCTGAGTAATAACAAAGAGATTTTACCTTTGTTATGTCACCATTGTGTAAAGTGTTCTTAAAAAACCATGACTTTATATGTTTTGATTTGTCCGTCCATCTGTCTGTCCTTGTCACTTCAGTTTCAGTTTGGAAATGCTTAAACCAAATGTTTCTATTATTGGTTTGTAAGCTTACATTATAGGTGAGATTTCAAGTTGAGTCTCTTGCTGTTTGAACTTTGTGAGAATTATTGCGCTAGGAAAATTAGAATTTTTCCAAAATTTCTTAATTTCTTCCCATTTGTAAAGGACATATATTGTCAGAGCAATACTTTCAAAAATTATATGGACCTTGACAAAAGCTAGAATGTGCTATTGCAATCCCCATGAAGTCGATCATCTGTTAGTAACATTTCATGAATAATTATAGATTACCAGATTGAAACCAAATGTTGTAGAAAAGTAAAATAACAAATATATGGAACACTGAGGACAATTCTAAACAGAAAGTCTCTAAGCAAATGACAAAATCAAAAGCTCAAACACATCAAGCGAATGGATAAAACTGTCATATATTACTGACTTGGTACAGGTATTTTCTTATGTAGAAAATGGTAGATGAAACCTGGTTTTATAGCTAAACCTCTCAATTTTCCTTAAAAGGATTTATGAAAGATTCAAACAAAACTACCAAACCTCCACTCCTCCCCAAAATGCCACAGTGTATATATTCAAATTTGTTGAGTCTTCTCAAGGAGCAAAGACAGGACTGAGAGTTAAATAGATTAAAGCATGCAGTTATATTCCCATTAGAAAATGAAAATTATTAGCATAATTATATGTATTTGTAAAATTATATTATATATATTTTGATTGGATGTTGTTATTGGTGATATTTGTTACCATGACAACTGTTGTAATAATACTTAACCGTTGTAGTTTAGATTTAGAGTGTATATATGCTTTTATGTATTTTTATAAAGGTTTGGAAACAATTGAGAACATTGAATTCCTATACTGCAGAATTCAACAAATAAAACTCTATTTCAAGGGACAAATACATTAATATGGTGATCAAATTCAAGAGAGCCCCGCAATATTCTATTTATTTTGGTCAAATAGTATTCAAACTTTGTTACTACAATGCTAGCTATGCTTTACTTATTTGCACTTTTCAATAAAAAACACATGAGAAAATTTGATAATTTCACAGAACTCCATGATTCAGAAAAAAGAAAACATGTGTTTTTTTTGTATATTTTAACAAAAATCTGAAAGTCGGGTTGAACTGCAATCTTAAGGAAGTTCGCTTCTCAGTTTCAAATTAATTAACTTTTCAAAACACTAGTTAATATCGATAGGGGATCAATAAAGGAACCAAAAGAGTAAAAAAATATACAGGTCAATGTGCTTGTTTTCGAGATATTACCCATTGAAATTTTGGCGGAAAATATTCTCTCTTGATTTTTCATAACTTTATCATTGACAAGTTTACATTCTCAAAACTAATAAAGAATAATCGAAATTTTATAAGACTTTTACAGATGGCTTATCATTACACATGTAAAAGATTTATAAAAAGAAAAATGGGGGTCAATGGCCATTTTTTAAAGGCATTCAAATGAATAAAACCAGAGGTTTCCGAAATCTGACAAAAATCCCAAAATATGACAAGCGAACTACCTTAACTAAGCTCTGAAGCTAAAACCAAGTTATATCGATGTTATATATGAAATTTCTGAAAAAATTTGATTCTTTATATAATCAGGCTCTCCGACCAAACGTTTTCTTTTCAAAATCTACATGTATGATATTTAAAAAAAATAGACCTACCCCCTCTCTTTTTTTCCCCACCTTCCAACCCCAGTGTTACATTATATATTACATTTGTTGAACCTTATGAAAAGAACAGACAAGACTGTGAGTAAGCAAAGCATGCAGTCGTATTCAATTTTGATATATATACACCTTCTATTTATGTATTTTTTACATAAATTTCTATTTATGCAGTTTTTGAATGGATGTTGCTATGGATAATATGTGTTTCTGTGGTAACTATTGAAGTCAGCAACTCTTAACAATGGTGATTTAGAGATAGCGTTAGCTTTATGCATTTTCTTATCGGTTATGAAACAATTCAGGACATTTAAGCTCTTAAACTGCAATATTCTGCAAATAATAAATCCGTTTCAAGGAAAAATCGGTTGCTATGGTGATAAAACTAAAAAGTCCACACATTTTCTATTTAATTTGGTAAAGTAGTATCCAAACTTCATAACTACAGTGCTAACTATTCTGTACACATTTGCACTTTTCTGAAAACACCAGAGAAAATTTGATAATTTCAAAAATCCCAATTTCAGAAAAGTTGAAAATATGCATTTTGGCAAAATTTTCAAAAATTTACAAATTTGGTTGACATGCAATCTTCACTAAAATGAAGCTTAAACCAAGTTGTATCGATGTTACATATGAACATTTATGAAAAACTCATGATTCTATTCATAATCAGGCTCTGAATTGTGGTGATTTAGCTGATTTTAAAAGATTTTACCACGCTTAACAACCAAAAATATAGTGTTCGTTACCATGGCAACCACTGATATTTTCCACTCAAAATTATTTTTAGAAGTATTCACTTACTGCTTCTACTAGGCCAATTATAGATAAAATCTGAATACCCTCATATATCACATGTATATGGCACTCTGCCTGGTTCTTATAAAGAGCTGTACTTAATTATAATAATAAGGTGTATTTATAAAAAATGAACTAAACTTTAAAACATCTATATTTAGACTCTGATACTGACATTATGAGAACCACCAATCAACCCAAAACTATTTATCCTAAAAGATATTTGCTACAAGATGTCTTATACCAAATTGTTAGTTAATGAGGGTAAAATATATTTTTAGGTACGGCACTTGGCTCATAATTAATCTGACAAAAAACTGTGCGCTATACAAGTTTTTTTTTAAGGTCAAAAGTATCAATTTAAACATGTTTATGATGTCATATAGTGACATCACAACTGACTGTTTTTGTCCTGCCTGCGATGAAAGTTGCAGTATGCGAGACATAGGTATTACTATCCGGCGGCGGCTGCCTCATTTTCATGGTTCAGTGACTGCTTGAAAAAAAATTACAGTTTTTTGTCATGTGAATTTCTCACTTATTATGAGTAATAGGATAACTATATTTGGTATTTATGGGTTCCTTGCAACATATACATGTCCATCATACAGGGTTAACCTGACCTCGACCTCAATTCATGGATCAGTGATCAAGGTTAAAGTTACGTGATTAGGTCCATTTCTCAGATACTACAAGCAGCAGGTCAACTATATCATGTATATGTGGTGTATGGAATGATTGTAAGGGTTACATGTCAGACTGGCAGGTTTCATCTGACCTTGACCTCATTTTCTTGGTTCATTGGTCATTGTTAATATTTTGTATTTTGGTCTGTTTTTCAAGTACTGCAAGCAAAAGGTCAGCTTTATGTGGTGCATGGAATGATTGTAAGGGGTACATGTCAGACTTGCAGGTTTGTTCTGACCTTGACCTCATTTTCATGGTTCATTGGTCATTGTTAATTTTTTGTGTTTTGGTCTATTTTAAAAGTACTGCAAGCAATAGGTCAACTTTATGTGGTGCATGGAATGATTGTAAGAGGTACATGTCAGACTTGCAGGTTTCATCTGACCTTGACCTCATTTTCATGGTTCATTGGTCATTGTAATTTTTTTGTGTTTTGGTCTGTTTTTCAAGTACTGTAAGCAATAGGTCAACTTTATTTGGTGTAAGGAATGATTGTAAGGTGTATATGTCTGTCTAGCTGGTGTCATCTGACCTTGACCTCATTTTAATGGTTCATTGGTCAATGTTAAGTTTTTTGTGTTTTGTTCTGTTTTTCAAGTACTGTAAGCAATAGGTCAGCTGTATTTGGTTGATGGAATAATTGTAAGGTGTACATGTCTGTGTGACAGTTTTTGTCTGACCTTGACCTCATTGTCATGGATATTTAAGAATGTTAAGTTTATGTGATACTTGTAGTAAAACCTTTATCTTTAAGACTTTCAAAATAAAATCAATGGTCAGTAAAACAGGAGAGACATTTCAGTGTGTGCACTCTTGTCTACTGTAAATTCAGAAATTATTGGGAGGTTTTTATTAATGCGAATAATGCGACTACTTGAGTCTCGCAATAATAAGAACTCGCATTCTGATATCAAATACATATATATCTGTATGTAGCTTTTCCTAAAATCGCAATAATTAAACTCGCATTTTTGTTAATTCTTCAACAATCGCAATAATAAATGCACGCAAAAATTTCTGAATTTACAGTAACTTAATTGTTTAGATTATATCACCATATTCATTTATCAGTAGAACTAACATAATTTTGAACAGATTAAAGAATTAAACTTTTTTGTCAATTTCCTAAATTGTGGGTTTTAAAGGTATTTTTCTGACTAAATTGAAAACAATTATTCTTTTGGTATATTGTAAGTTTTACTGTCTATGATATACTAGAGGAGGTGAAATGGGGGTGCTTATTTCCCAAAGCCCACTTTTTGGTATATTGTAAGTTTTACTGTCTATGATATACTAGAGGAGGTGAAATGGGGGTGCTTATTTCCCAAAGCCAACTTTTTTGTAATTTTTTCCCACTTCCAATTTTTTTCCTTCTTTTTCCCAGATTCCACTTTTTAACCCGTATATCCCACATCCCCTTGTTTTTTTACCCCTATTTCCCACATCCCCACTATTATTACCCCTATATCCCCTTTTACTAGAATGCAAAGCATAACAGTTTAAAAAATTACATTTAAATTATGCATTTGGTACTACCTCTAGTTTTAAATGACACAAGAACTATAAAAATTCTATCCACATGAGAATAAATTTGAATAATCTCACACCATTATGTTAAACGAAACATATAAATTTATTTATAATGATGCACTTGTAATTTCTTATTAAAAAAATCTGGAGAACTTATTCAGCATTTATGACTAAGTAAATGGTTATACCTTCATAAATACTTTTATATATCACATAATTTAAATCAAGAGGAAATTAAAGGAAAACTTTTATGAATAAATAATTGTTAATTGTACTTTTAGTTTGAAAATAATAACACCCTGCTCTGATGGAAGGGGAATGCTGGTTTAAATCTGTCCATCTGTCTGTTTGTGTTTCTCTCCATCTGATCAAAAAATATTGGTTGCATTTTCTCAGAAACAGCAAATTATATCTTCTTGCAGTTTGATATCAAGTTTCATCTGAGCAGGCTTTACTATGTTATGCATTTTTAGATTCATTAATCATCAACCTCCTGTTTCTGAATAGGCATGAATATATATTCTTACACATAATTGCCAATTGTTCAAATAAACATGATAAATGAATTGTGAAAATATTCAGCAATTTCTTTCTAAAATTTAAGAGTTTACCACAAATGGTTTTTAAGTAAGATTTTGAAATTTTAGCTTTTATATTGATCTTTTTTAGCTCACCTGGCCTAAAAGGCAAAGTGAGCTTTTTTCATCACTTGGCGTCCGTCCTCCGTCGTCTGTAGTCCGTAGTCGTCGTCCATCGTCGTTAACTTTTGCAAAAATCTTCTCCTCTGAAACTACTGGACCAAATTTAACCAAACTTGGCCACAATCATCATTGGGGTATCTAGTTTAAAAAATGTGTCCGATGACCCGTCTCGCAGTAAAATTGTTCATCAGGTCAAGATCTATCTGCCCTGAAATTTTCAGACAACTCATTGTTGGGTTGCTGCCCATTAATTGGTAATTTTTAGAAAATTTTGCAGGTTTTGGTTATTATCTTCAATATTATTATAGATAGAGATAAACTGTAAACTGCAATAATGTACAGGAAAGTAAGATCTACAAATAAGTCAACATGACCAAAATGGTCAATTGACCCTTAAGGAGTTATTGCCCTTTACAGTCATTTTTTAACAATTTTTGTAAATTTTTGTAATCTTTTACAAAAATCTTTCCTCTGAAACTACTGAGACAAATTTAACCAAACTTGGCCACAATCATCATTAGGGTATTTAGTTAAAAAAATGTGTCCGATGACCTGGCCCGCCAACCAAGATGGCCGCCATGGCTAAAAATAGAACATAGGGTAAAATGCCAGTTATGTCTATTATTTTTGAACAGTTATGAATAGAGAAAATCTGAAAGGAGCAAAATGTTAAGAATAACGAACTCTATCAATTGTCCATAATCGTCAAAACTGTTAGACAAATTCTTATTGCCCATAAATGATAAATTATATAATTTTGTCATTTTTGCCTATTATAATGAAAACTATGATATTTAAAGAGAAACATTTTTTCCCATTATGCCTTATATGATTTAAATCATAATAAAAATAAGGACTTTAAATCACAAAACGATCAGCAAGGCAAGATCTATTAAGTCAAATTTTGCCGATATAGTTAGTAGACTGTCACTCTTCATAGGAGTGATTGCCCTTAAATGAGTTTTATTTTACCCTGAGCAAAAACTAAAGAAGATGGAGAGAAACTAAACAGACCAAAAGATCAGTAATACAAGATCAACAAAATAGAGATTTTGTCATGAAGTCTATTCTCATCTACAATGTTGGAAAGTGTCCTTTGTATGATATGCACATAGACCAAGGTGAGCGACTAGTTTTAGTTCTAGTTAGAGCCTCTAGTTTTTGTTCTGTCTGTTCTGTCTTGTTAGCGCCTGATATGTACAATACTTACCAGATTTTTATAAAACTTATATCATAGGTTTCTATCAGCAATCTCTCAGACAAGTTTTAAAATCAGTGCCTATCAATTATTATTAAATGAGTTATGCCTCTTGGAAATATAAAATATATGGAAAATTGCATTATTTGTAAGCGCTCTCTTGTGTACAATTCTTGCTAGATTTTTATCAAATTTATATCAAAGGTTATATCATCAATGTCTCATCTATACAAGTTTGAAAATCAGTGTCAATCAACTAGTTTTATAAGAGTTATGTCCCTTGTAAATATTAATTATATTGAAAATTGCATTGTAAGCTTTCTCAATAAAATTGAGAATGGAAATGAGGAATATGTCAAAGAGACAACAACCCGACCAAAGAGCAGACAACAGCCGAAGGCCACCAATGGGTCCTCAACGCAGCGAGAAAATCCTGCACCCAGAGGTGGTCCTCAGCTGGCCCCGAAATAAAATTGTGTACTAGTTCAGTGAAAATGGACGTCACACTAAACTCTAAAGCATATAAATGAACCAAAATTAAAAACATACAAGACTAACAAAGGCTAGAGGCTCCTGACTTGGGACAGGCGCAAAAATGCAGCGAGGTTAAACATGTTTTGTGAGATCTCAACCTCCCCTATACCTCTAGCCAATGTAGAATAAAGAAACACATAGCAACACGCACAGTAAAACTCATTTTAAAAGAAGTCCGAGTCCGGCGTCAGAATAGGTAACAAAAGAAACTAAGCAAAATGACAATGATACATAAATTACCAAAGGACTACTAGCAGTTACTGACATGCCAGCTCCAGACCTCAATTAAACTGATTGAAAGATTATGTCTTCATCATATGAAAACCAAGTACAACCCCTCCCGTTAGGGGTTTAGTATCATACAATCATAAAATATATGAGAAGAACATAACCTGTATCAAGCCTTCATTTCTGTAAGAAATTTATATAACTTTATATTAAGTTATTGCCCTTGGACAGCTTAGATATGTGCAATGCAGGGGACATTTGGAACTCTGTTTTTATGCCCCACCTAGGGGCCTTATGTTTTTCGGTCTGTGTACCCGTTCAATTCATCCGTCCGTCTGTCCCTCATCTGGTGAAAGATTTCAGGTTAAAGTTTTTGGTAAAGGTAGTTTTTGATGAAGTTGAAGTCCAGTCAACATGAAACTTAGTACACATGTTCCCTATGATATGATCTTTCTAATTTTAATGCCAAATTAGAGTTTTGCCCCCAATTTCACAGTCCACTGCACATAGAAAATTATAGTGCGAGTGGGGCATCCGTGTATTATGAACACATTCTTGTTTTATCAATTTCAAAGTGGTATGCCTCTTACGCAATCCATTGATATTATAAATAGTAATTTTTGATTCACGAAGCTTTTAGTATAAGTTTTACCCTTGTCCGTCTGTACGTGCACGCACGTCTGTACGTCCCAAAGTTGGTTTCCGTTCTCTAACTTCAGTTTGCCTTAACCAAATGCTATGAAACTTATACACAATGCTTATTACCACAAAACACAGATCAAGTTTGAATTTTGGTGGTGTCACTTGAACCCTTCCAGAGTTATGACCCTTTACAAATGAAAAAAATGCTGAATTTTTCGTTTCCGATCTCTAACTTTAGTTTGCCTCAACCAAATGCTATGAAACTTGTACACAATGCTTATTACCACAAAATACATATCAAGTTTGAATTTTGGGGTTGTCACTAAATTTTCTGTGTTATGCCCCTTTACAAATGGAAAAATTGCTGAATTTTTCGTTTCCATTCCCTAAATTAAACCAAATTTTATGAAACTTATACACAATACTTATTACCACAAAACTCAGATCAAGTACAAATTTGGGTAGGGTCACTTTTACTGTTCTTCAGTTATGTCCCTTTATAACTTTATATGATATGCAAGCGGGGGCATCATCTGTGTCCCATGGACACATTCCCCATTTATTTATGTATAACAATGTATAATGAGGTCATATTTTTATGGATTTCTAATACAACATAAATGTTATTACCTGGTTGTTTATTTTTTAGTAGTACCAAAATAATTTATGGTGTCCCATACTTTATCTTCAATTTTATGATGTTTTCTTTTTAAATTTAGCCTCATAACTAAATAAATAATTTTGAGTTATGAAAAAATGTTTGATTTTTGCTGACCAGAGTTTATAGTGCATGTTTTAACACTTACATAACAATCTATATTATTAAAGAAAAAAAATACTGTAAATTCAGAAAGTTTGCAATGTTTTTTATAATTGTGACATGATAAGTTTTGCAAAAGCATATGACATATAAAAACTTGTATCTTTACTTTTGATACTTTTATTTTTAATGCAGCATTTTCTGAAATCTCACATTTTTGTCCATTGTTCAACACTCACAATATAAAATGGTTACAAAATTTTCTAAATTTATAGTACATGTAATTTTTGTTTTGGATCTCCGGGAAATATAGGAGAAAAAGTCTCATTTCACATGTAAAAAGTAAAGAAACCACAATTATTTATTGTAACAATAATTCTATTTCAGATGAATAATATGCCAAAAGACACTACAGAACCTTGTAGAAAAAAGCAAAAGAAAAAATTTGATTCAGAGTCCTCAGGTGATGATGATATTCAATATTCCAGAACATCACTAGAAGATAGATTGAAAGGCAGACATGCTGGAGCACTGTTAGTTGACTTGCATAATATTGTTAAGGAGAAAGATGATGACACTTGCATAGAATACTCAATGCCAGGAATGTTAGTTGATGGAACAAGGGTAAATATATTTGTTTCAGTGGCGGATCCAGAGGGGGTGGTTCCGGGGGTTGGAACCCCCCTTTTTTTCGACGATCAATGCATTTGAATGGGGACATATAGTTGGAACCCCCCCTTTATCCTGGATTGGGAACCCCCCTTTTAAAATGGCTGAATCCGCCCCTGTGTTTACATTTTGCGCTATACAAGCCTTATTTGATCATATGTTTGACTGTTACACCATCATTCCAAGTTACCGGTGGCTTGTGCGCTCAAAAAATGTTTTTACCCACTACTTTCAGGAGCCTGTAATTCAGTGGTTGTTGTTGGTTGCTGTCTGTCATATTTGTTTTTAGTTTATTGTTGTGTAGTAAATCGGGCCATTGGTTTTTCTCATTTGAATTGTTTCACATTTTAACATGTCAGGGCCTTTTATAGCTGACTATACGGTAAAGGTTTTGCTCATTGTTGAAGGTCATACTGAGACCTATAGTTGCTTACATCCATGTCATTCGGACTCTGGTGCATAATTGTTTCATTTGCAATCATTTGTTTCTTCTGTAATGTTTTAATATATACTATCATCTTCTATATTTTTCTCAATCAACATTTAGATAAATACTCCTTGATAATTATAGGCTCTTTAAAAATCTATTTCTAATGTGTAATACAAAACCATGTTTGTGAACACAAATAAAAAAATTCCATTTTATACATCATGTACATGTTATAACTATCTTATTTCATGACAGAATTTATTTCTTTGTTACCTTGTATTTCTATCCATAAGATTGAATGTCAATTTCTTTATCCTAATATTTATAAATTAAATTTGATTTGGGTTTTTAGATTTTGACTTGTTTTGGTATATCCTTTTGCATGAACATTATTGAAGATAGTATAATGACCAATCATACATAAATGCTTGTATATGCATAAGTGTCTGGATGGTGGGTATATCATTTCTGTGTTCTTTAATTTTGTAGGCCATTATTCTCTATTCTTTATTTTTTTTTCCAGTATACATGTACCCTATCCTTTATATTTAAGCACCCCTGAGCATTCTTTATTCTGCATATTTTGGTCCATTGTTTCTGTATGCTTTAATTTTTGGCGTTTATTTTCTATTTTTTTACCAGTATTTTCTATTTTGTAAATCCCTTCCAGACCAGCCTTTATGAATTTAACTGTATGGTTTTGTTGCAGTGTGTCGCATCATTGAAATTAACCTTATTTTTTAATTTTTTATTTCTCTCTCATTTTAGGTGAGTTTGACAATGTTGGTAATATCAAAGGACCATTATGAGAAACTTAAAGTTGGTCAAGAACGGACTAAAGATGATGCAGCAACAATATACTATAGTACCTTTTATGACATTTTATTGCAATCTCAACGTAATGATCTCATTGAGTTATTTTTATGTCTAAATAATATGACTTAACATTGAGAGTTGTATGCAAGCATTTCATGTTATTAATCTGCTGATAAAAGATCTGTGAAAAATACAGATAAAAGCTGCTGATAAAAGATCTGTGAAAGCTGCAGATAAAAGATCTGGGGAAAGCTGTCGATAAAATCTGCCGATAAAAATCTGGGGAAAGCTGTTAATAAAAGATCTGTAAAAGCATACCATGAATTTAACTATTTCAGTCAGGATGGGCTTCATTTGTGAATTTATGTGAAATATAAAGTTAGACATACTGTGTAGGAAAACGGTTGGGGAATAATATTTGATTTGACATTTAAAAATTATTTAGAAAACAGAGTATTAAATTACTGTGGATGCATCTATTTTCAAGGCTATCAATTTTCATTGATTGAGGTAAAATGGTATTTTCATGAATATTTGATTTTGTAATTTTGCTCAAAGTTTGTTTACAATTCTATAGTCAATTTATACTTCCTAGTACACTTAAATTAGTGGTTTTCCATTACTCATGAAATCACCAAAAATTAGTAGCCCACGAAAAAAATTTATTCTACAATAATGCTATACCCAAAATATTAAGGTATAATCAGATTAGGGTGATTTGATGGCATTGGAAAGAGAAAACAAATGTCATTTTCCCTGACCTTGGGTCAACCTTTTAGTGTAAACCAAGTGTGGACAAGTTTTTAGGGTTTAGTTATATTTTTATTATGCTTTAAACATTATATGATAATTTGAGTTTTGCCTGCAACAAAAGTCTCAGAATGTGAGATATAGGGATTAATATTAGGCTGGAGCATCTAAAATATAATCTTACATGTCAAAGAGCACCCTAAAGTCTTACTGGTCGAAATCTTAATGGGTTTGCTGATTCACATATTTTTTCAGCACAATGAATTATAAGAAATAGTCCACTACTTAGTCTTGCATGCAACTGTAGGTTCTGTTTCTATTCTGATAACAGTTTAATACTGGAGCATCTATATCCAAATTTCGTTTGTTGACCTGTTTATGTCTCGCCTACAACGAAAGTTTCAGAATGCGATACAAAATGCTTACAATCCGGAAGCATTGGCTGTGGTGTAAACTATTTGTATAAAGCTTTAAATTTCAGAAGGTAGAAAACCTGGATGCTTCATACCTTGTATGCAGATGCCTTATGTTAGGTCATTGCTGTCTGTCATATGTCCATTTTCTTTGACCGCATTTTCATAGTTCAACGACTGCACAAATGAAATGTTTATTTTTTTTTTTGTCAAGTAAAATACTAGTACTCACTAATTATGATTAATAGGATAACTATATTAAATATATGATTGGGCTACATCTCTGACAGACAGAGTTCACCTGACCTTGACCTCAATTCATGGATTGGTTATCAATGTTAAGTTTTTGTGGTCAAGTCCATATCTCAGAAACTATAAGCAAAGGTCAACCTTATTTGGTATATGGAAAGATTGTAAGGTTAGGTGTACATATCTCTCTGGTAGGTTTCATCTGACCATGACATCATTTTTATGGTTCATTGGTCCATGTTAAGTTTTCATGGCTTTGTCCATTTATCAGATACTATAAGCAATTATAGGTCAACTATATATATTTGGTGTATGGAATTAATTTAAAGTGTACATGTCTGTCTTGCAGGGTTCATTCTACTTTTTCATTTCATTTTCATGGTTATGTCTATTTTTCAGATACTAGTACTAAAGCAATAGGTCAACTATATTTTGTGTATGGAATGATTGCATGTCTGTTTGGCAGGGTTCATTTGACATTGACCTCATTTTATGGTTCATTGGTCAATGTTCAATTTTAGTAACAAGTCTGTTACTCATATACTAGTACTATAAGCCATAAGACAACTATATGTGGTATACAGTGAGTAATTCAGTTCAATTCTTTATTACTTTAAGCACATTATGCTTATCAGTGCAATAAATACAAATACATTTTTATAACACAACATGAAATAATACATCAGAGAAGCAAATAAATATCAAGTATTGTCCACTAACAGTTCAGTCCTATGATTAAGTGCATTAAATAAGAATTTACACAAATTACGTAAATCTTTGACATTTTCAGTGCTGAGAAGTTGAATATGAACAACAATGGACTCTATAATAATAAGGTTTAATAAACTGTCTCCTTAAGTCTCTATAGCATTCACATTGTAAAACAAAATGGAATTCATCTTCAGTGGTATTCAAAGTACAAAGAGGACACTTTCTGTCTAACCTATTTACTCCATGATAACGGCCTACTTCAACAAATTATGTGAAGACAATCTAAGCCGAGTTAAATACACTCTAAAATTCATATGTTTAGTTATATATATATATATATATAATTAGATAATTCTGTAAACATACATTATTGACAATATATTTATATAAATAACACTTAATTAGATGAAATGTTCATTTGATCATTCAAAGTCTGTTTTGCTTGATCATATATCCTTGATTTTACAAATAATAACAAATTTGTATCAATAATCAAATTGTCTTGGTTATACCAAATCTCATTTAAACCTAAGTTAAATAATAATTGTTGTAGTTGATAAATCCAACTGCTTCTATTATTACAGAAATTATACAGTTGTTCCCTGTAGCAGTTTTTAAGAATACAGTTGCTAGTGGATAATAATTTTAACCAGTACTTCACTATTTTGTACATTCTAAAATATATCAAAGGATATCTACCCAATTCAAAATAAACCATAACATTTGTTGTACACTGTTTGACACCTAATATATTTTTGCAAAAATCAAGTTGTATTTTTTCAATATTTAGAGCTTTATGGAAGCCCCATATTTCACAACCATAACATAGAATACTACTAATGTAAGTATCAAAAAAATTCAAATATGTAAAAACATTCAAATACAATGACGAAACCTTCGACTTTAAACCAAATACAGCTTTTCTACTTTGCTCAGCTAAATGTTTTTGAGCTTTAGCAAATTTACCTTTAAAATTTAACAGTACACCAAGGTAACAAAATTCATCCACTATATCAATAGCATTGCCATCATAATACCAGATTTCACCATTCCGTGTAAAAAGTGGTATTAAACATTACATAAAATGATTTGATTCATCAGAAATACAAATAAAAAAATCTAAATATTGTGGTTATTGATTTAATGAGCCTCCTCATGGGAGTTTGATTATGTGATTACTTGGCTGTTTTTATAGTGATTATTTGATTACCAGACCAAATATTTCATGATTATTTAATTATTTGATAATCTAGGATTGTATTTTTGATTATTTCGTTATCTTGTTTAAAAAAATAATTAATGATTATGTGATTATATTGGCAAAAGATTTGTGATTATGATGAGTTTATTGTTTATATTTCCCTCAATAACCATTTATTGTCAATCTAATCTAATCTGTTGGATTTAGAGAGGGGCAGAATTAGGATACTAAGGGACATTCAAAACGTATAAGTCGTAGAGAAAACTGACAATTGGCACCCTTTTTCCTAGGAAAACCGCTTTAAACTTACGTTAAAATCGATGCTATTCGGATGGCTTAGAACCCCTCGAGCTCCATCTCCTGGTAATTATTTTTGTTTCCGTGCGTGAATGTCTATTCACTTTTTGTCATGTCATGTCATGGCATCAATTTTACCATTTAAAACCAGTGCTCTATATGATTTAAATCAAATCAGAAAAGAATTAAAGAAAATATGTAACTAAAATAAAATTGAGAATGGAA
This sequence comes from Mytilus coruscus, assembly GCA_017311375.1. Taxonomy (NCBI): domain Eukaryota; kingdom Metazoa; phylum Mollusca; class Bivalvia; order Mytilida; family Mytilidae; genus Mytilus; species Mytilus coruscus. The sequence goes on from CM029608.1 coordinate 42,939,754, forward strand.
ATGGGGAATATGTCAAAGAGACAACAACCCGACCAAAGAGCAGACAACAGCCGAAGGCCATCAATGGGTCTTCAATGCAGCGAGAAAATCCCGCACCCGGAGGTGGTCCTCAGCTGGCCCCTAACTAAAATTGTGTGCTAGTTCAGTGAAAATGGACGTCACACTAAACTCCAAAACATATAAATGAACTAAAATTAAAAATCATACTAGACTAACAAAGGCCAGAGGCTCCTGATTTGGAACAGGCTCTAAAATGCGGCGGGGTTAAACATGTTTTGTGAGATCTCAACCTTCCCCTATACCTCTAGCCAATGTAGAATAAAGAAACACATAGCAATACGCACAGTAAAACTCAGTTTAAAAGAAGTCCGAGTCCGATGTCAGAATAGGTAACAAAAGAAACTAAGCAACATGACAATGATACATACATTAACAAAGGACTACTAGCAGTTACTGACATGCCAGCTCCAGACCTCAATTAAACTGATTGAAAGATTATCTTCATCATATGAAAATCAAGTACAATCCCTCCCGTTAGGGGTTTAGTATCATACCATCATAAAATATATGAGAAGAACATAACCCGTATCATGCCAACAACTGGTTTTAGAATAAATGTGTTTATTTTCAATGCAAAGACCCTATGAGTGAATCAATATTAATACCAAAATATGCAATCCTTAATGACTTGACAACAGTATCGTAACTATATCCTTTCCGAATAAGTCTGTTTAAAGGTTTGGTTAGCTTTTGAGGTGAATGCCGACATTTTTGTGCTTTGTAAAGAATATTACCATAAAATATTGGATGTGAAATACCTGAACATATAAGATGTCTGCATGTTGATTTATATTTACGAATGATGTCCTTGTACCGATGATAAAATTTAGTAAATGTTTTGACTAGTTTGTGATATCGAAAACCCTGGTGTAATAATTTTTCAGTAATACAGAGAAAGATGTGGCAATGAATTATTTTCTACATAGCTAATTTTAGGATACATATATGCAAGAGTCACCAAGGGTAGGTGCTCCGATGATATTTATAATTATGCCTATTTGTTACAATTTAGTAAAATGTTTACTTATATAAATCTGAACAAACATCGGATACTCCCAGTACAAATATCCAAATGCTCAAGTATTTAAAAAGGCATTAAATGATTAAAGACAATAGGACAAGACACGCTTTATCAGAGCTCCGGAAGCAAAACTGGGCCTCCCTTTGTCTATGCGGGATGTATAAATGATCAAATACTCAGTCACGCATGGTCGGAATGGTGAAATTAAATCCGATGTCTAATGTAGGATGAGTGCCACGCTGTTCCAGGGCAAAATTTCTGTCCCTTTTCAGCATGCCATCATTTTCCTGTAGCAGTCCACATGACCCACCCTGGTTCCGGTTGTCCTCATTTACAGAATCTTCCTACCGTCTTATCATATAATCAATTGTTTGATATTTGTTCTTGTCCTAGATATGCATAAAATATTTGCCACTGGACGTTACGCAATCAAGATTTAATTAATCAGTATAATTTAATCACTATAAGATTATTGTAAAGAACTACATTCACTTTCGAGAGACGACACTTGAAGAGTTTCTCCTTTATTTCCAAAATTATGAATTGTCACTTAAAGACAAATTATATTTATTGCCGATCTTCACCAGAATGCCTTCTCAACGACTGATTCTTTAAAGAAAATGGAAAGCCTCAATCCTCTACCTAACAATACTATACTCGCATCCATGGACGTGTCTTCTTTATATACCAACATTCCACAAGACGAAGGAATAGCAGCGTGTGAAGAGGCATGGAACACTCGTAGTGACAAAAATCTTCCAACAGAGTGCCTTGTTACACTTCTGAAACTAGTGGTGGAGAACAACAAGTTCTCTTTCAATGATAAACACTATCTCCAGATAGACGGCACTAGTATGGGTACAAAAATGGGCCCGTCATATGCCAACTTATTTATGGGCCAACTTGAAAAACGCCTCTTGGCCAGTGCTCCATACCAGCCATTATCATGGCTTCGATTTATTGACGATATTGATTTTAAATGGACAGATTCACAAGACCATCTTAATGAATTTCTAGAACACTGTAACTCTTTCCACCATTCAATTAAATTTACACACGAAACATCTATGGAGAAAATAAACTTCCTTGATACTACGAGTTACATCCAGAACGGAACCATTATAACGGACCTTTGACACATTCCCCATTTCCATTCTCAATTTTACTTCATACGAAAACAACGGACAAACATCAGTTTCTTTCTCCTAAAAGTTGCCACCCTAAACACTGCTCCCGTGGTATCCCATTCAGCCAGGCATTGCGAATCAAGAGAATACTAGTATGCTCTACCGAAAATAAACAAAATGCTAGACTTGGACAACTACGCAAACATCTAGTTGTTCGAGGATACAATAACAACATCATTGATGCAGCTTTCGAAAGAGCAAACAGAACTAGTCGCCAAGAACTTCTGGAGTACAAGGATAAGAATAAAGGAGTCAACAGAACACCACTTGTACTCACTTACCATCCTGATTTTAAAAATGTGTTATCTATTGTTCAGATGCATTGGAAAATTATAGAAAATGACTCCAATTTAAAAAAAGTATTTTCCTCACCACCAGTCATGGCCTTCAGAAGACCTAAAAATATCCGTGACAAATTAGTGACATCTGTATTAACAAAGCAACCTCCACCTCCCGGTTGCTACCAACAATGTGGTCGAAGGAATTGCTTATGTTGCAAAGCTGCCAATACAAGCAGTTCTTTCATCAGCTCCGTCACTAAACAAAGTTATACCATCTACTCAAATTCCAACTGTAAAACGGAGAACCCAATCTATATATTAACATGTAACACTTGTGGCATTCAGTATGTGGGAGAAACAATGGATAAATTCAATATTCGGCTCAATAACCATCGTTCATGGTACAAAACCAACAAAAACTGTCCTCTCACAAGACATCTTCGCACAAAAAAAAACATCCTTTTGATAATGTTACTTTCCAAATCATAGGTCAACACCGAGTGGGACACCACGGCGAGAAGGAGAAGAAAAAACTTTTGGATCCACCAGGTCCACGCTTTAAAACCTGATGGTCTTAACGAAAAAGACGAGAAAAGATACAGGAAAGATAAAGAATAATTTAGTACACAGCTTCGTCCTTTTTATCCTGTAATATTGACCACTGGACGTTGCAAACTTCAACCACCAATTTTGTATATAATCTTGAACTTCATCCAAATTGTGTATTATTTACAAGGCAGCTAAATTCATGTGCAACATGTAAATTGAGCTGCAAAAGTTTCTTATCATCTACATCCGATTTCACCTGGATAGATGCACGCTTGATAAAGCTAGTTGGTCTAGCGAAATATTGCGTTTTTTTTTTTTTATCGTTTTGTAAATATTTTAAACATTCTAATATTTACATACTAAATAGTGTGTTAAAATTACATTGTTAGGCAATCTATATATATATATAATTTTAGATTTTTCAAATGCAGTAATATACCAACACATTATGTCATAATTCAAAACAACTAGCTCATTGTATAGTCAATTTTTTTTTAAATCTCATCTCGCACCTGTGATTATCGTCGGACGTTTTCTATATTGTGCAGATCTCGTCTTGTCAGAGTTGAAGCTGTGGAAATTAATCGGGAATCTTAAATTTTAATTTTAAGGTGAGTTGGCTGCTTGGATAGAACGGGAAAGGGCGACAGAGTTTTATTTTTACCGACCGTACATCTTTTGAGGAGGGCATGTTTAAAAAAGAAATATGATTCGTTTGTATCTGAATTTATTTATAGAATACATGTTAATGTAGATTTGAACATAACGTTAACTGCAGAGAAAATTTACTTTTTTCATCACCTTAAATTTTCAAATGGTCATTGCTTTCATATGGTATATTATACACAGAGAATAAATGTGTTTTACCACTAAAATAAGTCCATGTACACATTTAAAAAAAACCAACTTGTCCTTAAGTAATTTCTGATTTAAAGGAATTGTTTACCAGTAAATATAGAATAACTGCAGATAATTGCAATGATTTTCAAATATTGGTATGATACTTTTAAATAAAGAACTCTTGAAGGACATATTTTAATATATGCACGTAAAATTTATGGGTACATATCATGTAAAGGGATCAATTACAATAACAACTTCTCAGTTATAATGATACGTCAAAACAATTATAACACAAATTTCAAAACCTGAAAACAACTATGAGTTTAAAAATAAAAAAAAGTGATCAAGATTGTACATTAAATAAATTTTTGACATTTATTTTAGCATGTGGTTTTATATGAAATATATGGGGGGTTACAGAATAGAGAATAATAGACCAATGCGACATAAAAATGGGCTAAGTAAATAACGAATATAGAAAAAATAGTTTAACAAAAATAGAGAATAGAGAATAATGGGGTGCTCAAACATAAGAATAGAGAATAAGGGACAAAAAATATAGAGAAAAGAGAAAATTACCCAAAAATTAAAAGAATACAATTGTTGTCTGCTCTTTGGTTGGGTTGCTGTCTCTTTGACACATTCCCCATTTCCATTCACAATTTTATTTTAAAGATGAAGGATCCCGATCCAGACCCTTATATATAGCGGACTTTTCAAGTGGGAAAACACTTTTGACTTCTGACTGTTGTAGTTGTGACACATTGATAGTCTGTATTTGTCATTATTCAATGTCTTAATTCATTGGCTAAATGATGGCTTGTGTGCGAGGAAAACAAATAATACAATCTTGTAGAAAACAAATGATGATACACTCTCTCTTGGCAGATGCCTTGTTTGATTTTCTTCTGACATGTTTTTTTAAATCAACGTTGTCTTATTTTTTTCTAGATTGAAAGCAAACTGCTTTCTCAATAACCTTCTGATTTTTTTTTTAAGAAATTTAGAATCAAACAATTTACTTAAACAAACATGCCCCCGTCTAACACGTAATATTCCTTACCAATTTACTTTCAGTAATTTTATATTTGTACAATTTTCTTTTGTGTAATATAAAGGCATTGGGAGTGTAGACAAACCATATTTAATAAAGGATTAAAATTACATAAAGAGAGGAGAAAGTTACCATAGGGATATTAAAACTCATAAGTAAAAAACGAACTTACAATGCCATGGCAAAACACGAAAAACGATCAAAATACAAACAGCAATACACAAACACACATAGCAAACTAAAAACTGAGCAACATCAACCCCGCCAAAACCGTGGGTGATCGCAGGTACCACGAAAGGGTAAGCAGATCCTGGCCAACATGTGGTATCCATAAGAAAGGTATATGTATACCGATGTATTTTAAACTTTGATGTTTGGACAATCTATAGAGTGGATACGTGCTGTAGTTGACGGAGTTGTTTTGTAGAATATATTATGTAAACGAAAAATGTTGAATCTAAAGTTCCAATGAATATGTCTGTGAATTATCAAGGTTCGGTGCTTGATAGTAGAGCAAGATGGAATACAATGACATCAAAAGATTGGGCCACGATACAAATGTAATCAAAATGAGGTTTATCAAAATTATTTAACTGATCAAAACCATTTAAACATATACAGAGAGATACACCAATTTTGACGGTATTAAGTCTGACATCTGAGTCGTACCTGTGTGTCCGTGAGGCTGTATCAAATTAAAAGAAATTTGATTTTAAAAAAGTTTATTTATGTCAAATCTATTCGTACCAGTAAACTTGGCAATAAGTCAAGCTACCCTTCTCGAACAGATCATGTCGTGAATTTAGCTGATACAACATATTATATATATATATTTTGTTTTGCATAGGTGATAGTGTGAATAAAAGTATATAGTATATAAATCAATTCAATTTTCATTATATATATTCAAAACACTGTAAAATGTTTAACGTTTGCCTATTGATCACATTTTAAAGTTCTTCATAGGCCTTTGATATGTCGACAGTGTATGCTTAAGGAACAACCGATTAACTTCAAAGGGAAGAGTATGTGCTTTTTATTTATTAGTTTAAAAGTTGTTTTTCAACAGATGGTCACATTTTATTTTTTTTTCTCAACAGCAATCGATCCAAATCATTGTTTTATACCAAGTCGAAACAGAATATTTATTGTTTTTTTTTTCATGGAACAGAAAGTAAAATATGTAATCCCAAATATTTTCCCCATAGTTTGATAAAACCGAATATTTGTCAATGCTGCAGCAGATTATTTATTTTTCTTCCCATGAAATCGAATTTTGATTCTTTTTTTTTTCTTTAAAAACAACATCCTTTTAATTTAAATATTGATTTTCTTCTCATATATGTGCTTATATTTTATATAACAGACACAAAACAAAAAAAACAAAAAAAAAAAAAACAATACTGTAATACAAATTGCCGATAATAAGAATAATTTCAATTTATTTTTTGATGCTGACTTCAGCGGTTCAAATATAACAGAACCCCGAAAAAAAAGCATACTGTTAATACAAATTGCCGATAATAAGAGTAATGGCAATTCATTTCTGACCATAATAAGAGAATTTCAAATTACTTTTGATATTCTTGTTGATTAAGTCGATTTCAGTATAAAAAAAAACAAAAGTGCTTAAATATTCTATATGTGACCGGAACTTTGTTTACTTTATGTTAGGCGCATCGTCAGGAGTTGTCGTATGTCTTATCTTGATAAGATTTGCTTACCCTTCCAGAGCACATGAGATCGCTCCCAGTTTTTGGTGGGGTTCGTATTGCTCAATCTTTAGTTTTCCATGTAATGTTTAGTGTGCTGTTGTTTGTTTGTTTGTCTTTTTCTTTTTTAGCCATGGCATTGTCAGTTTATTTTCGACTTATGAGTTTGAATGTCCTTTTGGTATCTTTCGCCTCTCTTTTTGGTGCGTTTCTTTATTTGGAAGATTAGGTTTTAATGGCAGATCTTGGTGTGTTTCTGTTATTCTATTCCAATCTTATTAGACCTTAAAGCTATCAATATTACCTATATATTGTTAAAGGTTTTGTTACTGGTTAGATATCTTTTGATTATTCAGTACTTTAAATTGATATCTTTGACGATTACGCGACATCTTTTTTTGGATTATATATAGCCTATTTTTTCTATTTTAGTAACACGGACATTGGCATGGAGACACTAGATTTGCCAGACATACCTGTGCCGATCCTTATGCTTATTTTGTTGTTTTTCTCACTTTATTTGTAAGTATATATTTTTATTCTGTTATAATGTAGGTTTATTGCACCATAGATATAATAGCCATAGATAAAGTATGAACCCACATCAAAAGCAGATGATATTTGCCGAAATTTTATCACCCTCTTATTATATACATGTCACACTTGGTGTTAATTAGCCTTTATTGGCAATTGCCGATTGATATCTAATTAATTGTGAACCGGGGGAGTAATATGTCATTCTTCGGTAGTTATCGTAATCTTCCGGTACATCATTTACATGGTAGTTCCTGAAAGTTGAAATTTATTATAAAGCAATGCGAGAAAGAAAAAAGAAGGATACGTACAAATGACACTTAACACCTTATCTCTTTGTATTTATACAAGACTACTCGATATGAGCGTAATTTAACTGTTTTGTTAAAAATAGGTTATTTGATACAGATTTGATACAGTTTTAATTTGTATATATACCTTTCATTATACACGGTGTAATTCCTTGGCATTTTGTTTGGAATGTTTATATACGTGCTTAAAATGCAAGTAAAGATGACCGATGTTTACATGGTTCTTATTAGTCCTGAATATGCATCAAATATTTGCCACTGAACGTTGTGAATCAACGATCATGTACCCAGCAAACAAAATAACGTTAATAAAACGTGATTATAACGTAAAATTTTGTGTTATAATTACGTACTTACGAACGTATTTTAACGTCATTTTGTAGACTCCAAGCAACGTCAAAGCAACGTTCCAAGAAACGTTAAAAAGAAACTTAAAACTAACGTTAAAGTAACGTTTTTGTTTACGTTATTTACTTACAACAAACTAACGTTAGCGTAACATCCATTATCACGTCATATATTAATATTAAACGAACGTTTGAGTAACATTTCTTATTATGTTATATATTTACATAAAGCTGACATTACAGTAACATTTCTTATAGTTACATAAAACTAACGTTACTGTAACATTTACTAATAACATGGCATTTGATAGAGAAAAACTTTTAAGTTACATTGTTGAGTAATATTATTAACTTTTATCAACTCTAATAAAACACTCCTTTCTAATGTAACAATTTCTGTACCTTCATCCTGGAACTGTCCTTGCATACTTAGCTATTTTTTTATGTTACATTATCCGATAACAAGTTCTTTGCTTGTATCTTTCGTGGAAGATTCTATTCAACCTATCCAGTCACTAAGAAGTGTTACAATTTATATCATATGCAACACACAACTAGTAACCAGAAAGGTACGGCTACTGCTCCAGAAATGCTAAAAATATATCTCAATGTTCAGTCATGACATAACTCAATGTATATGTAATGACAAATTAATATTTTTAAAACATATTGTATTAGTATTATTTACTATGATACTAACACAAGTGTACTAATACTATTAAATTTTGCAACTAAGGTTTTAAATGTAAAATATATTTAAACTTAAATAGGAACGACACTAGTGCATCTTCATCTTTCAAGAACTAGTAAAGACATCTTTGAAAACACTTTAAAAAATGAAAACCAAGAATATTCTTTAGAAAAATAATGCGATACTGTAATAGAAAAAAAACCCTTCTTATAATCATTTGAAATCTGAACTATGATATATTAAAAGGAAGAACAGTGGAATATGAAAATATTGAACATTAAAAAAATCAAATGATTTTCCCCCTAAGTCTCCGAATAAGCGATATAAATTAATAGATATAAGAAGATGTGGTATGAGTGCCAATGAGACAACTCTCCATCCAAGTCAAAATTTTATAAAAGTAAACCTATATAGGTCAAAGTACGGTCTTCAACACGGAGCCTTGGCTCACACCGAACAGTAAGCTATAAAGGGCCCCAAAATTACTAGTGTAAAACCATTCAAACGGGAAAACCAACGGTCTAATCTATATAAAAACGAGAAACGAGAAACACTTATGAACCACATCAACAAACGACAACTACTGAACATCAGATTCCTGACTTAGGACAGGTGCAAACAAATGCAGCGGGTTTAAACGTTTTAAAGGTACCAAACCTTCACCCTTTTTCTGAAACAATAGTGTAACATCACAACATAGAAAGACACACTATAAAATATCAACTGAAATAGCTTAACTCAATCAAAGGACATATTAACACCATTGAACATACACTGAACAAATAAATTTGACCTATGATACAATGTAAATACAAAATAAATAAACTAAGGAAGAATAATAAAAGTAACATGTTATATCGGTATGAAATGTTAAACAATTTAAGAAAAACAATATGCTCGAACAAAAATATCAGCCATTTGCAATAACTTTAACCACAGGTAAATGAAAATAATTTTGTTGTTAGGTATACGTGTACAGTTACAATAGAGAAAGGAAATATTTTACAAAATAAATAATTTTGATGTTCATAGTACGAAGTGGAAATTTATATTAGTACCAAACACTTATCAAAGCTGGTATATAGACCAGATATAACCCTGAATAACATTAAATAACAAAAAAGCATTACAATTAGTATCAACAGGTCAAATAAACAAGAAAGTACGATTCGAGAGTACTCGCACTACATTATAATATGTGCTAATCCAAAATAAACTGACCATCAAGCATAGGCGTATTTAAAATTTGCAATGTTGATGAGTTTCGACAAGGATTAAATAGAGTCTTGACAAAGTACAAATAAATTAAAATGATCCCATGAATTGTTCAATGTTTATTCTGTTCATGTCGTATGATTGAAAAAAATTGACAAAATTTTACTTACCGATGTTTCACTAACTAATTACTTTTAGCGTAAAGATCGAAGCGCATAAATAATTAAATGTAAACAAAAATTTGCTCATTTTAAACTCCTTGTAATTATGATAATGGCACTCTATGTTTTCTTCTTTTTAAATGACGTCATATACTAGCGTATGACATCATGTTATAGAATGGTTAGTTATTTAACGTAAATTAATATGTGTATTTAACGTTAAATAAATATTGAAAATTACGTATTTGAAAAAACGTTATGTAGTCGTTGTACTGTCGTATTAATATTACGTTATAATTTCGTATAGAAAAAACGTAATATTTTAACGTTACATTTACGTAATTTCAACATTATAAATAAGACGTTATGTTTTAACTTTATACGAACGTTATTAAAACATAAAAATACATTTCTTCGACGTTATACTAACGTTATTCTAACGTAATACGTGATCATCTTAAAGCATGGAATACTATGAGGGAATTACTGTAGACCTTAGCAAACATTTTGTTCTTCTAAAAGTTGCACGACTGTACCGAGAATTTTTAAAGAACTATGGCTTTTGTCGTTCAACGACATAGAAATAAAACCATGCAGTCATGCATTGACATTTTAACAAATACATATTAATATAGGTGGAATCATTCTCTACAGAAGATTGGCAAATTATTTAGTTGTACTTACCATTAGTTAGATTCTTTTTGCTTTTGGTAAATCAAAATGCAGATATAGGTAAGACATAAACAAAAAGAATTGTCAATTTTCAAGTACTTGTAATGGAACGCCATCTTAGCGTCTTTCTGAAAATGTTAAATGACGTCACATTCCAGCATGGGATTTAAAGTTATACAATGGTTAGTAATCAGACGTTACATCATTTTGTTAATTTAACATTATATAAATGTTATTAATTTACGTTTTCAATAACATTATTTAGACGTTGTACTATGGTATAAATGTTACCTTATAAATTTGTTCAAATACAAACGTTAATAGAATAACGTTAGCTTTACGTGAGTTCAACATTACAAATGTGACGTAATAATCATAATGTTCAACCAACGTTATAAGAACATAAAAAAATAACGTTAAAGATAGGTTACTAAATAACGTTTATTTTCAACATTATATTAATGTTATCAATTAACGTTTTCAATAACATTATTTAGACGTTGTACTATGGTATAAATGTTACGTTATAAATTCATTCAAATACAAACGTTAATAGAATAACGTTACCTTTACGTAAGTACAACATTGCAAATGTGACGTAATAATCATAATGTTCAACCAACGTTATAAGAACTTTAAAAATAACGTTCAAGATTGGTTACTTCATAACGTTTATTTTAACGTTTTCCTACTGTTATTTTAACGTTACACGTAAACCTAACGTAAATATAACGATACCATAACGTTATGTTTACGTTGTGTGTTTGCTGGGTCACTGTAATCGAAAATACACACAAATAGGTTCATACCAAATCAAAGAAGTGATATGAATAAAGTACACAAAAAGTACGTTGACAACTGAACGGGCAGACTTACAGAGGGATATATATATATATAGCATATTTATGGTACGAATAATACCTCTAGCACAATTGTAAGAAGGAAGGAAAATAAACCATGAATGACACAGGACACAACTCCTATATTTTAATTTTCTCATAGCCATTATAACGCTTAATATATATATTGTTTACTTCAAAAATGAAATCGACAATCAGAATATACCACCAGCTACTCAATTGCAAAACAAGCACGAAAAATGGTTAGCGGAAAGGTAAACAGAAGAAAAAAATTCAGAGACATGTGCCTGTGCTATTTCCCAATTATTTAATGTATTTCAGTATGTCCACCACATACGTTTTCTTCACCAACGTTTAAAAGATTGAAATACGCGATGTTAAGATTTGAATAAGAGGAACTACATCGCAAGGTATACAAGAAGATATATTAAAAGATGTTTTTGATAAATGTTTTACTGATATAATAAAAACAACATTATATATACACAAATAAAATATTTGCAAATCATTTTTTTTATGTCAAGTCGAGTTTCTGTTTTATACCCTCTTCCACTGTAAATTTAAGCTGCAACTCATTAAGAATAAATTTTTGACATGACAATAATATCACCAATTTGAGATTTAAACAAATAACATTCAATAAAATCAAGTGACATGGAAATTTCTAATGTAAGTATATTTAAGCAACTAGCTCAAGCTTTTATGATCCACAGTGCAGACATTTAATAAGTGTTTAATGTATTCCTTTTAGCTCTCTTTATTTTCAAAAACTTCTTGTTACCGTAACGACAGAAAGTTTTAACACCTGTAAAAATCTTTGTTTTTTTTTTTTAAATAATAATTTCTTTCTTCTGGCATAAAATAAGATTTCACTATTTTGAATCTCGATAAAAACTTTTTTCTTTAAATCGCCATAGAAAAATTCGACTCGGTTCGACCTCTTAACCACGCATATCATCAGTAAACGATATGTCTCCTCTTGTCAATCATACAGGTCTTATTTCCCGAGTGCAACCGATGCAAGTGCTATGACAATTTAATTTTATATACCTGTTAAGTCCATTTTCTATGATTTCTCTATTTTATTATTTCGACAACAGCATAACCGTCTCATTTGTTGACCGATTTTCTCCAAATAAATTACAATCCAAACAACTTTTACAATCAGACGCTTCGTATTGCTTCCGCCTCCTGACATATTTTTACTTGAGACAGGTAACGCACATTAATTATTGGCTGATAAGACGAGTGCCCGATAATTTAAATATAATTATGATAAGTAATTAGTCTATTGGGAGGATGTCGGCAAATATCATCTACATCACAGGCCACTACGCGCAGTACCGTACTTTTGATATTTCAAAGGAAACTACATGAGGCTTAGTGGGACATATTCTGAGTTCTTTATCTATGGCTATTATATCTATGATTGCACCAATAGTTACGAAACGTGTCCCGAGCAGTATATCATATTGCACTAACTTGTGATTAGAGAGATTGCCGAGTAGTAACGATCGAGGTCTGGAATAACATTCATCAAATGATGCTTAAGTCGAGACGAAAACTTTAGAATCTACCAAAGATCTTCCATTATGAGATCTGTATGTGGTTGAATTGTTTCGCTGGATTCCCGCCTCGTGTTAACTAAACGCACATATCCAATCACCAGCCCAGTAGTTAGCACTTCTGTGTTGACATGAATTATCATTGAAATGGTCATAATTATAAATTAATTGTTTACAAAACTTTGAATTTTTGAAATACTAAGGCTTTTCTACCTCAGGAATATATAACCATAGCTGTATTTCGCAAACATTTTTGGAATTTTTGGTCCTCAATGCTCTTCAACTTCGTACTTTATTTGGCCTATTTAACTTTTTTGATTCGAGCGTCACTGATGAGTCTTTTGTAGACGAAACGCGCGTCTGGCGCAAATACAAAATTTCAATCCTGGTATCTATGCATGATGAGTTTATTTATCCATTCCAGCTCAACCAAAGTATAAGTCACAGTAACTTAATTAGTGTTATAAATTTTTGTATAATAATACCGTTATGGGTATTGTCAAGGATTTGTATAGTACAAATCCTTGGTATTGGTTAATGTTTTACACTACTACTAGTTCCGAACAATATGTAGCTTAGGAATAGGACAAATAAAATAAAAAGTCAATTTAGGCATTGAACAGACAAATTAGCAATAAGCTGATTGTTGAAGATATTTTTCTCAAGTTTGCACGCTCTCCGTGCAAAACATATGCAAATATCGCTCATGATGTACGTAAGCAATCTTTCATTGCTGAAAACTATGGGATTACCTTAAGTATTTCTTAATGGTTGGTATGCCTTGTAGCATATTTGTCTCTATGATCCCCATCTGATGATTCCTAAGAGGTTCTCTTGATAGTTCATTTAGTGAAGGTCATCAAACGCAGCAAAAAAGACTTGTTTTACATTAACCTATACTCTCTGGTCAGTTCCGGTTTCATTTTTTAGCTACATATGTTGCTAGCCTTCATGTTCTAGCCATTTTGTCAGGTTTTAGATATAGGAAGATGTGGTGTGAGTGCCAATGAGACAACTCTCCATCCAAATAACAATTTATAAAAGTAAACCATTATAGATCAATGTACGGCCTTCAACACGGAGCCTTGGCTCACACCGAACAACAAGCTATAAAGGGCCCCAAAATTACTAGTGTAAAACCATTCAAACGGGAAAACCAACGGTCTAGTCTATATAAAAAACGAGAAACGAGAAACACGTTTAAATTACATAAACAAACGACAACTATTGTTTACTTAGGGAGCTACCATTTGATTTTTATGGGGGCTAGGATGAAATTTGAAAAAATGGCCAGGACAGGAGTTTTGAGTAAAAAAAAAAGGCAGGATGAGATTATTTGCAAAAAAAAGAGGCAGGATGACAATTTATGTAAAAAAAAAAGTCAGGATAAACTAAAAAAAAAGGCAGGACCGAATAGAATGAAAAATAAAAAGGCAGGACCGAATAGAGGGAAAAATAAAAAGGCAGGACAAAATTTTTCATCCTAGCCCCCACCCCCCCACCCCATAAAAATCAAATGGTAGCTCCCTTACTATGATACCAGCGTTCATTTGCATCCCACTTTGCCTGGGTTTTTATGCTTGATACCAACGTTGTCAGGGTTCGTTGCTATCCATGTTGTCAGTGTTCTTTTTTCACTCATATTGCTAGGGTTTTTTGCTACCCATCATGGGTTTTCCTGAGTTGTTAGTTGGAAGTGATGGATACAGTTTGCATAGATATCAACTCGAAATTCGGATCAAAACTATCTTTATTTTACAAATAGTATGTCGTTATAGTTTTCATTTTGATTGAACTTAATGTAGAAAAATGGTTACTGAATATTTAACCGTATACCTTTTTAAACCAAAACCAGTCTAAACTGCATACCATATCTTATTTTGTTTATAAACGTTCAGTCACCAACAAATCCAACTTCCGAAGCAAGGTTGTCGGCTCTCCGGACATTCCCGAAGTCCTGCGTTTGGAAGTTGCAACAAATCAAACCCCGGTATGATGGTTTTACATTTATTTATCTATCATCAGTATAAATATAATTATGCCAGTCTAACGCTCATATCATATTTATAGAATAACTAATCGAAGAATTCAAAAAGAGAAAAATATTCAACGAGTGACCGAACAACACATTAATTCACGAATGCGCGTAGCGCATGAGTTAAGTATCAGTGTTGTTCGGTCACGAGTTGAATATTTTCGATATTTGAATGCTTTGATTAGTTATTCTTTATTACATTGGCAAAGGGCTTTTTAATGAAATGAATGTAGAAAATGTAAGGAACTATATCTTTTTCTACACATTCACAATTTGTTTTGATCCGACGTTATCGACGTCTTGACAACGCCTATTGTTGTATGACGTCAGAGAGTGAAATAACCACGTTTATTTCACATGTGAAATTATCGGTTTTATTTGACTGGGAAATCAATGTAATTCATTGCTACCAATGTAATAATTTTCGATATTTGAATTCTTTGATTAGTTATTTTTTATTACATTGGAAAATGGCTTTTTGTGAAATTAAAGTAGAAAATGTAAGGAACTATATTGTTTTCTACGCATTCACAATTTGTTTTGATCCGACGTTATCGACGTCTTGACAACGCCTATTGCTGTATGACATCAGAGGAATGAAATAACCACGTTTATTTCACATGTGAAATTATCTTTTTTATTTCACTGGGAAATCAATGTAATTCATTGCAACCAATGTAATAATTATAGAATAACTAATCGAAGAATTCAAATAGAGAAAAATATTCAACGAGTGACCGAACACCACATTAATTCACGAATGCGCGTAGCGCATGAGTTAATTATCAGTGTTGTTCGGTCACGAGTTGAATATTTTCAATGTTTGAATTCTTTGATTAGTTATTCTTTTATTACATTGGCAAAGGGCTTTTTAATGAAATTAATGTAGAAAATATAAGGAACTATATCTTTTCTCTACGCATTCACAATTTGTTTTGATCCGACGTTATCGACGTCTTGACAACGCCTATTGTTGTATGACGTCAGAGAGTGAAATAACCACGTTTATTTCACATGTGAAATTATCGGTTTTATTTGACTGGGAAATCAATGTAAGTCAGCTGTGTCCCTTAAATTTTATGACATTTAAATAATAATTTGATCAATCCGATTGAAGTACATTTCGTGTGTTCCGCTTAACTTACAGGATCTAACAACAACCTGTTTTACTTTATCTTCTGGTACTTATTACATCAGCCAATGAAATTTCAGTCTTCAAAAATTTGAAGTTGTGTACCATAACGACAAAACAAGAGGATTCCGAAAAGTCTCTTACACAGAAAGTAAAACAGAGCGTTGTCATATCCTTGTAAGCAAAACATTGTTACATGATTTGTATTTTAATCAAATTGTAATTTGAGGCAAAAAAATCTGACATTTGTAAACCCAAAGAGCTTTGATAATTCAATTTCTTGTTGGAGAATGATTCCAAGAAATCAGACATTTTGTTTAGCGTAAAAATACAATAAGGGAATAGGTTTTGGCAAACACAAAAATATCATGGAACTTTTGATACAATTAACACTGTCTAAAATATACAATTTGCCAATGACAAACTGGTTTTTATTGTTTAATTGTATATATCTTAGATTGTCACAATTCTTTTTAGTTGAGACAACGATTAATTTCCTTTTGAGACAGTGATTGAGATATTATATTTTTTAGATACACCGCATGGAAGCATTCGTTATGGAGAAGGTTGGGGTATCCAGGACCGATACCATTTCCTTTTCTTGGTAATCTTAAAGACATGGCCCTTAAGGTAATACTGTAATAGTGGATTGATTAATTGATTGATTTTTGATGTTTTAACACCTCTTTCAGCTTTATTGGCTATAGTGGCAGTTTTTATTGGTTGAAGAAGCTGGAGTGTCCGGGCAGAACCGCTGACCTTCGGGAGGAAACTGGCAATCCTATCCAATTAAGATTGGACTGTAATGGTGGAACGTACACACTTCTACAGCTAAATCAAATGTAACATGCAACTGAAAAAAACTCATAATATCGAATACAGTAAAACTGAGTCTTTATTTTCACTTTTCAAGCAATAAGAATCCTTGAGTGTGATATTTAACTTGCTAATGAGTTAACTGATATTGTCCCATAACTGAAACCGCCTAGTTGGTCCCCTTGAAGTGTGCTTGCCTCGGGTGAAGGAGGTAGTGATTTTGATCCCTTGCCCAGCCAAACTAAATACTTTAAAATTAGAACCACTAGTAAACCAATTTTGAGCTGAACAGCTCTTAACAGACTAACCAATAAATTTTTAAGTCATGTTCAGTCTTTCAGTTAAATTTCAGACTTACTCGCTGTAGTTAATTAAGCACTGTTACAATTCGCTTGCAGTCAAATAAGGTCTCTTCATATTATGTTCAGACTATTTATTGGCTGTTATTTACCTGTAATATTAACGCAACACCATACTGAATTGTCTGATGAAGTAATGAACAATACTGGATTGACTGCAAGCAAAATGTCTGAACAGTTACTGTACTGAATTTACTGCAAGAAAATATATTTATAGAAAAAAAAATCTTAACAAGACTTAACGTTTTAAATTTCAGACTTTTCAGATGATGTTGATATCAAAACTACCGTTTAAGATTTAAATTCAGTTATTTAATTGGTGTGAGTTGTGTGGCTAATCTTCCTGTGGACTAGTAGTACCTTGGGAACTCACACTTTAACAATTCGGCTTAGCGTGTCGGTCTAGAATAAATCAGGGTTTATATTTATATCACATCAACATGTTCTCGTTCTGAATATGCATTTAATTTGCCACTGGACGTTAAAAAACCAACCATCCATCCATCCGAAAATTGAGTTGAGACAAATATCTGTAATACATTTACGATGACCGATATACCTTGCCGGCTTACAACATATACATTGAAAAGAAATAATGTAAATCCAAATTAAAAAAACGGAAAGCTTAAATTATACCAGATATCATAATGATATAAGACTCATAATGAAGTGTCGGATATACGAAGGACTGGATGGGATTTACTGAATGAAGCATAATCGGCAAATGATATGCAAAAAATTGCATAAAGAATTAAAGGATACAAAAAATGAAGATCCCCATCCGTGCCTCATATATGCATGAGATACTAATACTAGTAATTCTTCCACTTAGTTACCTTCATTGATTTTCTTTTCACCTTAACTGGTTTAATATAATTCAGAAGGTGTCGTTTGTTGCTGTATACCATATTTGTATTTTGATCATTGTTTCTTTTTTTTTTTTTTACATATATGTATATTTCAGGGATCTTGAAAAATATACGCATAAATATCTATATTCATTTACCTCTTCAATGTGATTATTCCTTAAGTACCATTTTTATTGAGTCGAACTTTATAGGAAGCCGATGAAAGATCTAGGAAGGCAAGAAAAATCTTTCCCTTCGCCGACTTTTTCATCGAACAAATTCCGTTAAGTGTGAACATGTGAACCTCCAGCATCTATCTGCCTTTTCGGAATGCACCTTGAATTTCACCAAGTATCCTTTATCTTCAATATAACTAATAAAAATATCACTGCTCTATGAATTAAAAAAAATGTAGCCGTCATTTGCAGGGAGTTAGCAAGAATGACCAAGACTTAGTTCCAAAGTATGGTGGTGTTGTAGGGTAAGTGATTACACATTATGGATTGTTTAAATCATCGAAATTATTTTGCGACACAAAGCGTTTAAAAATACAATTGAATATTCAATACCTGATTATAAATCAACAACAAAAGTTATTGTTCCCGATTGTCCGACAGATATGCTAGCAGGGTATATTTTACAAACATTTCATGTTAGAGGCAAATAACTCCGGATGTCCTTGCTTATAAAAAGTGAAACGAGCATGGTGTATTGCGGATGATCTGACAGCAAGTTTCATTTATAAAGTGCATTACACACTTATGGCAAAAACAGGATTGCAAAAAGGTGATTACGCAATGATTATTCATAAAAACTGCAGTACATCAAAACCATCAAAACTTGCTCTTTCCATACATGGTTTGTATAGACAGGGATAAAGTTTGTCCTACCTATCTGTTAAATCCCTGTTATATTTGAAAAAAAGAAGCAAAGTCGGGAATTTGAAAATTGCGTACAATAAAATATCGTCGTCGAATCTTAACGATACATTTGTCTCTTAATATTGACATCGATGAAGTTAAGTTATATTATTTGGCTCAAGTCAACCATTATTTCTGTTTTCGGCTGTTGCGTCTAAAATTGAATAGATAGCTGCGAAGGCTTGTTTTGCCTTATATAAAAAGCAAGTTTGCTACTTTAATAAATAAACACTGATATGCTAACTTCGGATTAAGCAGAGTAATAATTTTGGTGTTGTAAGTTCAAAATTTTTCTGATGGAATATTACAGTATTGTACTCACCTAGAATCTTAAGAAGTATTTTTTGTGGTTTTTAGAAATTTAAAGACATCGTAAGTTTTTATAGGTAAAATGTATATGCTGAATAGAATATATGTAAGATTTACATGCATATATAACAGGATTCATCTGATTTTGACTTGACTTTGACTTGCATTGACCAAGTCAGCTTTTATGTTACATGTAATTAAACCTTAATTGTTCGCATGGATTAATCCGTTATAATTTTATTTCTGTGCGACAAAGCTTCAATGATATACAATATGTGTCAGTGTACTGCTTGTGTATTTTAGCATATATAATGGCACAATCCCTGTACTATTAGTGACGGATCCAGATTTAATCAAAGAAATATTCATCAGAGAATCCCAGACATTTACAAATCGTGTAGTGAGTATTGGCCAATGGGTGTCGAAGATGCAAGGTTATATCTTATTGTCAGTAATAATTTAAAACCGTTCGATGGTCTTTATTAATTATATGCAATAACTTGTCTTACAGTTACATTTTTCTATTGTGTTTTTACTTTTATGAAACATGACATAGAAAGGCGAAGGATGGTTGGAGTTGTGCGCAAATAAAACTGTTTTTATCCAAACACAACAAAGTCAGGCTATGTAGACCATGTGTAATCCATTATATTTGTCTTAATGTGAAAGTTTATTTTTGTATTGTCGAAAAATAACCAGTAATTCGTTATTCTCATTTTTGTAGTATAAAGTAAAATAACAAAAACCGAACTCCAAAGGAAATTCAAAACGAAAAGTCCTTTATAAAATGGCAAAATCAAAAGCTCAAACACATCTAACGAATGGAAAACAATTGTCATATTCCTGTCTTTGTACAGGCATTTCCTTATGTAGAAAATGGTGGATTAGTAGAAAAAAACTGGTTTTATAGCTAGCTAAACCTTTCATTTGTATGACAGTCGCATTGGAATCCATAATATTCGTTTAAGTTTCCAGGATCTTACCAAGATAGCAAAACATATGCATTATTCATTGATATTAATAAAGAACAAAGAGTAAAATAAACTTTTATATCAATTCTGCTGCATGTTGCGAATTTTCATCAACATATACATGTTGAAACGATTATTTTATATTATAGGTTATTTTATAATATAGGTTATTTTATATTATAGGTTATTTTTCCTGTCGATGAGGTGCTCGACAGTATGATTTCTGTCTCGGAAGATGAACACTGGAAATTCATTAGAAGCATAATGCAACCAACATATACTTCAGGAAAGCTCAAAAATGTATGTCTAAAATAAGTGTCATACAAATTATTGCATGCAATTATCGTTTCGAATTTTATTTTTGACTTGGATAGCTATTTAAATTCAGAGCCTTTATTTCGTAGATATTGATAGTATAGTTTTGGTTTATCCAAACGGATTTTCCATGGTCAAATATTACTTTTCGATCAATAATTGACTACTCTATAATACAAGCATAGATCGAATGTTTCATTAATAGAGAATGATTACGTAACAAAGTTGGAATATCGGTAGTTTTCTGAACTTTCCTTTGACAAAAGCGGCTTTATACTCTTGCAAATGACTTTTTACTTTTATCTGAACACCAAATGAAACACGATAGGGGCCCTTGGTGGCCGAGTGGTCTAAGTAGTTCATCTACTGTACCACTAGCCTGTCAACACTAAGGTTGTGAGTTTGAACCCTGCACGTGGCAGGTGGGTTCGACTCCCAATCTTAATTGACATCGACTGTCAGTTTTCCTGACGAAGGTCAGTGTTTCTCTCCGGGCACTCTGGATTTCTACTCCAATAAAAACTGACTGCCACGTTATAGCTAATAATCCTGAAAGTGGCGCTAAACACCAGCAATCAATCAATCTTAACACAGACTTGGATGTCTTAACTTGACAGAACTGTAAAGGTCATTGAGATTAGATTGAAGTAAATTAAGAAGCGTTGACAGAATACATCTACTTCATTTGAACTTTGGTGGATAGTTGTCTCATTGGCAATCATACCACATCTCCTTTTTTAGTTCACCTGGCCCAAAAGTGCCAAGTGAGCTTTTCTCGTCACTTGGCGTCCGTCGTCCGTCGTCTGTTAACTTTTACAAAAATCTTCTCCTCTGAAACTACTAGACCAAATGAAATCAAACTTGGCCTAAATCATTATTAGGGTATCTACTTTAAAAAATGTGTCCGATGACCCAGCCTGCCAACCAAGATTGCCGACATGGCTAAAAATAGAACATAGGGTTAAAATGCAGTTTTTGGCTTATATCTCTGAAACCAAAGCATTTAGAGCTAATCTGACATGGGGGCAAAATTGTTTATCAGGTCAAGATCTATCTGCCCTGAAATTTTCAGATAAATCGGACAACCTGTTGTTGGGTTGCTGCCCCTGAATTGGTAATCTTAAGGAAATTTTGCCGTTTTTGGTTATTATCTTGAATATTATTATAGATAGAGATAAACTGTAAACAGCAATAATGTTCAGCAAAGTAAGATCTACAAATAAGTCAACTTGACCAAAATTGTCAATTGACCCCTTAAGGAGTTATTGCCCTTTATAGTCAATTTTAACCATTTTCGTAAATTTTGTAATCTTTACAAAATCTTCTCCTCTGAAACTACTAAGACAAATTTAACCAAACTTGTCCACAATCATCATTAGGGTATCTAGTTTAAAAATGTGTCCGATGACCCCGCCCGCGAACCAAGATTGCCGGCATGGCTAAAAAGTAGTACATAGGGTGAAATGCAGTTTTGGCTCATATCTCTGAAATCAAAGCATTTAGAGCAAATCTGACGAAGATAAAATTGTTCATTAGGTCAAGATCTATCTGCCCTGAAATTTTCAGACCAATCAGGCAACACGTTGTTCGGTTGCTGCCCCTGAATTGGTAATTTTAAGAAAATTTTGCAGCTTTTGGTTATTATCTTGAATATTATTATAGATAGAGATAAACTGTAAACAGCAATAATGTACAGCACAGTAAGATCTACAAATAAGTCAACATGACCAAAATTGTCAATTGACCCCTTAAGGAGTTATTGCCCTTTATAGTCAATTTTTACAATTTTCATAAATTTTGTAAATTTTGTAAATTTTACAAAATATTTTCCTCTGTAACTACTGGGCCAAGTTCATTATAGATAGAGATAATTGTAAGCAGCAAGAATGTTCAGTAAAGTAAGATCTACAAACACATCACCATCAGCAAAACACAATTTTGTCATTTTTTTTGAAACTTGGTTAAAACACCTATATACTGTAAACCAAATCATTTTTTCGGATACTTTATTTCGTGTTTATCCCTTCACAGTCGACTTCGCGGCGAATTATTTTCACGATTTTCTAACTTTTGGCACCTATTTACATAACGGAGGACATATATTTTAAGTATTCGCGACGTTATTTTCCTACTCGCGAAAGTCGCGAAATTAAATCGCTCGCGAAAATTGGTTGGTTTACAGTATCCAGGGGCGGATCCAGCCATTTTAAAAAGGGGGGTTCCCAACCCAGGATAAAGGGGGGGGGGGGGTTCCAAGTTGAAACTTCCAACTATATGTCCCCATTCAAATGCATTGATCGTCCAAAAAAAGGAGGGGTTCCAACCCCCGAAACCCCCCTCTGGATCCGCCACTGGTATCACTTTCAATTTATCATGCCTTGCAAGGGCAGCAGCTAATTTTATCCGGTATAGAATCAGTCTACAATTGGCAAGGGACACAACCGGAGTTAAAAGTGCGTAATAACAGAATCAAATCTAATCGGTAATTGGCAAATAGACTATTGCAATTTAGATTTAGATCAAAATGACAAATACTTTCTTGAAATCAAACGTTCATGATGTAAATGAATTTTATATATTTAACAGATTCTACCAACGGTACAGAAGTCTTGTGATGATCTTGTAACTATAATTGCACAGGGAGTTGGAGGTGGTGACGTCATAGAAATGAAAGAGTGGGTCTTCTGTCTTAATATTCTGAATACAGCTTGATTATTTTTCTATGATTTCTTAAAGAAACCTTAAATGTATTTATTCCAAATACTAGTATGATAGATGTAAATATATATCTTTTCTTTTCATTTTATGCAGAGACATTTTATATCTGCTTTGCAGACCAATATTTTATCTCGGTTGCAAAGTTGAATTTTTAATAATGGCTAAGCACACCCATACATTATGATTACACTTATCGTCAAAAGATAAATATAAGCCAGGGGCGGATCCAGGATTTTGAAAAGGGGGCGTAGTATTAAAATTGGCCGAGCGGAGCAAGGCGAAAATTTTGGACATTTTTTTCCTTTTTGGCTAAAAACATAAAATAAGTGTAAAATGCATTTTATAGTTAAAGTGTAGGGTTTGGACATTTTTGGTGCCGTATTCTCTCCATCAATTGTCTATTATGAAATGATTGGATGGATCCAAAGCTATGTACTAATTAATATATTTGATGTGGGATTTGTCAGTAAAAAATTGACATGGAAAATTCTCGTTTGTTGTATGGTTAGTTAGCATATCCTCACAGATTTCTTGTTGTAAACAAGATATACGGCTATTCAGTGAAATTTACAATACGACCGACACGAAGAAAGACAAACAAGCAATTTTCATCCAAATGTTTGGTTGAAATGTTTCACCCAACAAGGAAAGTGAGGGGTTCCAAATCAACCAAAGGCTACGAATGAGTCGGAAATGACAATGAAGTTGTGAATGACGGTCGACACATGGAGACATGTAGGCCACACCCAGCAGGCAGGTTGCAGTCGGGCCTTGAAAAAAGTATTCAGTATATCAGTTCGGCGAAACACATTCCTGTCAGATATGGGATTCATGCAACCCCCAAACAAAAATTACGCCCGTTTTTATTCATCATGTTCATTTAATTCTAAATAATTCTGTTGAAAATATTTTTTTAATAGCAAAAAGTGGACAAGATTATTGTTTTCAATCCAGATACGGCCAGAATTTTGTTTAAGGCAAAATCAGGGTCAGAATTTTTCTCTAAAATATCTCAGACTGCCCCTCAGATTGAATGGTCCGTACTTTAGACTTTAAATCTATATCTAAAGCTTGGGGATCACTATTCAGCAATGTTATCAATGGGCTGGGGCGTGTGGGGTTAAACATGTTTTCGTAGGTAAATAATATTGCTGTGGAACTTTTTTTTTTCATGAGAGTGTAATAGAGTATTTCTTTCTGTTGGGTGGAATTGTGAAACAGAAGTCAATACGTTCTTGCTCAATACTTTGTCGCTTTGAAGGCGTCATGCTTGTCATCCTCAGCCTAAGCAATGTGTTACTGTAATTTGAATTTCAAAATTACTGAGTGACGTTTTTCGACGAACTGGTCAACTCCACCGTAGAGAATCACATGACTGTGACATAATCAATAATATATTACAGTAAATACGAGCGAAAAATATCTTTATAAGTAAAGAATTATCGCATAAAAATTAAATACACGGAAATGGCAAAGTTTACGAAGTCTTGTCTGATTAATAATTTTACAAAAAAAAAAAAAAGTGCAAGCAAAGGGGGCGTACGCCTTCTACGCCCCTCTGGATCCGCCACTGTAAGCATTTGTAATTTAGGATGTTTAAATCTCTTAAGGAGGTTCGCTACTCAGCTTCAAAATAACAAGCTTTTCATAACACTAGTATAAATTGATAGGGGATTATTAAAGGAACCAAAAGAGCAACAAAAAAATATAGGTCAATGTGCTTGTTTTCGAGATATTAGCCATAGAAATTTTATCGGGAAAATGTTTTCTCTTGATTTTTCATAGCTTTATCATTGACAAGTTAAAGTTCTCAAAAACTATTAAAAAATAACAAAGATTTTATAAGACTTTTACAGATGGCTTATAATTATACATGTAAAAGATTTATAAAAAGAAAATTGAGGGTCAATGGGCAAAATTTTTTAAGGCATTCAAATGGAAAAAACCAGACGATTCCGAAAATCTGACAAAAATCCCAAAACATAACAAGCGAACATCCTTAATTCAACCGATTACGAAGATATAAATCAAGGTAACAAACACAAACTGGGAATTGCATGAAAGTCCAAAAGGAGCGAATCCGGGGTCGTAGACAGGGTACACATCTCCTGCTAGGCATGCATACCAGACCAGGCGAATCAACACTCAGTCGAAATGTCACAATCGGGATTATGACATATTCGGTAAAATAACAGATCTGTTGAGTTGATTAAAGTCATTCTTCCTTATGGCTATTTTGAAACAGTTTTTTTTTGTGTGCAAAGAACACACCCCACCCTGATAAAAAAAGTCTGTATGGTGTGAACATCCACGAGATTTTAAATTTTGGAGAAGAACAAAAACAACGATTTCCTATATTACGTAATGGCGAAAAGTTATATGCAAAAGTATCTTTACAACAAAATTTGAAGACGGACTTATATCTGAAACTACAAAATGGCAAAAATCTTAAGTGGTAGGCCATTTATGTATTGCAATAAAATGAACTTTCTAAATCGGAAAACATATATACTTCAGGATTTGTGAGGATTACAACTAAAACATCAAAAAAATTAAGCACAACAACGTACCAGTATAAAACAAAATTTCACGAACAATCTACAAATTTAAACAACATCGCATCACTATGTAGTAAACAAAAATCAGATTGGTGTAAAGTTTGAGACCATTAAAAACCAAAAACGCAGTTGAGGTTGTTTTAAAATAGTTCACACACCAGTATCTAATTACCAAATTGTGAAAATAACTAAGCTACTGGTTGCTATGACGATATGCTGTACAATGGTTGATTGCATGCACTAGTCATGCATACTACCGAATTTACTACAGCGGACCTTCTAAATTGAAGAAGGCTTTGCATGACAGAATAATAACTAATTACTATTAATTGATATAGCCATATAATGGAGTTCCCAATTCCTGATATTACAACATATTACACGAACAATCATGTAACTATTAATGTCGAACATGCCAAGTGGTTACGATGAATTTTAATACTCGTCAAATAAATGAATGTGGCATCTGAACTCTTGGTCCTGAAATGATTACTATCCAGTTTTTTTCTATTTGTAGAATTTGCGGTGGATTTACGATGGATGTGATTTGTAGCACAGCTTTTGGTCTTAACACGAACTCGCTCAAAGAACCCGACAATGATTTTGTGGCCTACTCACAAGGGATACTTACGTCTGATCTTGTCAGGCCATACTTTCTCACATGTAGTAAGTTATAGCATATTCTTGATAAAGTGTATGTTTATTTCATTATTTTTACATTGTTCGAATTGGATGCTCACATATTAAATAAGATTTGAATCTTTCTCTTGACGTACCCTACTTTAACAGCCATTGCCTGGGTCTAACTAATACCTTAAAGTCAATTGCTTTTTATCATATGTGAAACCTACTCCAAATTAACTTTATATCCGAAACTCCTCAAACCAAAAACGTCAAGGATGTATCCGAAGAACCGAAGAGCTATACGACCAAAAAGGACCTAAAAATGATAGCCAAATTCCAAGGTCAACTTTGCCTGAGAAAGATGAAACCTTAGTTTCTTTATAATTTTACAATTTATATACGGACAATTTAAGAAAGGTTTGAACAGCTGCATCATTTACGTGATCAGACAATTTCTCTTTTTTAAAGTGGTGTTTCCGTTTTTGAAGAATGTGATGGGATACCTTTTCAAGGTCCCAAAATTTGGACGAGGTGTTGAAGAGTTTTTCAGAAACGTGGTGTCCCAGATTATGGCGGAGAGAAAGATAAACAAAAATGTACGTAAGAATGGAAGAGTAAATCGTTTAGTATATTTATATAAAAACAGAATATTTTATACGACGATAACAACACCGATGTGACCGTAATCAAACAACAAATATATAGAAAAATGTACTTATGCATGTTATGGGCGTTATTATAAAATGTATAGCTAAGCCTTAATTCCGTACGTTTGGTAGACATGAACAGAATATTCGATTTTATATATATATATATATGTGTTATTGCATATATTAATACACACCGGATTTGACGTATAATTATAGGTTTCATAACGAATGAGAATTGGATATCGCTTGATTTGCTAACACATTGTTGAAATATAATGGAATTTTATGCGACTGTCATACAATGAAAGGTTTAGCTAGTTAAAAAACCAGGTTTAATCCACCATTTTCTAAACAAAGAAATGCCTGACATATAACAGTTTTGTTTCCATTCGTTTGCTGTGTTTGAACTAAGTCATTTGATTTTACCATTTGTTAAGGGACTTTCCGTTTTGGATTTTCCTTGGAGCTCGGTATTTTTGTTATTTTACTTTTTGATATTAACTCGAGTTATTCAATTTCAATATGATAATAAACGAGCCTTCGGCGAGTTTATGATTTCTATTTAAATTAAATAACGAGAGTTGATATCAAGTTATATCCAATTCTCACGAGTTAGTGAACCTCTTATGGCCAACGCTCTCCTTGTGTTAAATTGAATTTCTGCAAATCATTGAAATAGTCTTTTGCACATACCAGTACGACGTCATTGGTCCTGTTTCGGCGTTAAACTTTAACATCAGACATTTTAAAACTTTTTGCACGCTTCAGAATGTAACAAAAGATGGACGAAAGATACCAGAGGGACAGTCAAACTCATAGATTAAAAATAAACTGACAACGCCATGGCTAAAAATAAAAAGACAAACCGACAAATAATAGTACAGAAGACACAACATAGAAAACTAAAGACTAAGCAACACGAACCCCACCAAAAACTGGAGGTGATCTCAGGTGCTCCGGAAGGGTAAGCAGATCCTGCTCCACATGTGGCACCCGTCGTGTTGCTTATGTTATTACAAATCCGGTAAATAGTCTAATTCGGTAGGTCACATTCGTGAAAAGGGAAGGGTATTGTAGTTACGACATAAGGAACATATCCGATATCATCTGTGAAACGGTTATTCCATAACGGTCAACCAACTCGTGATGGCGTCCGTGAAATTTACGAAGGGATGATTTCAACTTCACTATTTGGAACTCTTGGTTTAATAGCTTCCTTGTGAGCAGCAATCCTCTATCAAGGAAATCATGATAGGAAATACAAGCCCGGGAATATTGTATCAATTGGAAGATATATACTCCGTATGCAGGCGCTGCTGGAATGTTGCTACATAGAAATGGAAAGTTTTAAGATAATAAGTAATAAGATTTGACAAAAACGAAGATTTCAGGTACAAAATGTGAGTATTTTGTATATTATTGAAGTAATCACACATGTCCGTTGCAATTGACGGAAAGTACATCGTCTTCTCAATCTTTGGAAATCATCAATGACCTAACGAATACCCAACGGAATGTGTCGTTATATCGTTTCATGATGCTGGATAAGCCAATCAAATTAACGCAGTTTTCGTATCACTTGTTTGTATTACACTACGTGCAGTGTGATACGAAAAATATCTTTTCATGCTAGAAAAAGATAACAGGCCACAACCATAAGAGAATAGCAGTTTCCAAATTTGAAGTAACTTTTTAAAACTTAATGTTATTTTTATACTGTATAAATATCCAAATGTCAATCCAGAAAACAAAATGATACAACAATGTAGTCAGTCACTAATGACGTGAATTTATAATGAGTTTATGCTTTGAGAAAGAAACAAATAAAATGGATTTATTTACGAAAAGGAAACGGTGAGTTTATGGTTTTCTTTTAACCATTTGTATATGTTCATTAAAGCATCGGCCCCGTCTGGCAGGCTATATTTGTTTGCAACGATGTTTAACATTCTGAAGATTTTGTATTAACGTTAATTATATGCTAGGGCTATTTTATGATATTGATTGTTCCCACCAGGCACTCAACGTTTATTCAACGTTGAAACAAGGTTGTTTCTCAACGTTGAAACAATGTCAAATTTATGTTTGATTTTGAAAATTGGAATCAACGTTGAAATTTCAACGTTGAAGTTTCAACATCCATACAACGTTGATTCAAGGTTGAATAGTAGTTGAAAGTATATTAATAAGATTTATTATAAAGCTACATACATTTTTACCTGCTTTCCAAATTTGTGCTGTTGTTCCATGTACATAGTAGACAGGAGACTGTACAGGTTTTTTTTAATGTTTTTTTTTTCTCTCCCCAAAGACACATATGAACCAAATAGATAACCCAAATGGGAGACATCTAAATAAATACATCAACTGCTACTGATACAACATTCCGTATGTGTACAAAGTCAATAATCTAGACCATAAATGTCATATCTTTAGATCCCGTTGGCTTCTGTGTCTCTAATACTCAAATGTTAAATTTATCAAAACGTGTATTTAGCTATTAAGAACAAGAAAAACTACAAGAAGGAGTAGCTGAAATGATTGTGTGTGTCGACTTGTATTTAAAGTTAACTATAATAAATAATTATCTAAATGTATATTGATATACAAGTGGACACCTACCATTTTTGATATATTCTTACTTGTAGTTTTTCTTGTTGTGAATAGCTGTAAAAATACAAATCATTCAATGAATTTGATTACATAGTTTGCATAAAAATTATGACATACACTTTATTCCCACCACAGAAAGCATCACCAAACAGAAAGAAGATGTTGAATACTTCTCAACAATTCTCACAAGTTCAAAGTAGTCCTAATGAAACGACTGACAAATGTTAAGCCCTTCTTAAAAATAGTATATCGAACGCAGAGTGAAGATATTGTCAGGATGATCACAATACTTATGAAAATAAGAAGATGCTGCATGACTGTTAACCAGACAACTCTCCACAAAAAAACCAAATGTCCTGGATTACCCTCACACCTATTATTGGTATAAACCATTAAAACATATACAAATTTATTGAGGAACAATATCAAATTTAGTAATACAATGATATTTCTTTTGATAAAAGATTTATTTTATAAATTCATTTGTTATCTTTGTCTCTTCTTGTCCTTTTTGCATGTCAACTTTCTTCCACCACCTCGCAATATTTCTGCAGCTGACCTCAATTTCAAGCAGGAGTCTTTATCAGATATGTGTTTCTCAGTGACATCTTTATACTTTTGCAGTATATTTAAACTCTGGAAAAGATAAGATTATAATAAATATAAATTATATATGTCTTGAAAAGATATCCTTAATTTGAGCCACTTTCAATTTGTTTCTAGAAGCAATGAAAAATAAAACCATAACGACAAAGCACATATATAATAAGGTACAAATGTAATCATTAATAAAAAAATTATATACATTAATGTGTACTATTAGTAATTTTGTTAATGAAGAAGCTTCTACCTGAGAGTTTGCAAGATTGCAGGTTTGACTATGTAATTGATAACCATGAAAACATTTTACCTATGACAGTTTTTTTTATTGATGACTGCACAAGCCCATTAACATTAATTAAATTGCTTTCTTTACTAGAATACTTTAGATAAGACAAATATAATATGGTATGTAAAATAACAAAAATAAAATAAACAACAGATTGAACTTAAACACAAACGATATATACATACAAAAACTACCTTTAGACTGGAATTTCCAAAACTGAATTTTATTTTGCTCCACATGTCTGATTCATGATACATTTCAGCCATTGATTTGTTTGACAAGCTTCTGTAAAATAAAAAATACATGTTCACGATAATGGACACCTACCATTCAGGGCATTGATAAATACACATTAAGGACCAGTACATGATAATGTTTTATGAAAAGGAAGTATATGAATTTTGAATGATAGTATTTACTGTGTACATTTTGTACATGTATGTTCTCAATCAGACTAAGTGCAACCTAGGCTATTTTGTTAATACTAAATATATCTTATTCTTTTTATTGTGTTATACATGTATGTGCATTAGTATACCCTTCACATAAATAATTGTCTTTGTCGAATAAACACATATTCAATTATTGTTTAATTTGTGTTTGCCCAGCATGTGATAATGCTATTATTTTCCTTAAGTTGTGTCATATTTTTGCTTTTAATATTTCTATTAAGTTGTATGGTCATGTTGATTGTAAAGTAGTCATAATTGAATGTGCGCACATGGAGCTTCATTTCTCGTAGTACACAGAGTCAGAGATCACTCACATGAAGATCAGATAATTATAAGGGTCAGACTGACTTGTTTTAAAAATAGAATGACTTTTGTTGAAAGGTTAATTAAGTAAACAGTTATCAATGAACATTCTATAGTTATCCTCTGATAGGTGAAATATTAATATTTTGTTGAATTATATAATGTTATTATAAAATCAGTATTATCTTCCCATCAGTCATCACATGATTGTTCAATACATTGTTGTCCAGTCAAAATTAATTGTTTATAATCGTCAAAAATAATGTAGTTTACCAAGCCTTAAAGTTTAAATAAACGAAGATGTATATATATATATATATATATTATACATTTCAGGAAATTTACCGCCCCCTTTTTTTTTCTTATTTGAAACTTTAGTTTAGAATATTAATGTCTCAATTTTATCTCAACTTTAATAGGAATCTGCTTTCCACATTAAGTGCTCTCAAAAAGTATAATTGGAGGAATATGTGATGATATATTGTTTACTATGTCTATGGCCCTTCCCAGTGTGTTCTGATCTGTTCTCTGGGATACAATGTTGAGGGGGCGAGACCATATTCAGGACGCCGGGATCGGCCGATTTTAACAACGGGAAATCGGGATTGCCTTGTTTAAAGGTCGGAAATTCGGATAGAAATACATTGGGATACGGGAAAGCAATGTTTTTAGCCACGGGAAATCGGGTTTTTATGCTGAACTTTAACGGGATTGACAAAAAAAAACTGTACCTTGGACAGATCAAAGTGCCGTCTTCATTATACTTCAATCAGAATCGCATCTAGAAACAGAGTAGATAAACTTCCTGTAGCAGACGATGCATCAGTCATACCGAGACGTTTAAATCGTAAGCATTGAAACTTTAAACTTTAAAATTGGGAACAAATTTATCGGGATCAGGATTTTAACAAAATATGTCCGGGATTTCGGGATTTTCTGATATTAAAACCGGGAAATCGGGATGAGACCCCTCTCGCCCCCTCAATGTTGACGTTGTATTTTGCTCTAATTGTGCAATATTGATAGCAATTCAGAGTTTCTAAATACAATTCATACATATGAAATACCGTGATAGCCACATAGAAACATCTACATACCATAATGATACTTGATTAACGGTAAGTTTCTCCTCGACTTCGTTCTTTGTTGTTTTATCTTTTAAAACAGGAAAGGTGCCGGTTTAAATAATGCGCATGGGCAATCTAACTTCCTGTTCAAATCCCGCGAAAATATGAAAAAAAAAAATCGCGAGTTTTGTTAATAATCAATTATTTCAAATTTCTTTACATGTTATCTTAATGTTCTATTTCTTTTCCTAGAAATTCAGTATCAAACGATTTACCCCTCCCCTTTCCATACACACAACTTAAGATTAATAGTTGGTACGATACACTCATTCTCAATTTAGGGTCGCAATTCTATGTACCTCAGTGTAAAGACATATTCAACCACAGACTTGTACATTTCTGCATATAGTCGGATAAGTGATACCGGTGCGGAGATAGAAATTATTGTTTTCCACCTTTAACTCTCACGATTTAAACAAAATCCAGCTTTATGAATGTCAAAAGCAGTATTTACGTTACTGTCCACGGCGAGATATCAAATTATTAAAATCTCAGTCTCGTGTTATTTGAGTTATTTGTGCACAAAAATTCTGCAGTAATTGGAAGAATTATCATACTTTTCAACTGATACTTGTAAATGCATACACATAACACATTATAAAAATTAGATTGAGACGAACTTTAAATTTCAAGTGTCACCAAGTCCAAACTATTTGAATTAATGTGTTCCTTAAACGACGTTAGCACTGCATTACATGTATTGATAGTAAACAAAACCTACTTGTTGTATTCCTTAGACATATTGTTTTAGCTGACAAATGCCAAATATAAAGATATTGTTCCGTTCAGATTGATTTTGCATTTTTTCCATACCAATGACCATGGTTATAAAAACAGGGATATTTACGTGTTGCACGACACAACAATAACTCATGTCTCAAATGTCAAAACCCTTAGTTATTGGAAAGGTGGAAGTCTATGTACAATTTCACATCTGTACCGTCTTCTACATAAACAGTTAGTATGCCAGCTTTAGCTGGCACTTATGGTAGAAGCATCGTTTTGGAATAAAGAACGATAACTCTCTACACGACCCATCTGAAAAGTTTCGTCACTCTCGTTAAATCTCGTACGATTATTTTTTTTAATGGCTGCCGAGTTTATCGTTTCATCGCGATCTTGAAAAAAGGGGACAGAACGGAACAATTTCGATGTTAAATACGACAGGAATTTTTATTTGTGTACAAAAACAAGAATACAGAAATTTTGGTAACTTGTGTAGTTTATTTAAATTTTATTGTACCACGGAAATAACCGAAGTTTGGACAACAACATCTGACGTCATGTTTTATCGTCTGCATCATCTTTCCATTTTAAGTGACAGCGAAAGCAGATTTCCTAAATAATCACAGGTTCTTCATTTAAAGTCACAATATCATAATTAATGATAACA
Source organism: Mytilus coruscus (assembly GCA_017311375.1). Taxonomy (NCBI): domain Eukaryota; kingdom Metazoa; phylum Mollusca; class Bivalvia; order Mytilida; family Mytilidae; genus Mytilus; species Mytilus coruscus. Next base: position 42,973,849 of record CM029608.1, read on the forward strand.
GTTATATACAGTGTAAAAGTTCCGTCCAGCCATGGGAACACAGAAAAAAACTCTACAAGTAATAAATTTCGTGCGAAACGTAGCCGGAGGTACTCAGCAGTCAGGGTAAAATCCGGTGGCGGTGCACTGGTTGACCATGACTACTATTCATCTGCCACAGAATTCCCCATATCAAGTAACAGTGATAATGACTTGATTTTACCGTTGAATGTGATCACGGTTATTCATGTAGCCCTCAGACAAATTCAGGTGAAATTCAAAACTTAAAAATTTTTACAAAACATGCAAAAGTTTTAAACAAAAAAAATATATCCAAATTCACAATCTTCTAATTCTGTACTTCTTTTGGCAAACTCTCAACAAATCTGGTCATAAATTATGACACATATCTACCTTATACAGTCCAAGGAGATGGAAACTGTTTGTTTTTTTTTTTCTCTCTAAGTTTAATCATAAAAGGAGACTTGAGTCTGAGTGGTACATTTAGGTATTGTATGCTCCCATATTGTCCAAAATTGGATTTTATGGGAAGATGGAGTTATGATAACCCATGATTATACCACGACTTTTGATAGGTATTACAGGGCATGAAATTCAAGCTGCAGCAGTCGCCTGTATATTTTATGCATCAGATTAAACCTAATCAAAACATTTTCATTTTACCGAATACTTTTATCACTATATCAGGTGCACATTTCAACCTAATAAAGCAATTAAAACTTATGGTTATAACATCACAGTACCAAAATTGCACTCAGTACCCAAATTGCACCTATTCAACCAAAAAAGCTGCGGAAATCTTACAATTAAGTTCTCTTTAGCTTTCACCATGTGAAGTTATCTTATAATCTTTTTAAAATGAGCAAATTAAATTTGTTACCAGCATCCATTTCTTAAAAAACATAATAGTTAGCATGGAATAATGTCAAATTGTTCGAAATATTTGAAGAAATAAAACAAAACATCTGTTTATATTCCATTTTTAAGGATGTGAAATTAAACATGTAATGATGTATGGAATTTGGGTACTGACCTCATTACAGAATCATGCCTTCATGGATTGTTAGGAGGTCAGTTCAAACCCATTTTCTAGGACTCTATATGGACTCAAAACTAAATTGGTGTAACTATATAGTAAACAAGTATACGTCTATAAAATAAGCACAGAATGGAAACTATTGTCCGGTCTATAAAAAACTTTGGTGAAAAACTGTCAAAATAGGTGCAAATTGGGTACACTCACGTTAGCAAATTCACACCTACAAATTAATTTTCATGACCAAAATAAAAAAAAGTACAAACCAAAAAGTAATAAAATGGTTCGCCAAGCACAGCCTGATACGACCGCAGATGTATACATTATATTTAGCATATAAAAACACCAAAAATTTTATGTCAGTTGAAATCAAACGTATTTTAATGTTGGACCCTTCAAACTTCAATATGGACTAATTTGAAAACAGGTATCAGGTGAAACCAAACATTTCTATTCAGCAGCAGTCTCTAACTACATATCTCCTTAATTTTATATGATAGTCCTACAAAAATGTTGAAAATGTGTACATTTAATTTTTTTTCTAATTTGACAACTTGGAACAGCACCAGCCATGCCAGACTATGTATGAATAAAAATCAGATCGGAATAACATGGACGATATTTTAGTTATATGTCCTTGTGAATAGTAAGGAAAGCTATCAATAATTCTGCAGATAATTCATTTTTATCACGTTTTTTGTACATTTTCTGTTCAAATTTTCACACAATCAGTGAATCGTTCAAAAAGGCTAAACTAAATTTTAATTACTAAAAGTTTCAAACAATGACAAGTGTTTCTTCATGTTCATTCACCAAATAACTCGTGCGAAAAAAATCATGTTCAATTTTGTGAATTAATGGAAAGACGATCCTTTTGCGGTGCACGCGCATGTCAATTGCGAACTGACCCAATATATTTTCTTTATCATGACCAGTCCACTGATACTGACGTCAACATTATCAAGGAGTACACATCAAAGGAAAATGCACAAATTACCGATAAAATAATTTACACACCCTGTTTCATGTGTATCTCCTGCCATATCAGTATTTGTTGCATTTATACCTTATATATAGATGAGAAATAAACAATGTAAAATTAAAAATGGTAAATTTTTGGAGAAAACTCCCCAAAAAATGTTGTTTTTGGCCCCTGACTCCTAAACTGCTGGTACCATAACCCCCAAAATCAATTCTAACCTTCCTTTTGTGTATTGATACTTCTGGTAAAATTTCATAGAAATCCATTCACTTAAACTATTTATTTATTGTCCGGAAACCAAATGTGTCTTCGGAAAACAACGACAACACGATAGCATTACTCGAAAGCAAATTTTTGACATACATGTATTGAAGGCCGTACCTTGACCTATAATGGTTTACTTTTATAAATTGTTACTTGGATGGAGAGTTGTCTCATTGGCACTCATACCACATCTTCCTATATCTTTTCCCCATTTCCATTCTCAATTTTATTTTGCCGTTGTATAAAACTTGAAAAGTAAGCTGATAAAAAAAATATATGCAAGAAATAACATGAAAGCTGACTGAATTAGTACATGAAATTGATGTAGAAACCCACAAAACGAGATGATCAGGAATACATTTATACTGCAGAGCAGTGTTCTCCCCTCAAATTTAAATAGCAACCTAGAAAATTGCAAAATCTTTAGATTATCAACTTAACAATCCTATTTATGGTTCCTTAGGCTTAGATGAAAATGAAAAACCTGATAAAAACATCATTCTAAACAGGCTCACTATAAATTTAAACTCTTCTTTTAACAATCAGAATGATCCTCTTGCTGATCACATATATATATATGAGATGCAGGAAATTGGGAATACAATATGAACACCCAGCTAATTTAGAAAGTAAAATAATTCAACAAACAGAAAGCGTTGTTTACAATACAAAATTAAAAAAAACAGCTAAAACTTTTAAATATTGATGAAAAGATATTCCAAATCCTCCACCTTTTCATGAAAATAAAAAAATTAATTTAATAAAGTTATGGATTGTATAATGGACTATAATGGTATAACAGTATTCATAGTTTTGAAATTAAAATGTCTTATTGTTTTATTTTGTCAAATTTGCAAAGAAAGAAAATGGATATGAAAATGGCACAAGATAATGAATGTAGGCATTGTCATTTTAAATCACCAATAAATTCATTTTCAGCAGAAAACAAGAAGGAGCAACCATTTAGCTTCAAAAGGAGGGGGTATGGTTTTTCGTTCGAGTCAGATTTTTTTTCATGGACCGAAGCGCTTCAACGCTATCAATCAAAATTATTTGGTCACAATTTAACACTAGAAGGTATGGGGAAAATCTTGATTCAGAATATTTCTTTTTTTATCTGATTGAACAGAATATTTTTTTTCCTCATCAATTTGGTAATCAGAAATATTATTTTAAGAAAAATACCATACCCCCCTCCTGCCTTTTGAAGTTCAATGATCGTTTGCTAAACATTTTCCAACTGAACTCATTATTTTATTTTAGACAAAAACTATATGTAATCAAGGATTTGTATAGTAAGATCTTACTATACAAATCCTTGATGTAATACATTCGTCCTAAACATGCATGAAATATTTGCTACTTGACATTAACATGGTTAAGCAACCAACAATCAATCAATATATACATGCAGTACATAGTCTTGGTATAAAGCTGGCATTTCTAAAGGTAGCGCCTTCCTCATATTATTAACAATGACTGACTATCCAGCCAAAAATATTTACGTTACGGATATTTACGATACAAAATATACCTTTGGAACGGACCCAGGTACTGATCATCATTTTAGCACTTTTCAAAAACAGCGTCTATGACGTCATTGTTTAACACGTTGTTTACAAAATTTCATGGCGTTATATATCCATACATTACAGTAGACAGATAGAAGCAAATAGAAGAGCAAGGTAACTATGACGAAGTTTGATATTTATTTTTCTTACGTTTTGAAATAAACTGATGAAGTAGAAGTTTAATTGTATTCCATGCTGAGTTCTAGTCATTTTCAAGTACACTTTTGTACTTATCATTTACACAAGTTTATTGAATGGGAAAGTATTTACGTTACGTTTGGGTAACGTAAATATTTTACTCATAAAACTGAATTATAGAGTGAATACAATAAAAATAAGGTTGTCTTTGTGATTTTAGAGGTGGTTTATAGATATATGATGCTAGTTTCAGTGGTTAAAATTCATAGAAATGTATGTTATTTTACCGTAGCTGCATTAAAAAGATGTATAGTAGTGCTAGAATTGTCGTGGAATTTCACCATTAATTAAGCATACAAATCAATAAATTGTGCTTAAAATGCATCTCAACATTTAAATTATGCTATATCAAGATAACAAAATGAACAAAAACCAATACACACAAGTTTACCAACCACTACAACTAACCTGCCTTTGGGTCTAATTGTAACGTAAATATCAAAATTTTATTATTGCTAAAAGGTAAATTTTTCATTACATTATTATAATATACATTATGTTTACCTTACCAGACCTTCTTATTGTTCCTATCTTCGTTCAAAACTAAGTGTTTTGCTAATATAGTTCATATTTTGATATCGCTAAATTAACATAAAACTGGAACATTAGTTACAGTGTCAGATTGAAATGTTTAATGCAACATGTACTCCTTTTTCAGGTATAAATGGCTAAGTCACGTAGTCAAATCCAAAAGAGTACAGAGAGAAAAAAGCTAAAAGAGGGAAAGAGTTACTTAAAGAAAGAATCAGCCAGGGTGATTAAATACTATGTTCCAGCAGCTGAATTGCCAACTAAGGAAAGAAAAAAAAGAAACGCAAGAGCAAAAGTCCACAACCAAACACATAGACGCAAAAGAAATGCCGCAGCGTTGGTTTTGAATGAATCTGTTACAGAAAGCAGTGGTTATGAAAGTATAAGTAGCCCATTGGTGGTAAAGTTGCCACTTGTTGGAAGGAGGAAAGGAGGAAAAAATAAAAATAAAAGAGCTTTAGCAAGAGCCCATGGTGCAATGAAGCGTTTGAAAGTAGAAAAGGAAAAGCTTCTTAAAAAATTAAAAGCAAAGTCCAGACAACTGAAAAGGCTCAGCACTAAGATTAATTCTGGAACTAGAAGGCCATCTGAACCTTGTACACCTAACAGCAAAACATAATTAGAACTGAGAGAATTAGATTTGACACCCAGAAGAAGAGGGGTAAAGCGAAAGTTAATGTTGAAGAATGTGGTGTTGCACGAAATTTCAGAAGCAAGAGCTTCAACTTCTTCCATGTATGAGAGACAGTCCATAGCTAGACTAGTATCTGGAAAGTTGTCAAAGAAATATAGACTCAATCTTGCTATAAGTAAAGGAACTGGTATATGTAGAAAGACTTTGAAAAAAGTGTCCACAAAGAGGATAAGACCAGACAGACGTATTTGTGCAGTCAAACAGCTTGCTCTGGATGTCGAAGATTTCATGAGCAGAGAAGATAATAGTCGCATGCAACCAGGAAAAGGAGATGCAATTAAAATTTCGAAGGGAGAAAAGAAGCAAACAATCATTCTTACAAATTATCTTGCTGATCTACACAAGAAATATTCTGCAGAAAACCCTCAAGTGAAAATTTCGTTGGCAACCTTTTGTCGTTTACGTCCACGCCATATCTTAACAGCAAAGTTCATATCCCGAACATCATGCCTATGTATAAAACATCAGAATATGGCCCTCAAGTGTCAGACCCTTAAGAAATACAATATTTTCGTTAGAGAAAATCCTGAACACTTAATAGGTCAAAGTCTTGAAATAGAGCGTTCTATGGACCAGATGCTAGAAAATCGAGTTACTTATCGAGTATGGAAACAAGTCCCTGTTGAAGAAAAAAAGAAAATGAAGATTATAGAAAATACAGTAGAGAAGAATGAGTTTATAGAGATAATGAAAGTTGAAATGAATCAGTTTGCAAGTCACGTTGACAGAGTAAGGTGTCAATATAGAGAAATCAAAATACTTAAAGAAAGCCTTAAACAGAAAGAAATTTTAGTCCAAATGGACTTTGCAGAGAACTATTCGTGTAAGTCCCTAGCAGAGGTACAGAGTGCATATTGGAACCAGACCCCAGTCACCATACACCCAGTAGTTGTATATTTCCGTGGCCAATCAAAATTAGAACACAAAAGCATCGCAATAATTTCTGATGAACTTTCTCATTCTACCAGTACAGTGTGCACATTTCTTGATTCTTTAATTCCAGTCTTGAAGGAAATCTGTCCAAATGTTGAGTGTGTCCACTACTGGACGGATAGTCCATCAAGCCAATACCGCAATAAAACCATTTTTGATCTCGTAGCAAATCATTCATCAGTTTATGGAATTCAGGCCCGTTGGAATTATTTTGAGTCTGGGCATGGCAAGGGGCCTTGCGACGGTCTTGGTGGAACAATCAAAAGAATGGCTGACGAAGCAGTGAAGAGAGGAGCAGTTGTTATTCAAGATCCTAAAGAATTTTTTGATTGGTCTATAACTTCAAACATGAAAGAAGTGAAGTTTTTGTTTGTAAAAAAAGAAGATTGCAAGAAGATGCTCGACCAACTAAATAAACTAAAGCTGAAGCCAATTAAAGGAACAATGAAGTTTCATGCTGTAGCCTATGACTTACAGACGGGCGAACTTTGCACCAGAGAAACATCATGCTACTGTGACACATGCTTGAAAGGGGAATTCTGTGAATCCTGGAATAGACAGACATATGAAGGTAACACAAATCATAACAGTCACACAGAAGAAACAGTCACACAAAACGAATTACAAGAAAGTAATGAGATCCAAAATGAAGATTATCATGAAATAATAATAGTAGAAGTGTCAGTGGATGACTTTATTGCATGTGTTTATGAAGGTCAGTGGTACATCGGGAAAATTTTAGATATGGACGACGAAGATGTACAGGTTACCTTTCTAGAAAGAGCCAAAGCTATGTTTAGGTGGCCAACTTCACCTGACACGATATGGTGCAAAAAATCAGACGTCTTCTATAAACTTGACCATCTAGAACCTTCCGGCAAGAGCAAAAGATTTTGGAAAATCAGCCCAGAGGACAGAACTAGAATTGAGAACAACTTTGAAGCTCATGAAATGAACACAAATAAATAAAACATATTTGTTGAATTGTTTAACATGTTTGATGCATATTCTTTGCATTTTGATATTTTCGTTACCAATTAAAATTTTGAAATTTTCGTCTTTTATTTGATGGTAGACATATGCCTGAGTTAATATATTCGTTTTCATTCATTAAATAAACCTTCAATTTTATAGTCAGAACTTAGGATTAAAATTTAATCAGTTAGATTATTGATTTTACGTTACCTTTACACAGGTCTATGAAAAGTTTAAAATATCTACTATGCCAACATTTCTTTGGGAAAATCTTTTCATATTTCATTATGATTATTCAAAAAAGTATCAGCCATAATTTGTTTACTTACAATGAATTGAACAGAAAATAATTTAAATCAAAGAAAGTGATTTTATAGAGTTAAAGGAACATCTAAAGTTTAAAACGGACCCAGTTTTGATTTGTCTGATTCGGTCATATGAATTTCGGACCATGGTAATCAGAATTGAATTTGAAAGTCAAAACTGTTGTTCTATTTAGACAACTCAATATTTCGAAGTATATGAATGAGCATTGGCTCTATTTAATATGTTTAAAACAGTCAGTTGCAAATCACGTAAATATTTTGTCACAAATTGGACATTAGAGGCGCCAAAACTAAGAGCTGGTAATTTTTTATCCATGTTTGTGAGTAGAAAAGAATAGCAGTTTTGATTAACAGGTTTATTTAGGTATAATGTATGAAAGGTTTTAATGTAATTTTGAAACCTTTATTATAATTAATTTGAACATATGCCTTAGCCACCGTAACTTGAGAATGAGTGGAATCTAAGACCTTTTCAATGTAAAATGAAATGCAGTCACCGTGTTTAATGTAATCAGTTGTTGACAAAAGGTATAAAACATCAGTTAATTAAAAAAAAACCTCATAAAGGCCTCATGATAGGACTACCGTGAGTAAATACTTTTAAAAGATAACGTTTATTCAATGTTGAATCAACGTTCCAATTTCAACGTTGAAATGATCAACGTTAATTCAACGTTGAATATTTGTTTATTATCAAACGTTGAAAATGTAACGTTGTTTCAACGTTGAATACACGTTGATCACCATTTCAACCTCATTTCAACGTTTATTCAACGTTGAGTGCCTGCTGGGTTAGTAACTATATTTAACCCATAAGGTTTCAACTAATTAACGCACAATTGAATTTTGGCTTTTACTATTAATAATTTGTAGATGTTGAAATTAACCGTAATGGAATATCAGTTTCACAGATGACCACTGACATGTTCAAATTGTTGTAACCATTCTTTCATCCTGTTTTCCTCAATTGTTACATCTCCGTATGAGATTTAAAATCGAATTTGTTTACATCAAGCAAAAAGACGGTTGCCACACATATCACATGTGGTGGAATATCTGCAAACATTTCCACAGCACATGGGATGGAACTACTTGATAAACGTTGATGTTGTTGCTTTTAAAAGTAACTCGGTTCTTTTTGTTGTGTTAAAATTGCATAATGAAATAAAGCACATGCTCACAACTATTTATCATGATCAAACGTAAAGTGATATACATGATATAGTAGAACACATGTTTATTAGTAACAAAATACAAAGACAAATGCAACAGCAACACAATTATTTGTGAGGAAGGTGATACAATGTAATCACAAAAATTGTAACTGTAAGAAAAAGTATCAATATCACTGCATTTTTGAAAATTAAAGATTAAGCAAAACTATGCATTTCAGTATTTTGTAACCAAAACGAAGTATTGTTAATTATAGGTTTTTTTTTTTTACAATAAACACCTTTTTGTGTATTTCTTTCAGAATAATTTTCGAGACTTTATTCAGTCAATGATAACAGCTCAAAACGTCAAACCTAAAAGCAGTGCACTTCAAACAGATAACAAAGAAGAGATTCTCCCTGCATACAAGAACAAAGGTAGTATCTAAACAGTCACGAAATGTCACTCAAATGGTTTATTTGGGTAAATGCGTTGTGGATAACAATTTCAATTTTTCGGGGACCGACCGTAAAATCCTTGTTATTTTCCTGCTTTTTGTTTTTTAATTAGTGCCAAATGTGAGAGTTTGAGCTTGATATATTCCATTATCAATTTTATATTATCGAATAACGTATGCTACCCTTTCGATCCATGATTATATATTTTTTTTCGTTTATTACTGTCTTACTGACGAATACATAACATCGTGTTAATGTCTTTTCTCGACTGGCTTGTTGTTTTTGATACGAACACAGGAAATCTGGGTTATTCGTCAATCAATTCCTATGGTAAAAACAGGTGCTCTGGAAGGATAATAAGTTTCTGCTCTACTATTGGTGCCTGTGCAAATAAACGCATGAGATGCATTGTGTTGTGTCTCTGTTGAACTTTAGTCGCGATAATCCTATTTGTTTTACAACCTTCACACGTACCTTTTTAATAAATTTTGTTTATGTATGAATATCAAAAACATGTAATATCAAAGATGGACACATATGGCCTAGTATTAGTGTTTATACGTGTTTCTTAATCTTTCTATTCTCACATATCCAATAGAAAAATAGTATCACTTAATTGCAATAGTTTAATATACCGAAGAATGACTGTAAATCGACATTAAGTGCAAGACATTCGGATCACATAACACGTGTTCTCTATATGTTTGAAATCGGTTGTTGCACCAAAGCAGACTCCAATGATTCTTTGTTGTTTTCGTATATGTCAACTGCCCTCTGTGTGTTAAACCTCAGCTGTTAGACATTGTTTAATGTTGTCATTGATAAATGGTATATGTCAACTTCCCTCTGTGTGTTAAACCTCAGCTGTTAGACATTGTTTAATGTTGTCATTGATAAATGGTATATGTCAACTTCCCTCTGTGTGTTAAACCTCAGCTGTTAGACATTGTTTAATGTTATCATTGATAAATGGTGTGTTATTTCTAGTTTTACATATCGATAATTATCATTAGTATACGAAAATGTATTACCTCGATTATTACTACTACTACTACTACTACTAGAGATTTACAATAAATGTATAAATCCGACTCGACTCCGAGTAGGACTGAGAAATATACGGGGGCAATCTCAAAATAATAGAAAAAATTATATATTTTAATTATTCGTTATAATAGTGTTATTGAATATACTATATATTTATGGTAATAAACTGACAACATTGACTTTGTTTTGTGCAATATATATTTTTAAAGGAATGACTGAAAATGAAATAGTAATGAATTCGATGATTTTCTTTGGAGCTGGGTATGATCTTACATCTAATACACTAATGTTTGCTGTCTATGAACTAGCCTTACATACAGAAATACAGGAGAAATTATTTGAAGAAATAAATAATGAAATAGGAAAGGTAAGTAGACATTACATGAATGGATTTGGCTTTTCCAACAGCATTCTACTTATTTGTAATTTTTTAAAAGTTTTGTAGAATTAGCTTTCGACAATTATTACTTGATTATTGAGCGAGTTCTTTGAAAATTGAGAATGGAAACGGGGAATGCGTCAAAGAGACAACAACCCGACCAAAGAGCAGAAAAAGCCCAATAAATGTAATATTTTTGATTAGTTCGATGTCATTCAAATTGGTCGAAGAATCCATGTTATTAGAAATCACTGAGCCTAATTTATGTATGTCATAATTCAGCAATTTTTAGGTAAAGTGATATAGCCCGGTAAACATATTATGTTACTGTAGGCGGCCATTTTGTTTTCTGGTCTGTGCTACACAATGTTCATTGTGAGGCGATGATTTTAAAAAACAATTGCCAAATTAATATTATATTGAAAAAGTAAAATAACAAAAATACCGAACTCAATTTTAAATTCAAAACGGAAACTCCCTTAAGAAATGACAAAACCAAAAGCTCAAACACATCAAACGAACGGCAAACAACTGTCATATTCCTGATTACACAGTTAACTGAACATCAACACATGATATTGCGGAAGGGTCATGATGTTCTATAGACGCATATTCTTGTTGGATTTAATTTCCTTATCTTTTATCCCGCTTTTTAGGAGGCACCAACATATGAATCTCTTTCAAGCTTACAGTACCTCGATATGTTCTTGTCCGAAGTTCTCCGTCTTCATGCAGCTTTTCACAGGTAAAACACAAATAAGTTTTGCAAATCGACACTTAGATGTAGAATATCTATATATAATGAATTTTAGGTGTTAATCATATATTGTTCATAGGTAAAATGTAAGTACCCAACTACAAGGGTTTCATTTCAATGATGTTTGTTGATAAATATATTACATGCAGATACAACTGAAAGATGACATAAGACCCAGGTACATAACGGACAAATTCAATTCTGTTTGTTTTTTTGAAATTATTTAAACATTAGAACAAACCTTAACCGGATCAAAAGAGGTTGTATGTCAATATGTGAACTATTGACGATTTCTAAGACGAGAATCCTTACACTATACTATACTATACCTTTTGCTTTTGAAGAACAATCAACCATTTTGGACCATCTTCTTAACAGCTTTTCCATATAATGTTATATTCACTGGTTCACATTGAATTTGAAGTAACAATCAAACAATCAAGTCATGCAATCATTAACAAATCAATATACTAGTATGTGGTGTTTTGTGAGAAATCAATGCTGAAAAAGGGAAAAAGTAGTCGACACAAGACTTTACAGAAATGTAAACATTGCGCAGCACGAACCTATTTAAATATTAAAGGGGATTATGTGAGATATGAGATTTAATTTTAAGATGAATTTACTTGTAATACATGTATATTACACAACACATAACCTTTTTTATAGGATCAATCGACATACAAAGAATGATATTACAGTTAATGGCATGTTTATTCCTAAAGGAACAGACGTTACGATACCAATATCCGCCCTTCACAGGATTTCACAGTACTGGCCAGACCCAGACAAATTTGATCCTCAAAGGTATCATTTATCGATATGTTTACACTTATATTAGATGTGTTTCACTATATGTATTTTCAATCTTGTTTGATGATAAAAAGGCTTAATATAAAGGCATACGTTAAAAAAGAAATGACATAATTCTGTAAAAGTTTATGTATAATTCATTCAAAATACGTTCTTCAATCTATTGGAACAACCGTAGTTGTCTCCTGCTAGCGTACTCGAGCCCTAAAATGGTTTTATGCATTCATAGAAGGGGAAAATGCACATTAAAAGCTAATAACTAGATGAATAAACAAATGAAAATATACTTAAATGATTGATTAAATGAATAGATAAGACTTAAACAAAAAACAACACTTTTAAGGAAAAAACTAAAGCACAACCAAAACTAACTAACAAACGCCAAAAAAAAAAAAAAAAAAAAGAAAAGTGTTGAATGCATGCTCTAATTGGTATTTATATAGGTTCACACTAGAAAACAAAGCGAAGAGACCAATGTATAGCTACTTACCTTTCGGACTTGGACCACGTGTTTGTGTAGGAATGAGGTTGGTTGTCATGGAAACAAAGATGGCCCTCATAGCAATGATACAGAATTTTAAATATTTTGCATGTTCCAAAACGGAGGTAGGTACATACATAATTTTTTTTAATATATCAACACGTGAAGAATATGTGACAAAAACTAAATACATAAGTGAATTAGCTTGTAGATTATTATAGGTTATCGATGGTATTCTAAACCAGAGGGTGTTGCTAAGCTACAATATTGATCATTAAAGACAGCCATCCTCGAATTTGAAAGAACGTTGATTATCTGTTGACCGCTGTTTTCATAGCTAACGTCTATGATGTAAGCTCGTGACATCATACATCCTCTTTCTCTCGACAGAGAAAAACTTATATCACACGAGTAGCGTGATATTAGAAATTATCACACAAAAAAGATTAAAGCCAAAATTTAGAAAATTGCGTTAATGAATACGCAATGCATGAAGAGAGAAGTATTGGGAACAGAGAACAAACACTACATACATCATTATTTCTATATTGAATACAGTCAAACTTGACGCTGCAACATTCACAATTTCCTGAGTTGGGACTATGGGTTGTAAATATTAAATTTCCTTTCCCGTTTCATTAACGTGTATACATGTTTTCTTAAACAAAATTAGAAGTGACAGTGGTTTACGGATGTTCATTTCTGTTTTGTTCATTCAGAACATACAAATCAATGTAAAACCACAAACAGGGGGAATCGCAGAAACAGAAAACGGATAGGGCCGAATTTTTCGAAAGGGTATACACATTTCCTTAATAGCAAGCACCAGCTGCCATACGAACCCAGCACTCAGTCAAAATGTCACGAAAGAGAAAAGGACACAACGTCGTGGGAACATAAGGTATCTCCACCTAGAGCCCGTTTCAGATACCAGTATAACTGTTCGTGTAAAATATATGTCCAAAGAATGTTAGCTTTCTATACATTCGATAATAATGGGTTGCTGAAATACACTGAATAGAGAATAAAGAGCAAAATAGATAAAAAAGAGAGAAAATTATCTTAACAACTCAAGAATTAAGTAATGAAGGCGTCCCATCCAGACCCTTATATGTGTGTTTATTTGCATGTAAGTCAATTTTAAAGCAAAGCGAAACATACAAAAATGTCAATTACTTTATAACAGATACCAATACCACTTGAAAAGGGACTTCTGGCAAGACCACTGAATGGAGTATATCTTCGAGTACAGAAAAGATAGAGTAACAAAACAACGAGAATGTTTGCACTTCTTATATATTGTAACTTTCTTATCAAATAAGTGCATAGTGAAATATTATTGTTTTATCTTATCATGTTTTGTCTTGAAAATGCTGTTCCCGCTTAGATTATTCTTGTACGGCAAAATGTACGAACTGGCGTTTTTGTGTTAAAAATAGTATATGTATATATATTGCATTTTATATATTAGAGGGATATGTTTTGTTTATTTTAACATGTTTAACTTCAGTTAATATCTTTATTTATTGCTCACTATTTATAAACTTTTAAATCTTGAATATCTATATCTTCAAAATAAAAAGTCATATCTTGTATTCTGAAAAATGCTTCTTTATTTGTAAAGTTTTCAATTCCTCGGTATTTGGCGGTGTATGTGATGTTATATTTTCAGTTTTCTGCGTAAAACTGTATTAATGTTGTTTTTCTTTTCGTCGATTGTAATGTTAACCATACCGTTGTCTGTTTTATTGGATTGATTAGATTATAGTCTCTCCTTTTGAATATTTACAAAGTCAGAGCTAAAAGAAATGTTTTGCAGCAGAGTGTATCAACTCATCATAAATGCCAGGATTAAAATTGTGTACGCCAGACGAAAATTTCGGACAAAAGTTTTTTTTTTGCAGTGTTCTGTCTACTTTGTTAAACCTTGTATTTCTATTTAGTTAATTTCTACTTTATCAAGAAAGTGTATACTATATACAGTATCTACTATCAATGACAAAATTTATTTTGTTGGTGTCGTCATTGTCTAATTTACGTCACTGATGAGTCTTTTGTAGACGAAACGCGCTTCTGGTGTACAGCATTTTGGTCTTGGCATCTATGTTGAGTTAATACTATTCACTACACAACTTTTGTATGCGTATTTGTTAGATAAATTTGTTTATTTTTTTGAATTTTTTATTCAGGGGTGTTGTGTGTCTGTGATGTGTGTTTACACAGTTTGACTGCTGGATCCAAATTATTGTCAAATCAAGCTATTATGTCTATTGGGTTACTTACCCAATTTTGTCAATATAGCGGAACTAAAAAAACTGTCATAGAAGTGGGAGGTTTAGCTAGCTATAAAACCTGATTTTATCCACCATTTCTTCGGAAAATGTCTGTACTAAGTCAGGAATATGGCAGTTAAATAACGAGAGGTTTTGCCAAATAAAATTTATTTTTGAGTTGAAATCCATGACGAGGCAGGGATGTAAATTGTTTGAATGAAGCTTTGTATTCAAGAAAGGACGATTGATAAATCATGTTTTTCATATAAATGCTTGATGGGTTGACAAAATAAAACAAAGCTTTTTCTTCAGAGATCTTTTCGGTACATTTTTAGTTACTATGTAACAGTTTTAATGGGTGACCGCAGGCATAGAAAATGGGAATACAGTGGACTTAATATAAAATAAGAAAATACCTTTTCGTACAATTGATATGGCGATTTTAAATTATTATCATAAATTCCAATTACTATCAATAATTTAATTTTTAAGAACTTGTTGGTGCACTATATTTGTTTTTCAGGAATGCAGATGTTTTAATCCATCTGGCAATGTCTAGCATATCTAGATTAAACCACATTTTTTTTTACATCGCGAATCATTTGAATAGCATATTAGTTTTGTTGAATTCCTAGATGTTTCACAATTTGATTATATTTTAAAACCAAGTCTAAGTTTTTACCGCAAATTTTTCCAATTTTTATCAAAATCGACGGGGACCTCCTTGTATTGATACAATGTTGTGTATATGTGTGGTCGTATGTGTTTTATAGTAAAGTCATAAGAGTTGTGTCCCTTTGTATACTGATGCTTATTTGTCATGTGATGTATTCTGTCTCTTTGAAATAAATGTGATATGGAAATAGATGTGTTTTTGTTGCTCTTAAGCAAATATAACTTTAGCGGCATGGGAGGCAAGTATATGTTCCCCCATGTACGTAATACAAAGACCGTGCATGAAAAATATTATAATAATTATTGCCTTAGGCAACCTTTCTTTATCATAAATTAGTAGACAAAGAATTGCTGACAGACGAACAGACAGACCGTGATTACCATAGTTACTTAAAAAATTGATTCGTTCCTTTGACACAGGACAGAACGTAAAATCGACAACACTATTTTGCCAATGTTCAAACTTTATATATGGATTAAGAAGACAAATATTACAAGTATAACGAAAAAAGAGTGAGAATGGCATTGTCGACGCGGTAAGCGTCTCCTACTATGGATACATCACTCGTCATTCGTATCCACAATGAGTCAAAATGACTCAATCGGTAAATTGCAAATTAAACGACTATACTCAGTCTGGTATATAAAGATCTTAGACTGCGAAAACATGGCGCTAGTGAGTTAAGACACAAATTTGTTATATCGGTTAACCAATTCGTATAGCAGAATATAGGTATAATAAAATTTTAAGCCTTTTTTGGACGTAATAATATACTTTGTGAAGAAATTTCCTTCATGCATATGTCTTGAATATAACCATGCTAAATGTTACATGTACAAAGAAAAAAATCTATATACTTACCTGTGATTCGTGGACTCTGTAAAGAACTACGATATATGGCAAAAACGTATGCGAGCAGGAATTCTTGTGTATGTTATTATAAGTTTCGTGCATCCAAAACACTGTAATGGACTTGTCTTCATCAGGAACAATCAAAACAAAAATAGTTTGTTTTTAAAAACAATAAAACTGACAGATATTTAGTCTTGGAAATACCTATGCATAACAATAAGGATATGTGCTCTGATTGCATATGTGACAAATATCCATCATAGACCAAGAAAGAGGATGTAAAATATAACAATGAATGATTAGCAAAACCCATACCGTAGGATATAAAAGGCCCATGAATAGCAAAAAGTTGAAAAATTCAAAAGGGACAAACATGTTTTGTGCTTTGGTTTGGAGACTGGCTCCATGAAAATTACGCAATAACTCCTAATATTTATGTAATGCCATTGAAAGGGAAAGGTACAATTTGAAGTCAAATTTAAATGTATTTCTAAGTATTAAATAAAACAAAATTGGAGTTCTGCATTAATATTTTCTTTTTTCATGGATTGAAAGAATGACAGGAAATTCAACAAAAAGGGCGAATTAGAATGCAAAATCCTGACTATTTGACTTGTCCATGCTTATATAAAAAAATAGAGCACAAGCTTCACGCAAACCAATATTAACACAGTAAGTGTCTTTGTGTTCATTCATTGGCACAATATTAGTTTGGACGACGCTAGTTCTCTATGTTAATTTAGCAAAAAAGTTTCTAAAACATGCAAAATACCACTATTTGTAAAAATCTGAAAATCTCCCTTTTGACGTCAAGTTACTTCTATGACGTCACAGATTAATTGTGTCAATAAACCTGGCATACATTTACATTTTCTGTAAGGTCTTCTTCTGAAGCTTTAAAAATTTGATAATTGACGATTCACGCAATTTAAAATTGCGATGAATTTACAGGTACAATAATGCCTCAAAATTTTTTTCATTTATTATTCTATTAAGACTAGGCTTACACCTACAGGTTTTACTCGATGTAGCGTTGACCGAGCCATAATGCGGTTTCAATTACCAGATTGTTATTTCAATTATATTTCACATGGTTTCACGTGCCCACTGATTAGCTTTGGTTTATATTATAACTGGTTTTTTTAAAGCATATTGCTTCATTTCAAGGGGAAATTGACATAAATTGACAGTTGGCTTGTAATTTCAGTAGTTGCAAGGATTTGTTCATATTTTCAGTATTAACGACTTGAGGACATGAGTGAAACTAAAGATACAGTTAAGTCGGCCTCATATCTTGACTTACACCTAGAAATTGACAATGAAGGTCGGTTGAAAACACAACTTTACGACAAAAGAGATGATTTCAGCTTCCCAATTGTGAACTTCCCATTTTTATGTTGCAACATTCCAGCAACACCTGTATACGGAGTATATATCTTCCAGTTGACACGATATTCCCGGGCTCTTATTTCTGATCATGATTTCCTTGATAGAGGAAGTGCTGCTTACAAGGAAGGTATTAAATCAAGAGTTCCAAGTGATAACGTTTAAATCGTCCCTTCGTAAATTATACGAATGCCGTAACGAGTTGGTTGACCGTTATGGAATATCCGTTTCAAAAGATGACAACAGTTATGTTCCAATTAATTATCGTAACTAAAATTCTGTCCCCTTTTACCCGAATGTAACCTACCGTATTATACTTATTACCGGGTATGTACTTACATGAGCAACACTACGGGTGCCAACTGTGGAGCAGGATCTGGCTACTCCTACAGAGCACCTGAGATCACTCCCAGTTTTTGGTAGGGTTCGTGTTGCTCAGTCTTTAGTTTTATTTTGTGTTTTGTGTACTGTTGTTTGTTTTGTTTGTCTTTTTCTTTTTAGCCATGGCGTTGTCAGTTTGTTTTCGACTTTTGAGTTTGAATTACCTTTGGTATCCTTCGCCTCTCTTTTATCAAGTTAAAGAATTGCATAATTTGTGGATCTTATCGTGTTATAGCATAGTTATTTCTTTTTATGTTGCAATAATTTTCTTCTTTGGAATGCTGTTATATACATGACCCTGATGACACTACAGACTGATCTACTATGTCAGTTTTTCCGAAATCATGTTTTTTTCGTTACAATATTTTGCATACTTCGTTTTACAAGACTTTGCAATGTCTTTTGTGTTTGGAGTGTTTTAGTTCCTCTTTGTTTTACGTTGTGATTTATTTTTTTCATGTTTGTTGTTTTCTTCTTTCTTACAAACCTGTTTTTTCTTTGTTATTCAACGCAAAATAATTATCTAAGATACCTGGGACGATCTCATTTCATAATTAAAGGATATCTTTTGTTTACTTATTGTACCTCGAACTTATTAACCCGTGTAGGTCTTTAAGTTGAGGTTCTATTTACTAAAAGTTAATCGGGCATGACTAATTAGACACGCCCTTTTAGAATTAGGGGGTCCAAAATAGGATCGGGAAAAAAAACAGCCAGCCAAATACCATAATTTTTACTATTTCAGAGAATCAAAGTGCTTTTGGCTGATTATCTCCAAACCAATAATCAGACGGTATTTGAGTGGAAATAAAAACCTGTCCGAAAAGAGAAAAGGGAGGGGGGCTAGTAGCTTAACTTGCGATTTTGATCATGGTTTAACTTTATTCTAGTACGGCATAAGTTTTACCTCTAGCAAACGCTCTGTCTTATTAAATTGTCACTCTAACATTGTTAACATTTGCTTCAGGTCGATCCACTTTGCATCTCGTCGTGAATATGCATGACATATTTGCCACTGGGCGTTAAGATAGCAATCAATTAATCAGCTTCATTAAGTGATGTATAATCATTAGTCTTCAGTGTTGATAATTGTCTAAAACCGTTTTCCAATTTTTATATAATTGATTTTTTAAGCGAGGATTTCAAGAGAATTTGCATTTACATGGATAGGTTTTAAAAAAAACGTCTGTAATAGGGGATATGCTACATATGAAAAATACGTTGAATATTTTTTGCAAATCGATTTGGTTTTATCTGAAATAAAAGATTTATGATGGTCACTAAATATTCAGCTGAATATTACAAACAACTCAATAAATGTTAACTTTAGTTCGAATGTTCAATTGTACCAATGCTAAAATACAAATGTCGATGGTAAAGGGGCGACAAACAATGGATCGATTTATAATATGATGTTTGAAGAACAAGAATGGAATCATAATTAAATAGTGTAAGGAATTTGGATGTTTTATGATTTTCATGATTTTATTTTAGATTGTTTTCCACCAATAGCAAGAAGATCTGCAATAAACGTAAATTATAGAATTTTTTTCCCATTTTTCTCTTTAAATTTAATTTTAACTTTTTAACATTAAATAAAGTAGTCAACATCAGGCGTTACATTGTATCCTATCAAGCCAAACTAGGGGAGGGGTAGAACAGAAAAAAATCTTCATTGAGTGGCAATAAGTCATATACTGAAGCGTACAATGATGGCAGTCTTGCCTAGGTAACAAAATTTGTTGTTTCAAGTTATTTTTATTTGGTATAGTTGTCATAAAAGTAAAAATGGATAAAAAAAATAAATGTTTTATTTTTTAGATATTGTCTTACTGATCGGTTTTGTTATTTAAAGTTTTTCTTCATCTTCAATTGTCTTTGCAAAAGGTGCAAAAAATGTGTTAAAATCAGCCATACGACTTATTTGAAGACATAGCTATCCTTTCTTGTTGTTTAAAGATTTCAATCATTTAACTTGAGCGTAGATCGTATTTCCCTCAAAGATTTATTCAAATGGTTCTTTAATTAGATATAAGAAGATGTGGTATGAGTGCCAATGAGACAACTCTCCATCCAAGTCAAAATTTATAAATGTAAACCATTATAGGTCAAAGTACGGTCTTCAACACGGAGCCTAGGCTCATACCGAACAGTAAGCTATAAAGGGCCCCAAAAATTACTAGTGTAAAACCATTCAAACGGGAAAACCAACGGTCTAATCTATATAAAAACGAGAAACGAGAAACACTTATGAACCACATCAACAAACGACAACTACTGAACATCAGATTCCTGACTTAGGACAGGTGCAAACAAATGCAGCGGGTTTAAACGTTTTAATGGTACCAAACCTTCACCCTTTTTCTGAAACAATAGTGTAACATCACAACATAGAACGACACACTATAAAATATCAACTAAAATAGCTTAACTTAATCAAAGGACATAGTAACACCATTGAACATACACTGAACAAATAAATTTGACCTATGATACAATGTAAATTCAAAATAAATAAACTAAGGGAAGAATAATAAAAGTAACATGTTATATCGGTATGAAATGTTAAACAATTTAAGAAAAACAATATGCTCGAACAAAAATATCAGCCATATGCAATAACTTTAAACACAGGTAAATAAAATAATTTTGTTGTTAGGTTTAATGTATAGATAGCTTGAAACAAGTCTTCTCTACACGAGGCATCGGATATACGACATTTTTATTTAGACCGGACTTAGCTGCGTATTCATACATCCGCAAAGGAAAACGGACGTACTCTTTTAGTAAGTGTTTACTGTCGGACGTTATCCATATTTCTATACCCAAGTAAATCCTTTGGTTTTGAATAAAAGGAGATAAAGGTATACATTAATGCAACAGCAATCCAACGACACAGATAAATCAAAACATTAAGAGTCAACATGCAGTCTTTTTGTAATATAAAGATGCCTATACAGAATAATAAGATCAAAATTGCCCCATGATTAAAAATACGGAGCTAATTTGATATTATTTACCGTCAAGATATCCAAACAGACACAAGTGTGTGGTTGTAAAATATCGCCTGCCCTTTTTGATTTAATCAGTGGCTATCCGAGGAGGTGTTATATAAACCAGTAGGAGAAAAACACTTCACTATATAGTAACGGTAAAAAATGATGATAATGGATGGCTGCGTAACGTCCAGCGGCAAATTAAATGCATTTCAGGACAGGAACATGTAAATATAGTATGAATATTAACCCTGCTTTGTACTAGACCGACACGTTTAACGTGTAAATATAAAAATAAGAATATGTGGTATAATTGCCAATGAGACACTTCTCCACTAGAGATCAAATGACATAGAAGTTAACAACCATAGGTCACCGTACGGCCTCCAACAATGAACAAAACCCATACCGCATAGTCAGCTATAAAAAGCCCTGAAATGACAAATGTAAAACAATTCAAACGAGAAAACTAACGGCCTGATTTATGTAAAAAAACAATAAACGAAATACAAATATGATATACAGGAAAAACGACAACCACTGAATTACAGGCTCCTGACTTGGGACAGGCACACACAGAATGTGGCGGGGTTAAACATGTTAGCGGGTGCCCAACCCTCTCCTAACCTTGGACAACGGGTAACAGTATAACATATGAACAAACTATAAAAATCAGTTGATAAGGGCTTAATTATCTCATCAGATTAATAAGTTCACTAGATAACAGTTCGGAGGAAGAAAAGTTACCCTACCCGGACACATTTATGACTCCGAGCCGACCAGTGTTTGCTCGCACTCTTAAGTGCCGCGTGTTGAGCGTTGAAACAGCATATACCAATTTTTATATATTGCTATCACGTCGTCGTCGTCGTCGTCGTCGTCGTTGTCGTCCGAAGACATTTGGTTTCCGGAAAATAACTTTAGTTTAAGCGTATGGATCTCTATGAAATTTAACCAAGAGGTTTAATACCACAAAAGGAAGGCTGGGATTGTTTTTGGGGTGATGGTCTCAACCGTTTAGGAATTAGGGGCTAAAAAGGGGCCCAAAACAAGCATTTTTCTAGTTTCAGGAAAATAACTTATGTATAGACGTTGCGCACGGTATTGGTACCACTGAGCGTTACACGACGTCCCGACAAAACAAGGATGTTGACGTTGTTGCAAAGAACGTTTCAAGCATACAAGCTTTTTACTTGTGTGAAAATGCCACTTAAAGTTACCGTAGAATTTACATTCTTTTAAGAAGTCTTCATTTTGCAGAGATTTTCGTAGTCGCTTCGTTATGTATTTTCATTTTTTCATGCTGGGGTTGGCATTAATAAATGCAAACATTGATATCCAATTTCCATAGAATTAAAAAATATTTAAAACACTCACGAAAAATTGCCCCGAACAGCATTGTTTAGCACTGAATAACAATTTGACGTTTTGAATCATTTGTATGTGAGAAGATTTAGCATCTTTTTTGTATATTATGTAGCGTCTTTCATTTTCAAAATCCAGAATGTTTTGAAACTTCAAAACTGATTTTGATACAACAAGCGAAACAAATGCAGGGAAAAACTGACACTACCGTTTTTCTCTTATGAAGAGTGTGCTTCCAAAATATTATGTGCATATATATCTGTATTATCAGTTTCTTCTTTTTCTAAAAATTAAGTAGTGTTCTTTGTGCCGCAAGACTTCTTCAATCTTGGCTAGTAAAATTGTTAATACTTTGTTTCTTGTTTCTGTTTCATCCCCTCTATTATTAGTTTCTTTTTGTCACGTTGTTGATGTTGGTATTTTCTCTCCCTCAATTTGTCTTTTTAAAATTTAGCTAATATTCGAATGCTTCTTAATTTGATTATTTGAAAGATAGACGATAGCCTGATATTTTTCTTTTCATAATCTCATTTTATCTCCACTTTATTCATAAGAGGTCCGTTGTATTCATTTTTTCTAAAAAAAAAGGTCGCTTATACTAGTGTTATAATTCATATTTCATATATTATCGGTTTAACTCGAAGAATCATCATCATATGCGTATTAGTTCACGATTTTGACATCAATAACGATTTTGTGGAAATTGTTTAAAATTGGCAATATTTTTTGATAAATCCCTTAGGAAAAACTTTATGGAATATGCATCACGTTTGAAATAGAAATACGTGTTCTTGTGCTGCCATTGTTGATTTTCAATATTTGAAGGTAGAGCGGGGTCTAAATTATTAATTTTTATTGCAGAAAGCTACAAATAATCGATTTAAAATTTTAACTATTATTGTTAGCAAGATTGAATGATGAATAAATGAAATTAATTTGTGAAATTTTCATTAAAAAAGAATAAATAATGAGCTTATCTTATGGTTACATCTTTTTCATCTAAAAAAAAAAAGGTTTCATTGATTAAAAGTTTTAAATCATGATTGTTTTATCAGGCAAATAATCCAGAATGTTTATAATTTATTTTATAAAGGAATTTACAAAACATTTACCTATTTTGTGATGAAGTAAGAAAACGAGAATGGGGATTCCGTTTTGTTTTCTATTTGCTTTCGGAGAGCACATTATAAGAGCTGTCTTCTCACATATATATTATTTAAAACTCTATCTTTTAGTTTTCTTTATATTCGCATAAATTTACATTTCCCGTGTATAATCCTTACAAAATATGAACATTTTACAAACTTTGAAAAGCTCTAAAAAAGGTCGGCGGTCCATACTTTTTACTATGTTTTTGAAATTATAGCATTTTGGCAAAGTATGAAAAACTCTACCCCTTTTATATAGACCCAAATAAAGCTACATCAACTGATATTTGACCAACAGCAGAGTGAAACCGATTTAAAAAATATACTCAATTTTTTGTGACAAGATATATATTATTTAAGTAGCTGCTTTCGTAAATATACATGGATCAATGTTTTCTGAAAGGAAGTACTATGGACCAGGAGTGCATTTCATGTACGTTTTATACTATGAATTGGTTTTTTTAGCGCTTCCAATATTAAAATATAACTGGATATTGATTAACACTAAATTTTCTTTGACATTTTTAGACCGTTTTCAAACGGGTTATCAAGTTACGTGTTTCGGGTTTCGGTTTTGAGTGTTTTTTTGTGACGTTTTGCGAAGAGAAAAAATAAATCTACTATACACAAAAATGAACTTTTCCACACAGCAGATTGGTTGATTGATTTATTTGTGTTTAACACCACATTCAGCACGATTGGCTATTTCGTGGCGGTCATTTTTATTGTTGAAGGAAGCCGAAGTGCTCAGAGAGAACCGCCGATACACACAGCAGTCATTTTGTAGTTGATTTAGTGGTAAAAAAAGGAAACTATGGTGTCAATTTGTTACACATACAGCGTGTTCAATGCAGTATATTTATTGTATTTAATATTCTTTCTTTAGTATTTCTATAAATTGGTTATGCATGCAAACAATGATGTACTTCCCACAAAATATACGCTTTCAAGAAATATGGATATATATATTTTTTTGGAAGATATAGGGTAGAGTGCATGGTGACTTTTTTCTAAAGGGAGCTTAAACTAGGTTAAAATGTACTTGGGAGTGTCTTTAAATTATTACACTGGACCTGCTACATACATAGTTGAGTGCAATCCATCATATTTATCGGAAAACTATTACCCTAACACTCAAATTGAAGTAAAAGACAAGTTTCAATTAACATTTTAATACTCGTCCATCGCATGCCTATGTAGCAGTAAATTCTGTTGGAGATTCGAAACAACAAACTCCATTATGCCACTTATTACTTCTAGAAGTAACACTGTGACCTTCTTTTTCATACATATGTTGCTAGGTAGATGATAAGAGATTGTTCTACTCACAGTAAACATTTATATATTTATACTACTACATGGAGCTTAGAATACTAGTACAGAAACAAAATCCCTGCTCTGCAAACTGGCTAGAAAAATTGATTCACATATATAGTTCCGATTCTTTAATTGCAACGCTAGGAATTAAGGTCAGGGTGTAAAGCTTGGATTTGAGTCGTTTATAATCTGGCTAAGGGAAAACAATAAGGTGAGCTCATTGTTTAATGCATTTTTTTTTTCTGTATGTTCTTTTTCTAAAAGTGAGACTGTGATCGTATGTGAACTTGTCTCACATTTTTGGCCTCGGAGCCTGGTCTTTGTCAAGCATCCGAGTTAAATATTTCGTTATATTCGAATTATTTATACAATGTAGATCTACTTTGATGCATATGTAAACAAGAACTTTATTTAATATAGATCAGATCATTTCATAAAATTAATTGTATGCCAAATATGCAAAAAATAAGTTTTCCCGTGTCCAATAAAATGTTCCGATGGATAAAATGACGCATAGAATAACCCAGAGGCTGTTTATTAAACGAAATTTTATTTGATCCCCAATTTTGAACACCCTTTACCGATATGAACGGAAAATACATTTCATTTCTTCCTAAATGATGTGATATATATTTTTGTTTGAGCTGCAGGTATAAAATACAAAACGAACTTAGATATCCAATAACATGTCTCCATAACTGTAATTTGACGTTCACGTCATGATAACGCTAAACTATATGACGATGTTTTGAAAGTAAGACTGCAGTTATATATTGATGACTTCATAAAGCTTCTTTATCTTGTAATAGTGGAGGCAGAAAGTTTTTATAGGAGCTGAACAGCTGAATGGGACATTTTTTCTCTTCCTAAGCTCAACGCTCCTGACAATCTTTTTTCACTCACAGTTAAAAACGTTTATGACGCTATTTTTCATCAAATGTATACAATACTGTTGTAAAATGTTATCTCATTTAACCTACTAACTATACCGCATTGTGATTTCAAAGACCCACACAAAACAAAATTGTAACAGCGGGACACCCTTAAAATGACGTTATAGCCGTCGAAATGAGCAAAGTTTTTCTTTACATAATATACATAGCACAAATTCATCTATTTTATTGATTTCTGTGGTTTATTTCCTTTCGAATGATATACTGATCATGGATACATATTGTGTAGGAAAAGAGCGTGAATTGGATTAACCCGCGATCTAACGCATTTTTCCAAAGAAGCAGAGATACCCTGCGCAACGTCATAAGTATTTTGATTGCTCTGAAATTGTACCACAAGGTTTAATACCACAAGTAGAAGGTAGGGATTCATTTTGGGGGTAATTGCCCAAACCGTTTAGGAATTAGGGGTCAAAAGGGTCTAAAAACAAGCATTTTTCTAGTTTTCAGACAATAACTTGTGTTTATGTGTATGGATGTCTTTTAAATTGTACCATATTTACACACAAAAAATTACTTCAAATATCATTTTTTTTGGAGGGGGGAGGAAAAACATTTTTTTTGGGGGTTCAATTGTTTTTTCCTCAAGATTTAAGGAAAATTGGAGGGGGGGGGTCACAATTTATTTTGCTCATTCTTTGTATATAGTCTGAAAACACATTTACTAAGTATTGCACAACAGCAAGAAATCTTCAATTGAATATAAATTCAAATCATATAACCAATTTCAAGTTCTTTGACTACATTTATTCTGTGTCAGAAACCTATACTGTGTCAAATATTTAATTACAATCCAAATTCAAACCTGTATCAAGCTTGAATAGTGTGTCCATTTTTGCCCTAACTGTTCAGGGTTTGACCTCTGCGGTCGTATCCAGCTGCGCTCGGCGCAGCAGTTTATTAAGTCTTTGTTTGACACGGTCGGGGTCCGAACCAACGACCTCTCGCTCTCGAGGCGAAAACACTCCCACGGCACCAACCAGGAGGTCGGTAGTATAGAATATTATACCAAAAACTCAATTACAATAAACAATACAGTTTCACAGAATTCTCACAACTACTAAGTCAAGCTAAAAGTATCTAACCTAAATTAGATACATTAAATGATATTGGAAACTGCACGTAAATATCTATGGCCAACTTCAGAGTAGATTTCATGGACCAACGCTCTCTGCAAATTAAAACTTTTTGCACCAGTTATTTGAGGGGTCCGGATGTGGATAAGTATTGCAAGGCTAGATTTCTGTCCTTGTCCAATGTACCCTCATTTTCCTGTGGTATTCCAAGTTTTACGTCCAACCTCACTGTCGACCTCCTATTGCAGGACCTACCTATTGTATTTAAAATCTATGTGTTCTCGTCATGAAAATGCATGAAATATTTGCCACTGGACGTAAACAAACACAAACAACAATCAATCAACTTCATTTTTGGTTATTTATTTTGCAATTTTCTACATGACGGAACACTATAAATTTGTTTTTTTTAAATATTTTTTTACTAAGGTTCTTATCCACTGTTTTATAACGCTTTATAATTAATGATTATGTCAGATAATTAATGATTATGTTAGGTAATGAATGATTATGTCAGGTAATTAATGATTATGTCAGGTAATTAATAAAATTTGACTGAACAGACAGTACTATTTTTTTTTTTTTTTTGCATTTACATGTTACGTCGTGTAGGAATTACAGAATCAAAACCAATATGAACATTTACCTGAATATTGTGAAGGACCTTATGGATCTAGGTCTGTTCGGTTGGAAGTTGTTTGAATAACTAATTATTGGAAGAGTTTACTCACAGTTTTCATATGGTCTGGTCTTTACGAATCTATTTCATGATTACTGACAGATTAAACACATCAAATATATATAACAAGAAGTTCTTGTGCAGAACATTCATTGGTCAGATGTAAATGAGGTCTGTACAGGGTTTTAATTTACTCATTTATAAAATGAAAAATCATTATTTTGAAAAGTTAAAGTCAAAAATATATATTTACCAACTAAATTTTATAAAACTGTCCTATGGTGTTATTCTAAAGCTACAAAAGTTATAATAACTAAACAATTAAATGATGTACTGCCATTTAATCGGTCCGTTTTCAACGCAATTATGTAACTGTTATTTGTATATATCAGTCTGAGAACTGTTTAACTATCATTCAAGTTGAGTATATTTAGACTCGTCCAATTCAGGGGAACTAACCTTCTAAAACCAGAGTTTTTGGCGTACTTTTCTGATGTTTTTTACGGTTTTTAATCGGTCAGTAAAGTTCAATGGTTAACTGTTATATTGACAGTAAAGACCTCCTGACAAAAGTTGGCTGTTCTAGAATCTCCTCGCCCTTCGGTCTTGGCGATCTAAACATGTTTTTGTTCGAAGGTCTAGTTCAATGGTTATCTATATTACCTTCGGTATCATTAAAACTTTTGTTAGGTCTATTAATATCTATATTAACTTATCATTTTTTTTTTTTTTTTTTTTTTTTTTTCATTATAATTTCATTTGTTCCCCCTCGTCTGTTGTTTGAGGTTGTTGTGTTTTTTTTTATTTTGCTTTACTTTGTTGCATTCGATATATTTTTTCTCAATATGTAAGATAAGATATGTAGCACTTTAACATCATTCTGCAAAAAAAATAGGCGAGGATCCTTAGAGGGCACTACAAATCTTCATCGATGAAATACAAAAATAACCATTACCAAAAGAAAACCGACGAAGAGACAAAACTCCTTTGAGGAACCCCAAAATTGCCGGATTTTCATAAAAGTATTAGTTACTAAGCGGTCAATCTTCATCGGAAAAGTAAAAATGTTTTTGTTTTCATTTTTCCTAGTGATTTGAAATTTACTATTGCCATTCACACTGACGAGGTGTTTTTAAGCACGTGTGACGCTCACTGGAATCTGATTGATACCTTTATCTAATTTCTGCCATAGTAAGCAGACATTTTTCTCTGTTTATTTTTATTGTATGTTTTTACGAACCTTTTGTTAGTCCACTGATAGAATTTTGTTTCTGCTTTTTGTTTTATGACATATGGTCGAGATAGGCAGAAGGAGAGGTTTTAGAAAACACAAAACTGGTTTAATCCAACCTCATGTTGTCCCAAGGCAGACTATCTGGACCACGTGTTGGTTGTTACTATTTGTCTTTTTTATATGTCGGGTTTTATTTTTCATGTTGATGGTCTTGATGTATATATTCTATGTACTGACGTTCTTTATCATCTAAATTACGTGTTATATACTTTTTTATTTGTATATATTATATTTTTTAACCTTTACTGTTTAGTCCATGTTTGGTAATATCCTTTTGGCGTGATTCGGTATTTATACATCCCGACATTGTGTTATTGTGCTATGGTCATTTTTGTATTCTTGTCTTTCATTTTTGCTTATGTGCTTTGTCTAAAGAGCGTGTATATGCCATTTTGTTTTTCCTTGTTGACACAATGTTCTGTTTTTACAGTGAATAAGATTATGACACAATGCTGATTGCTGTACTCCAATTTTTGATATTTTTACCTATTATGTCTGTTTGTTTTTCTCACACATTGTTGTCAATATAATGGAATTCTATGCGACTGTCATACAAGTGAGAGGTTTAGCTAGATATACAACCAGGTTTAAACCACCATTTTATACATAAGGAAATGCCTGTACCAAGTGAAGAATATGACAGTTGTTTTCCATTCGTTTGATGTGTTTGAGCTGATTTTGCCATTTGATCAGGGCTTTTCTGTTTTGAATTGTACTTGGAGTTCTGAATTTTTGTTATTTTTTTTTACAGTACATGATGTGTGGCTATTTCCAAAAACTTAAGCATTATTATTTACCAATGAATGTACGTTTTATAACCTGACAACCCCTGTTTACATTCCCATGTTCGTCCGTTCTGTTCTTTCAGAAGATATAGTATAATGTAATTTTGATTATATTTCATGTAGGAAAATAATTAAAATATTCTTCTTAACAAAGTGATGTTTTTGAAGATGGCCTTATTAAAAAGTATGTTGCATGTATAATATAACACTGCGCATCTAGCCTGGTTCTCTCCCTTGCAACATACGGGGTCTGAGACACCCTTGTTGTCTTATATCTGTCAGAGCCAAGCAGATAAAGGACAGGGAACCAGTATAGCTGCGTATCTTACAATATTTCATTCCGAACGTCAGACAAATAATAAAATACGCTTATCTTTCATTCGCTGCTGATGAATTGGATGGGAAAACGTTTAATAATATTATCATAGATTACGTAAATACTTTAAGAAAGCGTATTTGTACTTTCGATGAAAGAAAGTCAATGGCTTGAGAAAATATTATTTCAATATATTTATTTTCCATTCGGTTGATATTTTTGAGCTTTAGATTTTGCAATTTGATAAAGGACTTTCCATTCTGATTTATCTATAGGAGTTCGGTATTTTTTGTTATTTTACTTTTTACAATATTTGCAAATGATTTGATCTACGTTCTCATCAGTATAACAATATAAAGGAGATGTGGTATAATTACCAATAATTACATTACATGTATGTTTCATTATAATACGTTATTTTGATTGGCTAACAGCAATCTCGCGTCATTCTGAAATCGGCCTTCATTTCAAAATGAAATGTAACATTCATGATCACATGAGCTTCCACAATAAAGTGCACAGGTAAATAAAAGAAAAAAACTTGATAGAAGTGCTTTCATGATCCTAGCAAAAAAATGTAATTATAAGTATTGAATGCGCTTCATACAAAATGTACTTCGGTCAACTCTTTTACACCCCAATAAATTTACAAAAAGAAGCATTCAATTCTTAGATAAGACAACTATCAACCTTACACCAAATGACGTAGACGTAAGAAAATAATTTCCACTTTTCGGTTTAATATTTCAAATGAATTCTTTGTTTATTCGTTATCGAAGATGTAAGAGAAGACATTTTTATTACCTCCACAAATTGTTTCACAACAAATTATTTTTGAGTTACGTTTGTAGATATAAGGAACCACAGTTTATAGAATATAGAATTTTATAATATGTTGAATTGAATTGCAAAATAGTTTTGAAAAAAAGAAAGGAAAAAACGTATCGCTATAGAAAATATCGTGAGGATAAAATCCCAGTACAAAACAACAGATGGTAATTTCCACATGAACAGGAACCATTTCTATGTAATATAAATATATAGGTTGATGCAATTATATATATATATATATATAGATAGTGATTGATGATAACGGAATTCTTTATCGAAATTAAAGGCTTAAATGTGTATTTCAATATAAATAGTTTTCAACGTGTGTCATAGTTTTCCGATTAACGGGTGCTGTGTCTAAGGAAATTAGCTGTCAGTGTATTTATCAATCTATGGTCAGATGCATATATTCTTACAATTATACATAATTCACAAAACTAATTAAGCATTCATGCATATATCATTTAGGAAATTCCTAGCTTTGATGTCATGGTTATAAGGAATCATATCGTATCATAAAACGATATGCATTTTTAGTCAATCACCAATAGGCATGATCGGCGAATGATTAAATAATATATATCCCCTAGCATTTTTGTTTTATAAATTCAATTGGTATTGCCCTTGGATGGTGTAAATTTCCCAGAAAAACGTGTATGGTGTAATGGTGTATGGCATATGGTGCAATGGTAGAAGGTGTATATGGTGCTATGATGTATGGTGTAATGGGAATGATGTAATGGTGTAACGTGCGATCGGGAATGATGTGAATGAATGGTGTACGACATTTAAAACTATGCAACATATTGATAAGAACTGATTTTTAATTTTATACATTAATTTACAATATTGTGATCAAATTCGTTTTTTAAAATAGATAAATAATTTTGTAGTCGCACGCTTTCTTTGAAATTAAATTGCATTACGGTGTAATGTGTAAGGTGTATGGTGCAAAGGTGTAACGTGTATGGTGTAATGGCACAGGGTGTATGGTGTATTGGTGTATGGTAAATGGTGTAATGGTGTATGGTGTTAGTGGGAAGTTTACACCATCCAAGGACTGTATGAATAGCTATATCTGAGAACTTTTTATCGAAATGTGGTTTTTGTCTCGCCTATGTCGCAGTATGTGAGACATATGTATTAGAATACGGCGGCGACGAAGGCATTGGACAGCCCGTGAAGAGCAACAATAAAATATCGCTTATGTCTCACCTGCGAATGGGACATGGGAATTACAATCCGGCGGCGGCGGTGGCGCGGGGTAAACTATTTTTTTAAAGCTTGCTATATCAGAAGATGGAAGACTTGGATGCTTCATACCTTGTATGTAGATACCTTATGTTACGTAGTTTCCGTCTGTCATATCCATTGTCCTTGACCTCATTTTCATTGTTCAGTGACTGCTTGAAACAAAATTGCAGTTTTTGTCAAGTGAATTACTCACTTATTATGATTAATTGGATAACTTTATTTGGTATTTAATTTCCTTGCAATGCCTACACATGTCCGTCAGGAAGGGTTCACCAGACCTCGACCTTACTCCATTGTATCAGTGATCAAGGTCCGTATCTCATTTGTTGGTGCATGGAATAATTGTAAGGGGTACATGTCCGACTAACAGGTTATCTGACCTTGATCCCAATTTCATGGTTCATTGGATAAAGTATTTGTGATTTGGTCTATTTCGCAGATATTAAGAGCAATAGGTCAATTAAATGCAGTGAATGGAACCTATGTGAGGTGTACATGTCAGTCTGGCAGGGCTCATGGTTTCATTAGTCAATGACAATTTTTCGTAATTTTGTCAGTTTATCAGATACTATAAGGAATAAGTCAACTATATTTGGTGTATGGAATGATTGAAAGATGTACATGTTTGCCTGGCAGGGTTCATATGACCTTGAACTTATTGTCATGCTTCATTGGTCAATAAGTGTCGAAGAATACAAAAGGGACATTTAAATTCATATGTCGATAATTAACTGATGAGTTAAGCCTTTTCACACTGTCCCAGGTTAGGGAGGTTGGGATCCCGCTAACATGTTTAACCCCGCCACATTATGTATGTATGTGCCTGTCCCAAGTCAGGAGCCTGTAGTACAGTGGTTGTCGTTTGTTTATGTGTTACATATTTGTTTTTCGTTCATTTTTTGTACATAAATAAGGCCGTTAGTTTTCTCGTTTGAATTGTTTTACATTGTCATTTCAGGGCCTTTTATAGCTGACTTTGCGGTATGGTCTTTGCTCATTGTTGAAGGCCGTACGGTGACCTATAGTTGTTAATTTCTATGTCATTTTGGTCTCTTGTGGACAGTTGTCTCATTGGAAATCATACCACATCTTCTTTTTTATATTGACAACGTCATTGCTAAAAAAGAAAAAGACAAACAGACAAACAACAGTACACAAAACACAACATAGAACAAACCAAAGACTGAGCAACACGAACCCCCCCAACAACGGAGGGTGATCGCAGGTGCTCAGGAAGAATACGCAGATCCTACTTCACATGTGGCATCCGTCGTGTTACTCATGTTAGTACAAACCCGGTAATAAGTCTAAATCGGCAGGTTACATTCGCAGAAAAGGAAACGGGATTGTAGTTACGACCATTGGAACATATCCGTTGTCATCTAGATCTGTGAAACGGATATTTCAAAACGGTTAACCAACTCATGATGGCGTCCGTAAAATTTACGAAGGGACCACTTCAACTTCACCACTTGGAACTTTTGGTTTATTAGCTTCCTTGTGAGCAGCAACCCTCTATCAAGGAAATCATAATAGGAAATACAAGCCCTGGAATATTGTATCAACTGGGAGATACATATTCCGTATGCAGGCGCTGCTGGAATGTTGCTAAATAGAAATGGAAAGTTCACAGTTGGGAAGCTGAAATCATCACTTTTGTCGTAAAGTTTTGTTTTCAACCGACCATCATTGTCAATTTCTAGATGTAAGTTGGCAAACTTAACTGTATCTGTTGTATCCTTTTATCTCAAGTTCGATTGGATAGATGCGTTCAACATAGTCACCAAAGTTTGAATTATTTAGTGAGAGAACATTATCTATATAGCGGAAGGTGAAATTAAAGGATACTGCTAACTTCTTTACTTTCTTCCTAAGAAGTTCCTGAATGAAGTCAGTTAAGTTTATGTGATACTTGTAGTAAAACCTTCATATCACAGACTTTCAAGATAAATTCAGTAAACAGACGAGACATTTCAGCGATTGCCTTCTTGTATTGTGTTAAGATAAAAAAAAAAAACAAAAAAAACAAAAAAAACGAAGAACTTATAAAAGAATTAAAAACCAATTGTTCACAGAACAATTGCAGGTCTCTCCATCATGGAATTTCAAAATCATAGATAAGAAGTCACTTCCGGTTTACAGAAAGTTACTACTAGCGTCAAATCATAAGTTTCCTCATACTGATTCTAAAAATATATGGTTTCTATATACTTTTGCCTAAAATAAGGGAGATCATTTGCTACTTGTGGTTAAGAACATGTCACTTTCGGTCACTCTCGGATACATTTTTCACACTGTTTCCAAAATATATGGTTTCGATATACTATTGCTTGAAGTAAGATATAATTCGGTACTGCCGGTTTACAGAAGGCAACATCCGGTCTCAAATGATAGGTTGATGCATGTCTATTTATAAAAAAATATATGGTTTTTAGGAACTTTTCGACGAAAGAAGTGCAAATATTGCTACCTCCGACTGACTCAAGGATACTTCCGGTTGACATTTTTCAAGGTAAGAGGTCTCCAGACCTAATGCAAAAAATCATATGCCTTTATCATATACCAGTAGGAAGTTATAGCACAGGTCAAAATCTAGAACGTCAAATTCTTATTTGACCTTCGCGTCAATTTCAAGGCCTTAAAGGGAGGATCTCAAATCAATATACCCTAGGTTTCTACTATGTATGGTTCATGAGTTATATCTCCATTTAAAAATTTTCAGGGAAAAAGAACTCCTATTAAAAAGAACGGTACTCTTTCGACCACAATTTCAAAGTTACGACATGTAATTTGGTAAAAAAAATATTATTTATTACGGTCTGTGAGGAAATGAAAACAATCAAAAGCTAAAATTTAGATCATGACCTTAACCTTTGACCTTGACCTCAAATTTCTTTTGGTGGACCAAGAACATCAAATCAAAATACCCTAGGTCTCTATAATTACAGTTCATGAGTTACATTTATATATCACTATGTCAAACATAGAAGGGGAGATAACTCTCATATGGAGTATCCGTATCGCTTCGGACAAAATTTAACAAAACATCCTGAGGCTATAACGAGCAATTTGGCAAAATAGATGTATCGATTTCTTTTACGGTTGCGAAGGAGTACACATATCCAAAAAAAAAAAAAAAAAAAAAAAAGTGTTAAAGGGAGATAACTCTCACGGGAGTAAGTGTATGGTTACACATGGTCAACGGCGAAAGCGTATTCAGTGTTCGATATCATATATCTAAAATCTTTTCGATATCTCGTTAAACAAACAGAAAATCTCTGCATTAAAATTTAGCAAGAAACAAAATCAAAACAAATCTAAAGGTCTTTCCACAGGAAAGGGGAAAGGCCAACTAATCAAAATGTTGGATAAGTAAACTATCAATATGTTTTTTATCAAAGAAGCACATTTTGTAAAGCTTTTCTAAAATAAAACTCGTGGTAATTCTATCAGCTTATCATTCAAAGATGGCAAATGCAACGTTACTATCCAACACTTCGTTGTGAAGAGAAGACTAAATAATAGACCCGCTACAGTTCTATATACAGACCATCTAGCGATTTCACTTAAGATAAATCATTGTCAGGGGGAGAAAGGAAAGGGTTATTTCAAATTAAACAATAGAATTCTTAAAGACGAATCATACAAAATAAAAATATACACTTTAATAGATAAATATGAAAAATTAAGAAACCGAAAAAGCTTAGCAATCGTGTGGGATCTGTTTAAAATAGAGGTAAAGGAGACGACTATTGAACATTATAAAATTAAAGCTAAAAATAAAAGAGATGACATTAAAAAATAAGAACAAGAACCAAAACTTTTGAATGAAATTCAGAATAACAACCTTGATGAAAAGAAAAAAAAAATTGCCGAACATAATAGATTCAATAAAGAAAACCGAAGAAATGCTACAAACTCTATATTCTGATAAAATAAAAGGGGCACAAATAAGATCACGAGTTAAATGGATAGAAGAAGGGGAAAAAAATACAAAATATTTTTTGGGATTAGAGAAATCGAGACAGACAAGGAAAAATATAACTGCTATTAGGGACAGTGAAGGTGAAATAACTGAGTATCAAGGTAAAATATTAGATACGGGGAGGAAATATTGTGTAAATTTATATACGTCAACTAAGCCAGATTTAGGAGAAATTGAGAATTATATTGAAAATACAAAAATAAACTGCAAACCAAGTACAAACGAAAGTTATGAAATTGAAGGAAAGCTGACAATAGAAGAATGTACAAATTCTGTTTTTAAACTGAAACTTAACAAAACACAGGGTATTGATGGTCTTCCAATTGAATTTCATAGATCTTTCTGGTCCAACTTACAATATTTTGCTGTAGATGTATTTAATCATTGTTATGAGAAAAAAGAATTGACAAATTCACAGAAACTAGGATTAATTACTCTTATTTACAAGAAAAATGACCCGTTAAATTTAGACAATTATAGACCAATTACTTTAAAAAATGTAGATACCAAAATTATAGCATATTCTCTTGCACAAAGACTTAAACCAGTATTGTATAACATCATTCAAAGTGATCAGAACGGGTATGTAAAAACAGATATATTGGGTTTAATATTAGACAAATCCAAGATATTATAGACTATTCAGAAAAATTCAACGTAGACGGGGCAATCCTTTTTTTTTAGATTTTTCAAAGGCATTTGACTCGTTAGAATGGGAATTTATGTATTGTTCATTTAAGAAATTTGGCTTTCAGAAATCTTTACTGAAGTGGATAAATACTTTATATACAGATATAAAGGGTTGCATATTAAATAATGGGTGGATTTCAAGACCCTTCAGCATTGAGCGCGGGATTCGTCAAGGGTGTCCCGCGAGTTCTATAATTTTCGTAATTCATGTTATTGCTGTTGCAATTTTAGCCTGTAGATTAAGACAAGATAAAAATTTAAAG
The DNA here is from genome assembly GCA_017311375.1 of Mytilus coruscus. NCBI lineage: Eukaryota > Metazoa > Mollusca > Bivalvia > Mytilida > Mytilidae > Mytilus > Mytilus coruscus. The sequence continues at coordinate 43,010,966 of CM029608.1, forward strand.
GTTTTCAAATAGGACTAGATAATAAAACCCATACTCTAAAGTTAAACCAGCTTGCAGATGACACCACTTTATTTTTAAATTCAAAACAAGAAGTTTCATTAACTTTGAACATTACCGAAATTTTCGGATCACTTTCGGGCCTAAAGCTTAATCGAAATAAAACAGAGGGGATATGGCTCGGAAATTTAAAGTCCTGTAAAGATAAAGTTGAAAACATTAAGTGGACACAAGAACCGATAAAAGTATTAGGAATATATTTTGGACTTAATAAAAATGAGTGTAAAAATTAAACTTGCAAAGACAATACGAAAAATCGGAAAAAATAATTAAAGATTGGAATAAAAGAAAATTAACTATGTTAGGTAAAATAACTCTTGTTAAATCACTAATCCTACCAAACATAAGCTATGTTGCATCAGTAACAGAAATTGATAAAGAATACCTCGCAAAATTAAAAATAATAATATATAGTTTTATATGGAATATTAAACCAGAAAAAGTTAAAAGAGCTATAATGAGTAAAATTGTCATGCTAGCGGGCTTAAAATGATAGACATAGATAAATATATAGAATCCATAAATATTAATTGGGTAAAAAGACTCATTGATAATGACGACTCATCACCCAATTGGAAAGTCTTACCAAAATTTTACTTAGACAAATTTGGACAAGAATTCCTTATATTTAAAATGGACTTTAACAATATTAATTTGATTGACAAAATAAAAGAAATTCTTCCAGAATTTTACTTAAAAATAATCATATCATGGATAAATTCAAAATCTGAAAAAGAATCAAATCGTCTAACATATAAACATATCAGACAGCAACTAATATGGGGCAATAAGCATATCAAATTAAATGCTAAATGTCTTATTTTCAAAAATTGGATAAACAGTTAAATTTTATTTGTAAATGACATAATTGATAATAAAGGAAAAATTAATCAAAATAAGATTTTAGATAAACTATCTTGCCATGCTAATTGGTTTTCGGAATATACTAAATTGATGAAAGCAATACCAAAACAGTGGTTACAAGAGCTAATAAAAGAAGAATAAATTAAAACGAAAGTCACTACCGACTCCGAATTTAAATTCCAAGATAGAGAAGAAAAATGGTACTAATAAAACATTTTCCTCCAAAGATATCTACATCTCCCTTTTAAATAGATATTATGAGAAAGCAATAGGATTTTAAAAATGGGACAGAATTTTTAATTTAGATAACAATACAAGGAAAAGAGAACAAATGTTGTACTTTATCTTTAACTATATCCAAGGTAATAAATTGAGAATGTTAAGATGGAAATTTCTACATTACATTTTACCAACCAAACAATTACTTTTCTCTTGGAAAATAACTAAAACTCCATTATGTAATATATGTTATGTCATTGAAGATTATGAACATTACTTTTGACATGCAAATATCTGAATCAAATAAAACTAATACTAGACAAACTTAAAGTAGGAAATCATATAATATCACTTGCATCACTTTTGTATGGAAACAAGATAAACGATACAAATTATTACAATATTAACGATTTTCTAATAATCATACTTTTACTATATATATAAAGTATATTATATATCAGAGCAGAAAACAAAACAAATTAATGTGTTTGAAATTTGAAAAAATAATTTATCTTCTTAAACTAAGATTCATAATATATCATATCAATTTCCTTTTATTCTGTTACACATTATTTATTAGCAAAACTGTTTATTGTGTACCAACAAGTACTTACCTTATCACTGAAATGCTATATACTAACGTTAACGAGGCTGGGATAAGGTACCGGTAATTTATGTATCTTTAACAAATGTACATTTCAAATCAAATTATATAGAATTTGAAAAAAAAAAAAAAAAAAAAAATAATAATAATGTGTCGGCATTTTCAAGGTAACTGTTTGATATGGGACGAGTAAACTATTAACCATACGCAAACGTAGAATCAAAATTAAATGAAAAAAAAACAAACAAAAAAACGACACCATTACAACCTTTTAAACGTTGCATGCATCGGAAATTGTAAGCTTCGATCATGATATTTTTTTAATTGCTAGAAGTGGAATGTCTCTGTCGTATATTACCACGGATATATTCCATTTGTTGTCACAATAGCGTCCTGCTTTTTCGTTTTTGTATTTACGACTCATCATCGGATGTTTACTTGTCTTAATCAACACGAATATTGCCACCAATGAACTGTATGATCTTGTCCCATGTCAGGAGCCAGTAATTCAGTGGTGTTATCTGATAGCAGACTATATTTTTTTTTCATTGATTTGTACATGACTCAGGCCATTTGTTTTTCTCTTTTGACATTTTTGCTTTTTGTCATGTCGACACCGTTGATAGTTTATTATATGATATGGGTATTGTTCATTTGTGAAGGCTGTATGATGACCTATATGTACTTAAATATACGTCAGTTGATCTGTGGTTAATAGTTTTCTCATTGGAAATTATGTTACATCTCCTACAGCTTATATAGTTTAAATATGATCTGTTTTGTGAGATAAGAATGGTGTCAGTTCATACTACTTTACTGTGTAGATGATGACCATTTTTCATAATACACTTGTCTGTTTTTCCATCAAATAAAGTTTGTATTTCTTGTTCGTTATGAACTCGTTACAATGTGTCATTACTTTACAAATACATATACACATTATAAAAATGAAAATCAGACATTTTAAACAAAACAGTTGTCATGCAAACAATTCATTATTTCCTAAGGAAAATAGTTATAAAAATAGTTATAGAAAACAGTCCCCCTTCCCCCGAATGTGACCTACCGAATTAGACATATCACCGGGTTTGTAATTACATGAGCAACACGACGGGTGCAATATATGGAGCAGGATCTGCTTACCCTTCCGGAGCACCTGGTCTCACCCCAGTTTTTGGTTGTGTTCGTGTTGTACAGTCTTTGGTTTTCTATGTTGTTTTGTGTTCATTTGTTTGTCTGTTTGTCTTTTTCGTTTTAGCCATGGCGTTGTCAGTTTATTTTCGACTTATAATTTTGAATGTCCTTTGGTTTGTCAAGAACATGATATGACTGTAGGTCATGAAACAACTACAAATGAATTATTCTTCCCGGGTCGTTGTTGGTTGTAAGTGTAGCTTGTTGCACTGTCCAACATTATTGTCAATACCTTTCATTGAATAGTTGCATCTTGTATATGAATTATAATGTCCTTTCCTTTTTTCCATGATATTTATTATGGGTTATAGATTTTATAAAAGTTTTTGATCTAACAGTGTGATATTTGTATGTAATCTGACATTATCAATCAAAGCATTTTACCAATGAAACTGATGACCGTTCATCATCTCAATTCTAATTCAATTTTCGACATCAGACGACACACAGAGGTGAGAAATGAATGAGATCGTTTTCTTCATACATGCTGAATGACATTTGTATACACTTGATGGCTTTTGGAAATTAAATTGTCCTTCATAATCCTCAAATCGATCCATTTGATTTATATTTTTGTATGGAAAAATTTCCCAAAAGGATTATATTTTCTTTTGCGTAAAAGATATACATTTGTAATCTTTAAAAATCAATCATATTAATAGGCACCACACTAATATGCTTGAAATATTTTTGTACACGAAATAAATAGGTGAAGACCTAAATCCGTCGTATTTTTCTGGCAAGAAAAAGATTAAAATCCTTTCTTGATGGAAAAGACAATCAAATCATATAGGGAATGCATTATGTATTTAATAATATTTTAAAAAGTATATTCTTTTTATAAAATATAAATGGGAATGTCCGAGAAAAACTTTTGACTTAAGACTGTTGCAGTTTTATCGTTCAAGTAATTCAAATTTTCCTACCGAATCAAATCCAGATGTTATGTGAGTTCTTACTCATAAATGGATAGATTTGTGTTCCTATATACATGTACTTGATATTATCAGGGCCTTGTCTACGAGGACAAGCACACACATTTCATGGATGTTAGATAGGTGTGGATAATGATGTGAGCCTTTAAAGACAAATATAGCATCATTGTTTATATATTCATTGATCATGCTTTCCAGCAATGATCTCAAAGGTTTAACCAATTCGTAAGGAGTATAATTGTTTTGCCACCGACTGTCTGGAATAATCTTAGATATACATGTAGTTCAATAGTATGTTAAGAGATTCGATATATGATTTGAAAAGAAGTATTTTTGACAGTTAAAAGTGACAAGTTATTTTGCGGCAAGCCGAATTATTTCTCTTTGTAACTGATGTAACAGAAGGATTTTACCTGAAATCGTCAATATTCATGTCCGGAATCATGTGTTTGTAGCTAAACCTTTATCAAAATGAAGTATGGCTCTGATTTTTTTTCCGGGTCTTGTTATACTTTTGGAAATTTTCAGTTAAGTCAGTTATTTCAGCTTTCTCACAGTTTGTATTAGAGTCGTTTTTAAAATCACATTATTATTGAGCTTTATCGAAGAGGCATAGTATGTACTACAATGTAAAAATACGTAGATTCTAGGCGATGATCATAGTCAGTGGTTTTATCATAATCATATTTAGCTGTGAATCGTAGAATTTTTAATATGGCAATTCATATCACGTATCTCAAATTGTACATGACGTCTATACACTAAATCTTTTTGATGTGTACTGATTTATACTTTAGTCTGGAAAACAGTTTATTTATTAGTTGTAGGTGGCTTTGGTCTAGCTTTCAGTTACTGCAGTACTCTTAGGTCGACACTGTGTGTCTTCTGGCTGATTGATACTTTTCTAAAGTAACTTCTAATCTGTTCAGTCAAGTCATTTTTAACTGGTTTTATTTTTGTTTCAAACGCCGTATTATATACTAGTATATATTTGGGCCACTTGCAAGTCAGTAATTCAGAATGTTTTTCAGTAGATGTTGTTGAATGTTATCTGTTATATTTGTTTTTTCGTTTTTTTTTTGTTGGTCAAACATCACACCATTAGTGTTTATCCATTAAATTGTGTCACATTTTGTCATGTCGGGTAATTTATAGCTGCCTATAAGGTCTGGGTTTTGCTCATTGTTGAAGATCATACGTTGACTTTTAATTGCTGATATCAACGTCATTTGGACAATGTTTGATATTTGTATCATTGGTAATTATACCGGTACAAAATCTTACAATGTATATTTGAAATATGATTGATAAGTAATAAAGAGTCTTTCATTTGACATGCTTTGGCTCTATGAATGTATAGAAACGCCCATTTATTAGCATAGACATCATATCAATTATTTGAAATACTATAAATGGCAAAAGAAAATTTGGCGCCTTATGAGGTCCCGTTACACCGACCCCATTCATTCGAAAATGTCTGTTCCAAGTTATTACCACAAGTATTGGTTGAAAACATTTCCAGTATAAATTAACATCGATGTTGTAGAATATATACATGTTACACATGTTCGTATTTCCTGTAAATATTTTCCTGTCAGCGAACCTATTGACAATTCGCTTTGATTTCATGCAATATCCAGTTTTTGTGTCATTCTTGTCTGTTTGTATCTGAATTTTTACATTTTTACAATTTCTTCTTTTTACTATCATCACGAAGAACACTACGGTCATCCATATTCTTAACAATAAGAAAATGACATTATAAAAAATCCTTTGAATTCAATCAGCTATATATGGATTCTTCATTGTTCTCTTCTTGATGGGAACATGAATACACATGTGAATAGGCGATTTGGCCTTACAGAAATGAGATTCGAGTTTTAAAAGAAAGATATTTGGATGGATACTGAAATATAGTCTGTTAAAGCGACATTTACCAAAGAAAGATTATTACAGGGCATACAGAGTCGCACTCTCCGCAGATATTACTGATTATGAGTAATGGGCTGGCTTTTAGTTTATATCTGATAATTTTTGGACAATTGAATCCTACCATCCTTCCCACGGGAATGTGCTGGGCTGCTCTACTTGAAGAGATAATTGCCTTTGCCCTATATTTCGCAAGACAATAATTTAGCTTTTTTACATGACATTGTATTATTCGTTTGTAAATGACAATATAAAAGAAAGTGTGTTGCCAATGTGCTTTCACGTTGAGAGACATATCACGTTATATCGTCTGAACGTCTTGCATTTTCTAAAAGTATTTTGTTTTCATGGCATTCACTGTATGATGTATAGGAATTGGGAAAAGTCTATAGAATAAAAACGCTCAAATGATTGTAAAAGATAACCAAGTGTCGGTCGTATGTAATTATCTACGATGCTCCAAAATATTTTGCAATCTTCCACACGAGTGAAAACCTGGTAAATTAGTTTTTTTAGTGTCAATATGACTCTATGTTGAAATTAATTTATTCTATATTATTATACAGAGGGCTCAAAATGGACTGAATATGTCAGTTGTTGTAATCTAATCTTTGGCTTTTATTTTAATAAGGAAGCATTTTATGCATGTTATATCATGGTATGGATTACGAATGATTACTGAATGTCCCATATGTATATTGGTTGTCGGCTATAGTAAAAGGAAATTGATTATTGCTTCCATTGATATGAATAAAGGATGAAATTGGTGTACATGTCAATGTGACAGCAACCTAACACCATCATAAAACCAAAAGATTTATATGCCTTATTGTCGTTATATTGATGTAACATGTGAGGTGTACCTTGTATATCCGTTCAGATAAAAATAACAGATAAACAAAACATAACAAAAATACTCATGTTGATATACAATATCCATCTGCGAAATATACCTTTTATGCAACTCTCCGTTTGGTCCTAATAAGTTCAATGGAATGTGAATCCTTTCTGGTAGACGTACCCATACAAAAATGTAAAATACAATGTGTTGTTAACTTATCTTGCATACTCTTAAAGAAATAGTTTCCATTGAAAAGCTTGATGAAGGTAAATCCAGAAAAGTGCTTTGGACGCATGAATTTTTCATTTTTAAACATGATGAGATGAATTAATATGAAGTCAGTGCCCAATACAGTACTGTGTTTCCGTCTAATAACTTTGATGTAAAATAAACTTAATGTAAAAAAAGAATTTATGATTTTTTTAGAAATGATTTATTGTTAAATTAAGCATTATGTGCAAAACATCGTATATCGCTGTCATTTAATAAATTCACTAAATGTTTCATACTGCTACAACCACTTAACAACAAGTAATAGATGATACCTTAGTATTACATTAATTTACAACACTCAGTTCTTATATATTGATATGAAATATTAAAAAAAGGTATCTAAATCACCTTAAGAAAAAAATACATTTCAAAGTAAAATAAAGAAAAATGCTTGAACATTTTGTCTCCTAGCAATATAATACATAAACATTTCTACTAATACTAATGTGTGTGCACAGAAGTGCTATAGTGAAAAAAAAAAAAAAAAAACAAAAAACAAAAAAACTGAAAGTTCTTCAAATATACTTGGCACCAGCAAATATGTTGAAACCCTTCATATTAGCTGAGTTGTAATTATGCTGTTGCTGTTTTTTGTTGTATATCATAATTGTTTTTTGTATTTTTATTTATACATAATTCAGGTAATTGGTTTTATCGTTTGAATTGTTTCACATTTTTTTTTATTTTGGACTATTTGTAGATTGCTTTGCGGTATACGTTTTGTCATTTCGTCTCTAGTGGATAGTGGTCTCATTGGTAATCATTAAACCATACTTATCTTATATTGGAGGTTTGGCCTTTGCTTTATTGGTTTCTGCTATTTATCATCGATTTCCCAATGACTTGCGTTATGATATGTAACAATGTCAAAATTGGGGAACAGCAGTCAACATTGTGTGATTATCTTAATCATCATAAAAACAAACAAATATGTCAACAAAGAAAAACTAAATGACATAAAGACACTCTATAGACAAAGTTCATAAGCAAAAATGAAAGACAGAAATACAAAAAATGACCTGAGCGCAATATCAAAATGGCGGGATGTATAAATACCGAGCCACGCCAAAAGAATATTTTCAAAAATGGACTTAACAGTAAAGGTGAAAAAGAGAGTGACAAACATACAAAGACAAATAAAAAGAACACTAAATCACGAGTATGTATAAGTTTGAAATCAGATATATGATTTATAAAGTTGTTCCTTTTGGCAAAACATGTCGAAAAGAAGTATTATTGACAGTAAAATAGGGACAAATTATTACGAGACTAGCCGAATTATTTCTCTTTGGGGATTTGAACAGCTGATATCAGGAGGTTTTCACTTAAAGTCGGAAATATGTATTTCCGGCGACATGTGCGTGTAGATGAACATTTTAGCAACATGAAGTGTGACTCTGATTCCTTCTTCTGGTCTATTCATCTTTTTGATTTTTTCTTTAATTTCCGCTTTGTTTTTGTATTACATATATTAGACTTATTTTTAAAAGCGAATTTACATTGAGCTTTACTATGTTTACCGAAGAGACATAATATGTACTGAATTGATGAACATAATCAGTTGATTTATTATATCATATTTAGATGTGACTCGAAGAATTTTTAATATAGCAATTATCTTCTCTTTTCTTGGGTTGTTTATGACGTCTTTACACAAAATCTTTTGAATGTGTAGTCACTGTACTAATCTATTCTTCAGTCAGGAAAACATTATGTATGTATCAGTTGGATGTGGCTTTGACCTTGCTTTCAGTTACTGTATGTACACTAAGATCGGTACTGTGTCTCTTGCCTTAATGTTACTGTTTTGTCCTAACTGTCAATCCGTTCAGTCAAGTCATTTTCAACTGATGTTTTCAATTTGTTCTTGTGTTGTGCTTTTACATCCTAGATAGAGGAAAGGTTGAGCGCTCATATACTTGTTTTCAACGCAATATTATGTATCTAAATGTCAATCACCTGTCAGGAAGTTAGTATTTCAGTAGTTGTTTTTGGTTGTGATCTGTAATATTTGTTTTCTTTGTCGTTTTATATTGTTTCACATTGTGTCAATTCGGACGTTTTTAGCTGGCTATATGGTATAGATTTTGCTCATTGTTGAAGGTCATACAGTGACTTTTAATTGCTTATATCAACGTCACTTTGACAAAGTTTGATACTATTTTTGGTCATTATACCGGTACAACATCTTACAATGTGTTTTGAAATATGATTGACAAGTTATAAAGAGTCTTTCTGGGAAAACAAAGAACTTAATTTGACATGCTTTGGATATATGAATACATAGGAACGCCCAAATATTGACGTACACATCAAAGATTAATTATTTGAAATAAAATAAAAGGCAAAGGAAAATGTGGCGCCTTATTACACCAACCCCATTCATTCGAAAATGTCGGTTACAAGTTTAGTTTATGACCATTAGGATTGGTTGAAAACATTTCCAGTAAATACTGACATCGATGTTGTAGAATACACACTGCAGTTACATGTTCGAATTTCCTTTAAATAATTTCCTGTCAACGTAACTATTCACAATCCGCTTTAATTTCATGCAACATCCAGTTTTAGTGCCATTCTTGTCTGTTTGTAGTTGATCTTTTACATTTTGTTTTTTTTACTACCATCACGAAGAACAGTACGGTCATCCATATTCTTAACAATAAGAAAATGACATTATAAAAAATCCTTTGAATCCAATCAGCTATATATAGATACATCATTGGTCTCTTATCGATTGGAACCTGAATACAAATGTGAATAGGCGATTTGACCGATATCGTTTGAACGATTTGCATTTCCTAAAATATTGTTTTCATTGCATTCACTGTATGATGTATTGGAATTGGGAAAAAAATTTTCTATGGAATGAAAAGGCTCAAATATTAATATATCGCTTGTATGTCATTGTTTATCCTACGATGTTCCAAAATGTTTTCAATTTTTCTCACGATTGAAAACCTGGTAAATTAGTTTTCAATGTTAATATGAATCTATTTGGAAATTAATCTATGCATGTTATTATACAATATAATATTTGGTTTTCATCCTAACAATGAAGCACATTATGTACATGTTATATCAAGGTATGGATAACTATTCAATCATCTACAAATGATTACTAAATGTCCACATATGTATATATTGGTTATCGCTAATAGGAAAAGGGAATTGATAATTCCCTCAATTGATATGAATAAAGGAGGATTTCGTATTTACGTCAATGTGACAGCAACCTAACACCATCATAAAATCAAAAGATTTATATGCCTTATTATTGTTAAATTGATATAGCAGTTAATGTACACTCGTTCAAACAACAACAACAAATTATGAAAACATAACAAAAATGTCGATATTGAATATCATTCTGAGGAATATAACTTTCATGCAATCCTCCGTTTTGTGCTAATAAGATCAACGGCATGTGATTCTCTTCAAGCAGATATACTCGTACATGAATGTAAAATACAAGATGTTGTAAACTTATCTTGCATACTTTAAAAGAAATAGTTTCCATTGAAAAGCTTTTGTTTTGGAAATGAAAGGTCAAGGTAATTTGACACGTGTATCTTACAATGTATAACAATAAATTCACAAACCACAACATAAACACCCATGTTCATATTAAATAGCCATCTACTTTATTTGAAATAGCTAGCTAAAATTTGATGACGTTTTCTCGTCTAACTCTGTGAATTGTTTATTGAAACGCATTTTTACGACGGAATATAAAAAACAATATTCATTTCTCACAATATAATCAATCATCACAATACATTAATGATTCATCTATACATAGACAAATCAGAAAATGGATTACTATTAATTTCAACTGTTGTGTTTTGATCAAAATCATTATAATTAAGCCATTATAATTCTGATAGGGAACTCCAGCTAACCTGGTCAACTTATTTTAATTGCATACGAAATCAACATTCATTTTTCAACACTTTAAATTGATCAATATTGTATATATAAACATCATGAACACGATGAGATGAAGTCAGTGCCCAAAACACAACTGTGTTATTTAGTAGTATGTTTCCGTCAAATAAGTCTGATGTAATATAACCTTAAATTCAAAAGAGAAATGTTATTTTATTCAGAAACGAATTATTGTTGCATGAGGTGTTATGTGTAAAACATCGTATATCGCTGTCTTTTAATGAATTCACTAATTGTTTCATACTGTTACATCCATCAATGTGTAGATCAGAAAGATTATGAAAGACCACGAAACAACAAGTAATGGATTATACCGTCGTCATTAGTATACGAATTTACAACATTAAGTTACTAAGTTTTGATATGAAATATAAAAAAGGTACCTAAACAAATATGAGGATAAAATACATTTCAAAGTAAGATAAAGAAAAATGCTTGAATATTTTTTCTCCTAGCAATATAATTCTCAACATTTTCTAAGAATATCAGTGTAAGTGTAGAGAAGTGCTTAAGTGAATGACAATAGATGTTCTTCAAATATCCTTGGAACCAGCAAACATGTTTAAACCCGTCAAATCCCCTGAGTTGTTTTTTTGTTGTATATCATAATTGTTTGTCGTTTTTTGTTTTATGCATAATTCAGGCAATTGGTTTTCTCGTTTGAATTATTTAATATATTTTCATTCTGGGCCTTTTGTAGTTTGCCATGCGATATACGTTTTGTCATTTGGTTGGTAGTGGATAGTTGTCTCATTGGCAATCATTAAATATCTCCTTAGTTTATAAATTGAGCATTTGTTTTATTGATGTCTATTACGTTTCCATCTCATAAGTAGTCACGTTATGGTAGAAATGTAGTTGAAATTAGTTGACTTCTTGCGTGTTAAGTCTATATTATACATGCAACTAATAACATTGATTTTCCACATCTTGGTTATCCACGCAGACATTTTGTTATAACAGATAATAAATAACTGTCAGTTACCATGGATGAAATACTTAATTTGGCATAAAATATTGACGTTCTAATGTTTTGTTGACATTTTTTGTTCTTACATGTTTTACGTGCCATCGGTCCTAAAGAGATTTCAAGGAAGTCCTGTCGTAGAGTTAATGTTCACACTTTAGTCTGAATTTGAACAATTGGAACTAAAAACTAAAATTGTGTCGTTTGTGACAACATACGTTAGATGACACGGAATGATTCTAAAGCAATCATGCAGGTTTATAAAAGTAGTTTGACGTAGAGCTCACCAAAGCAATAAGAAAAAAAACTATTTGTACTTTATGAGGTAATGGACAAGTCAGCTTAGCGAAGCAGAGACGCTGTTACCGTCGTTTCTGAGTTTGACCCTTGTAAGTACAATGGTGACCGATTGAAAATATTTAACTTCTAGGAAATTGCATTACAGTTACGTATTTAACTTAGTAGATGCAATGTTAGTTTTCAAATTGACAGTATTTCTTTTCGAAGATTTACTTCCTTTGTTGAACATGTTATAATTGAAAAGAGAAAAACAACTGGATTTGTCAAACTGTTCAATGGTGCCAATCCATAAAGTACTCTGAACGTTATTCCATATTCTAACACCTCATAATAGGTAAGCAATGATGCAGAAAATATTGAGTCCAGCATATCATGTATACTGAAATACAAACGATTTATATACATATGTAAAGCATAACAAAACAAAACTGCCTTCCTGAAACAATAATATTGATTGTTGTTTGTTTCTGCGTTATTATTAAAGCCTCTTTTAGTAATCTTGCCCATATAATTATGAAAATAGCAGCCTGTTGTACAAGTGAAAGAAGACGGAATATCCGGGAACAACCATCGGTAGGAAGATTGGCAGCCATTTAATAAAGATCAGAGTCGAATACACCTCGCTATGAGCAACTTTTTAACTTTCGACCTTAGAGGTGACATGCTAGCAAAAATTGTAGATGAACTACTACTTTGATCACGCGGCCACCGACGCCCCTATAACTATTGATTTCACAGCTATTTGTCTTATATTTCTATAGGAATATGTAATTCATTCGTTGAATTGTTTCATATATGCTACATGTCATTTTTAAGTTTATGTCTATAATGTGTTTTTCATATTCAATTATACTTCAATAGATACATTGTACCTACTATATCAAATTAAGTTTAAGAACAATTATATTCTAATGACGCAATTCTGATTGGTAAAGCGATGTTTTGTGATGTAGAAGTGGAACGGAATGAAAATAACACTTTCAAAACTTGATACGTTCGTAGTCCTTTTATTATACGATAATACCGAAAGTAGAAGGTCTGCTTCATATCTTGGTCTTTTCCTCGATATTGATACAGATTAAGATGGGCGACTTGAAGCTAATATCTATGACACACTTTCTAAAAGTCAAATTCTCACTACTTAGTGGTGATATATCAACTGCTTAATCGTTTGGCGTATGCATATTTCAGTTAATACTTTACTCTCGTGCATGTTAACACTATACGAACTACATTTGAAGGGGTGTGCTCCAACACACAAACTGCGTTAACGGACTTAGAGAAAGAGTGACTAAAACCAACATTACAGTTTTACGTTCACCATAACGAAAGGGTTGCCCGATGCAATATTTCGGTGTCTCAACTCACTAGTGAAATGTTTTGGCCGTCTAAGATCTTTGAGTACTACCGAATTAGACTTATCAACGGGTTTAAGTTTTGTACTTACATGAGCAACACGACGGATGCCACATGTGGAACATGATCTGCTTACCCTTCCGGAGCACCTGAGATCACCCCCGTTTTTGGTTTGGTTTGTGTTGCTTAGTCTTTAGTTTTCTACGTTGTGTTTTGCGTACTGTTGTTTTCCTTTTTCTTTTTTTTCCATGGGGTTGTCAGTTTATTTTCGACTTATGAGTTTGAATGTCCCTTTGGTATCTTTTGCCTTTTTTCCAAGTTTGTGTCCTATTTCTGATTGTGACATTTTGAATAATTGTGGATTAGCATGGCGGGTAATGCATGCATAATAGGATACGCTTAGTCTGGCGACGCACCAATTCTCGCTTCTTTTGGAGTTTATGCGATTCCCTCAGCTTTTGGTTGTTACCTTCTTATATCTAATGATTTGTCTCTTCCTAATTGATTTACGAGGCAAGACATCGATTAACTACTGTCGCATTAATTTATAGATATATAAAGAACGCTCGCAATACAAAAGTTTAAAGTCAGAGATGTATAAATGCTTGACGGGCTATATAAGCAAAAAGGTACCTAACAGGTATACCCAAAAGCATCTAAGGTCATATTTGCTTAAAAGAGCGAGAACCTTATTTTCTAATGATTTCTGAATTCATAAATAGATTTTTTTTTAAATTGGTTATAATTCAGAAAGCACCGAGAGCTATGCTGTTAGAACCCACGGGAACTACCAGTACGTCAGCAGCGGCACTCTTGGGAAATGAAACAGGGAAATGAAAAATGGCAAAGTCAGCGAATATATCGTGAATAACAGAACAGTTAAAACCATTTATAACTACACAAATTCAGCATTTATAATTTTAGTCTGAATAATCTTTCCTACTTTACATAAAACATTTAGGAGATTCAAAAGGAACATTAAGAATTATAATTCATTATAGTGGCAAATAAAATCAAGAAAGGCCCATTATGTGCCACAAAACAACCAACAACTATAAAATCTGAAGATACAGCAAAAATTAGGGAGGATCTCATATTTCTCGATAGACCTAGGAGTTTTTTTATTCAATAATGGAATCCGTTATGATATTTAATACAAGTAAAAACTCCGTAATTAGTCGTATTCAGTTGAAGTCACAAGTGAGGAAAATAATACGGAATTGCGTTTAAGAAAAGAGATATGTCCGTGGTCATCTGAGACACAGCGTTCCCGAAATTCAGCATGTCTGTCACTCAGCATATCTAGAATAATGATCATAAAAAAATTTTAAACTGGCAAAATTAAACGTTATCAATCAACGGAACGAGTGAAAAACAATTGTCTTATTCCTGACTTGATACAGACATTCTTAAGAAAATGGTGGGTTAAATCTAGTTTTATAGCTATCTTAACCTCCCACTTGTATTACAGTTTTTATAGTTCCGTTATATTGACAAATTGGGATGAGCAACCCAAACAGACATAATAGAGTAAGTGCGACAATAATTGAGATCCAGCACGATCTTGTGTATTATATATCAAGATTGTTCTGTCGTTCCGAGTTTGATTGCGTACGTTTTGTGTTGTTGTTTACTTTGTTTTCTGTTTTTTTTAAATACAATCAGATAATAATGTACTACTTTTGATATCAATTTAAAATCATAGAGCCTTACCTACGGCAACCACAAACAGTTGTTTCAGAGTCCTCATTTTAGCATTGAAATTTACACGTTCATTAACACCTACAAAAAAAAAGATTACACTAGGAATTTGAAATAGGACTAAAAAATTACATGGTGTTTCTTACTTCATACAATTTACTACATCTTTATCTTAAAGACAATTTTTATTTCGTTTCGTGTATACCATTTCAAGTTTATTTTCAGAAAACAACTTAAAAGTCGAATTTTTTAAAACGAAAACTATGGTTTTGAAAAGAAACTATGCTACTCATTTAATTAAAATAATCACTTGTCCTTTTGTCCTTAATAAAAAGTTATGGTTGTGCCATGTTACGTTTTGTCTTATGTCAATGTTTTAAATCGATAGTGAACTCATGATGTTATACTGTTGGCTGCAAAGGACTAGAATTGGTTTTATAAATGTTTTATTTATACAAGGTAACTTTTACCATAAGAAAAATATGATTAGCAAGTCAAGAGAATAAATATCTCTTGATATCAACTCGATTTATTTAATTTCAATATAATAATAAACAATCGTTATCTAATTTCAATAAATATTATAAACTTGCAAAAGACCCGTTTATTTAAGAAATAATTCTTTCATGCCATGCTCAATACCACATAACTAAATTTGTATTCTTTTCGAATAGTTTTTGGGATGTATAAATACGCATCCACGTTTATTTTCTATTTAGAGATGGCTTTATCTATATATAACATGATACATATTTATAATAAGTTTAAATCCTAATGATCCCACTGCCTTTTGATACTTTTATTTTGGCAATGCACAAGTCATGTCTTCTTTGACTGTCCATGGCGTTAAAACACTTAATCCCTGGGATGTGTTTTAATTGATTTTAGTCTCTGATGCATGATTTTATTATTATTTTAAAATTGATTTTTGGCTTTTAACTAGCTTTCAGTAATTGCGAGTACTCTCAAATCGTATTTTCGTGATAATTTGACCTGTTGACACAATTAGTAATGCATTTCTGTAATTCATTGTTTACTTATTTTGTGTTATATCTCGTCTCACTATTTTTAATATGTACCACATTTGATATGTATTTAGTTTGAAGATGAGTTTTGACTTCTGTACTCGTACTGTGAACTACAAATTTATTAATTTTGCAAAAAATGTTTAATCCTAACAACAAAATTATATTTAAATTAACCTGTGTACGTTGTTTTATTTAACGCCATTTTGTCCTGTCCCAGTTTAGAGTTGTCTTTTTGACACTGTTCCTACATTTTTTTTTTTATTAATATTGTATTTATATTGTGTCATAGATCGAACTTATTCGTTCAGTGTATGTATACTTGTTTTTATTAAATGTCTTTTTGATCGAGTTAAGCCATTTCAATTGATATTTTATAGTGTATCTTTTTATGTTGTACTATTACACTACTGTCTCAGGTTAGGGTAAAGGTTGACGCTTGTTAAAACGTTTTAAACCCGCTGCATTTTTATTCACCTGTCCTAAGTCAGGAGCCTGTTGTTCAGTGGTTGTCATGGTTCATAAGCGTTTCTCGTTTTTATATAGATTAGACCGTTGGTTTTCCTGTTTGAATTGTTTTACACTAGTCATTTTGGGGCCCTTTTTAGCTTGCTGTTCAATGTGAGACTAGGCTCCGTGTTGAAGGCCGTACTTTGACCTATAATTGTTAACTTTTCATACATTGTGACTTGGATGGGGAGTTGTCTCATTGGCACTCACACCACATCTTTTTCATATCTTTGCTCATCTAAACATGGGTAGGCATTATATTTATGAATATCTTTATCATAATAGAATTATTTCGATTCTATTGTATCTAATGTAGAACTTTTGTACTCTGAAGCGGACCTATAATACGCCTTTGAAAGGCATCCATTTTGATTTGATAAAAGAAATGAACAGATACATGTAAACTTACTTTTAGAATGATTTTATCTAATTTCCTTGTGGGCAATACCACCAACAATGTCCATTTTGATATCCGGATTGTTCAAAACATAACTGACGTTGCAATTTCAATTGTGACGTCAATCACGTGCAGCCCGTGTTTTATTGGAATTAGAACATGGCTTTCTTTCCATAGCGAAAGAAGAACGTCATATTAGAATAATATATTGAAATTACATAACTCGAGGTAGTAGCAAGCGTGATCCAATTCTCAATCATTAAAAAATCTATAAATAGTGCACACTCTTACCGTCGTAATTTGACTTTGTTGCAATAAATCCGTGCGTCTGTCGTCTGTGGATCGCCATGAAAATCATTATATAACAAGTTATAATGAATATCAACGGTATTATGATGAGGACACATAAATCAAAATATCGAATTACCTACAAAAAGAATAAATTGTCTTAGTTATTGTAAGACATAACGAGTGAATGACTTTAAATACATCCGAATTACATATTTAAAACATAAGATTATATTCTGAGGGACTTCGGTGATCACTGATCACGCAATAAGGGATCCCATTATACGATATGATAGGTGGCATTCATTTGAATTGGTTCTTTTGTTTTTTTTTATTGTTTTCAGGTTATCTGAAAGTTATATACAAGGTAGTCATGTATTGAAAGCCTGATGAAGCATTTTGTATCCCGTGACTTTGATTTATATTTCATGAATATTTTTTTTTTATTCTAGGCAAAATGCACAAATGAAATTAGAAAATTAAAAAGTCTTTGCTATACATGTATTAAATATTGTTAAATATTGTTGCCGAAATCAAATGTCCATCCTAGACATATTTTGATATATCACACTACACAAAAGATTTAAATATGAACATGATGTATGTGATTAATTCAATCCGTGGTTATAAAATTATGAGTTTTGGTATTTCTTACATGTGCATGTCATTGTTTAAATAGTCCTCTTTATATTCATACAATGTATAACATTTTAACCATAACCCCGAAGGGGCATTCATTACATTTGAACTACAAACAATTGATAAAGTAGCATTGATCAGCACATTGATTCTGAACTAAATGGTGTTTAAAAACAAAGCTATTACACAAAGCTGTGCAAATATCATAAATTGTTCTTTTGTGAGTAAAGGGTTATATCTAAAACTAGAAATAGAGGTACAGATTAAGACATCATAAATCATGACTGGGGTATGGGGTATGGGACCGGTATATTAAGTACATGTGGCGAGTTCAACTGTACAGGAAAAGATGACATATAATAAAATCTTGCTTACTGGGTCGTACGGAAATTCGTGACGGCATGCATCCTGGTTTTTATATTCTTGCGGTGAGTAGTATTTCACGTGCACAACATACTGAACCGCAAGTAGCGATCCAAGTATCCAAGCAGACAGTGCTAATCCATATCGATATGTCTTTAATCTAGTGACGGTTGATAATGGTTTCACCATCACGTTCATTCGATCTATAGATAGAACGACTATGGCATAGGTTGACACATAAAAAGAAAACACTGATAGATATCCATACAATACATAGCAGGTAAACTCATTCCAATCAACGTCGAACCAAACATGAATTATTTCCGGCAAAACATGGAAAAGTCCGACACACAAATCTGAAATTCAATTTAATTGATTAACCTGGATTTAAAAAAAACATATTAAAAGTCATAATAATTCAATAGAAATTTTGAAATATTACTTAGAAGAGTTAAATGCATATAACCAATAGTCCCACACGTTGCGATAGGATATATAATGCAGAATGCCCTAGCAATGCAAAGTATAACGAGATTGTGTCCTTTACTTGTTTTGAAATATTCGTGTTTTATAGTAATCATACGGTATCTGGTTGTAGAGCCTCATTAACTTACTGCTGATAACATACCTTGTATTTGTATTACTTTTTGGATTGAAGGACGTATGTATGCATGAACTATAATGGTTTATTTTTATAAATTTTGACTTGGATGGAGAGTTGTCTCATTGGCACTCATACCACATCTTCTTATATCTATGAACATTAAATAATGACTTTAACAGATTGGTAATTGTTGTGATAATTATGGATATTGCTAATGGTATCGACTCCAATCCTGGATAACTACTTCCTACGTCCATTAAAAATGAAGGTTTTATGGATAATATGATAAGAAAAGTTTTAATAATAATTAATATATTCTACAAAAAGTCTATACAAAAGGCAAGCATACTCTAACGATAAAACTAAGCCTGTAATTTATTATAGCTACGAGGAAACAACTGCAACCAATGTATTCAATTACAAAAGAGTCTTGAGGACCATAATTCTATAGGGTGTAAAATCCATTCCTCAGGATTGCACTTGTTTATTGACCAAATATACTAATGCATCTAGCCATGGGCATGTTACAACAAATGACATTGGCAGCGTTAACAGTGAAAAATGAAGGAGCACTGTTAGAAAAATAGGCTGAAATGTCAAATTCTCAGTCAAGCAGAGAGCTCACATATAATTAGTGACTTTGTCAGAAAATTGGTTAAGCATTTGGCAAATGGACGAAAGCTTGACATTTAATCTGAATGAATTAAAACTGTTCCGTTGTGTAATCAGAGTGCATCCCAAGACTTTTGGTTATCTTTCTTATTATGGTTACCATACCATTTCAAGAAACCTGAGGCAATTTCTTCTCTATATTCTTAATACGATACATAGTTTTTCTTGTCGACGAAGCCACAAATACTTATGTGATTGCATTACGAAGGAGCTGGAAAGTCTATGCAAATCTGTTTATACGCCTTCATCAGTCAAGATCGAGGAGAAAATCACAAATCCTCCCTCTCTGCTTTTGTATAAAAAAATTTACAACGGAAATATCATTCTTTTATATTGGATACCCAAAACAGCATAAAACTCCGTTTGAAGAGCGCTTAATAGAAGGCTTGTATAGATGTTACAGTTTACGTCTTTTAAAGATTTATACTTTCATTTTGAGCAGTTAAAGCTAGCCATCAGACGTATTGCATTGAACAAAACCAAACCAGTCGTCTTAATCACAATTCTTAAAATATCTTCCAAAATCTTCTTTGCAATCAATTAAATTCTGCAACAATATCAAAACATTTTTTCAAAATACCATTTCGCAAGCTGAACTGAAAGTTTGACAACATTTTCTCTTTAGACGTTGCTTTTATTTCTAAAATTAGAAAAGTAGATACAAATATCTTTTTTAGATCACTAATAATCTTACTCTTGACAAATGCCACTGTTTACAACAACAAATGAACGAAACTAATATATTTGAATGGCGTTTACATATCTCAAATTTGGGAGCCAAATTCAGAGTCAAATAAAACTGGCAACGCCATTCCCAAAATGAAAAACTACGAAAGACAATAGCAGTCGACTAAGCACTAAACAGAAAACTTTAGATTTAGTGACAATAAACTTACCAAAACCTGGACGGTGCTACAAAAATACCACAGTTCATACTTGTGCCTCCCGTTATGCAAAACCAGTAAAGCGTTAGATATCTTACATCTAAGGATAAGGCATCACGCGGTTTTAGAGTATTCTACATCTTTTGTTTTATCATATGATTCACTTAAGGTGGTACCAAGCACCTTGACTAAAACTAATTTGGCTCGTTTAATTTTCATAAAATTTTGACAAACTATTTAGTTAGACCCTTTGACAAAAATATAAATATTTCAAAAAACTGGAACCACACACTTTATCAGAAAAATTTCTTTGGATATATAGCAGTTTGACAAACACTAATTTTGACCATTGAGAAGCTTAATATTTCCTTAAGAATATAACGTGATTGAAACCTTAAAGTAATTCACCATCAGTAAATATCAATTCACAAAACTTTAATTCAGCTGGAACGATATGCACACGCGTATTTGTTTTCATTGCACATAATCATAACAAATGTGTAGTCATCGCAAAACTCACCCAACAGGGTTATGAGGACGAATTAAAAAAAATATCCACTCCTCAAAGTCATGAATGTGCTGACTGTAAGATTCGTATATATCTGAACGAACAACAAAGTCGTGGTTACTGTCTTATACATTTTAAGGCGGAGGCGAAGTATTTAACTCCATTTGTCCAATGCTTAGTCGTGACAATTTTGATCTAGTTTTGTTGTACAGGGGAAGCATAACAAGAACCGATTACCCACTTGAAGCATCAATTTTCGCTTCGTTTTGAATTAACGTGATTCTCTCTCATTATCTCTTGTTTGTAAACTTTAGGATGGATTTACAATTTATAATTTCTGTATACAGCTAACTCTAAATCATATTAATTTAAATATTCATAGGTGTATAAACGTTTATTTTGTTCCATCTTCTCGTAAATTGTCATGAGAATTTTATGAACGAATTATATTATGTTAGTGAAATTATGGAAGTCGGTAAAAAAATGTTTTAACGCCAATCAGTAACAACAAATCGGTGATACCAATTTTTGCTTTATTTTCTGAACATGTTTAATAGTATCATCCTTTGAAAGTCTTTTTCAAATTATATTGTCTTTTTTTTTCAAGCCTTTTTCTTTGCTATATACAGTCGTCACGGAATAAAGGAATTCCGATCGTCCTGTAGATTAATAATAAGATCGCTAAAATGCATAATTATTCATATCTTTAATATTTGTATTCGGACAGCATAAATAAACTACATTTTAGCAATCTTAAAGTTTAATAAATATCATTGAACTTCTTAAAAACGTATAATTTGTACATATGTTTATCACATTGTTTTAAACTATACTATAATATATTATAACTAATTGGGGGCCTCGGTGGTCGAGTGGTCTAGGTAGTCGAACTACTGTATCACTAGCCAGTCAACACTGAGGTTGTGAGTTCGAATCTCGCAAGGGGCAGGACACTCGACACCAATCTTAGTTGACTAGGATTGTTAGTTTTCCTACCGAAGGCCGATGGTTCCCTCCGGGCACTCCGGCTTCCTCC
Source organism: Mytilus coruscus (assembly GCA_017311375.1). Classification (NCBI taxonomy): domain Eukaryota; kingdom Metazoa; phylum Mollusca; class Bivalvia; order Mytilida; family Mytilidae; genus Mytilus; species Mytilus coruscus. The sequence goes on from CM029608.1 coordinate 43,033,080, forward strand.
ACCAACAAAAACTGACCGCCACGAAATAGCACAATAGTGTACAAGTGGCGTTAAACACCAATCAATCAATCAATCATGACTAATTAGATAATTTAACTTTATATCCCATTTCTAAAATATGATATCAAAAATTAAGTAGCCGTTTCATCTATGTCAATATTCCATTTGCCAAATTTTTATTGTATTCTGTTATCACAGACTATTGACATAAATTGCGTCCCTTTTTCGATCGTAGACTAGTTCTATACCGGACAAAATTTGCCTCTGCACACGCAAAGCATGATAAGTTGAATGCGATATATCGGCGTTTTCACAAATTATCAGTGAAATACAACTACTGGTATCAAATAGTTTAAACTTAACAAAACATTAAAGTGACCAAAAAAATAACAAACTCATTACGCACAGTTAATTTGCACTTTCCGCCAGCTCATCCCTTTTAATGAAAATGGAGAAAAATATATATATTTAATAACAGCGGGAATTTGCAAATAGACTATCAATTATAATTTATTAAGCAATGCAGTATGCTGAAATTAATTGTTTCTATTTTAATCGTATATATATATATACTTGCCTGCATAAGCTAAATTAGCGACAAAGAATCCCATTCGTGATTTTTTCTTTCTTTTCATCAATAATCCAATAACAATCGCATTCAATATAACTATTCCAGTGAATATACTAAAGGAGATCCACTTAAATATTTCATCAAAAATCTACAATAAAGTTATAAAATATAAAGTATTGAATAGACAGTAAATGCTATTCCCTGTGAATATACTTAAGGGGATTCACTAAAATATTCCTTCAAAAATCTACAGTATATTAATGAAATATAAAGAACAGAAAAGACAGTAAATACTGTTTCCTGTACTAATTGTTACCATACGTGTACAATTTCTATTATTTATTTCTTTTACAACTCCATCTACTAGTTTTTTTTTAATATTTTCTTTTTATCCATTAGAAAAATGCGACTTATTTCTAGTTGTCACTAGCATAAAACACACTGCATACCTTTCACTTCAATACTGTTTATAGTTGAGATTAATTGGCAATCTGTAAGTTTAAGATACTTGCTGATGAGCGCGCATGCTGCTTATCATTGACGTATAGCATTCAGCTTCTTCTATTCCTAATAACTGTACCCCATAGTCCAAATATAAGTATGCACTATGACAAGCAGTCGAGTAAAATATTTGTATATTGATTGAGATAAGATTATGGTTTGTTCTTTTTGAATATTTCATATTTGGTTGAACTCGTCTTTTGAGAATTATAAGGTTCTAACTCATCAAGCAGAGTAGTCTAAAATTGTCCTATAATTTTAAATTACCTTTGAACATAACACTTGTCAAATATTAATCCATCCGTTGCTTTCAAATTGCTGGATTCGGGCGTCTTTGGGAAGGTAAATCCCAAAAGCATTGTTTTCATTTAATACCTTGATCAACGATTTGAATCCTTATTTTGTTCTGTTTGAGGCCGAACGGTTGCCTCTTAATACAGTATTCGGATGTTCCCCTTACAGTATTCCTTTAGCTTTGCGTTGTTGAACTCGCATAGATTGTCGTCAAGCTGTGATATTGAACACTTGCTGGTGCCGTTAATGGATGTTATATAACTAAAAATATTCATTTGATATGCCTAACAAGATATAATCCTATTTCAAACTCTGAGAAAGTCAATCGTACAGAAATGGTTTTACCGAAAATTAGTATAAATTCAAATATCTATCATTTATTTCAATTATAAAACAGCCTTATATGCACATTCAGATATGTAGGAACTTTAAAGCCTCAAATTGAGTTAATTCGACTTACCTTAGTTTTGTTTATATTATTAACTGTTTCATTTGCCATGATGGTTTTGTTTGCATGAATATGTGTAATATGGTTGCGTTGTAAGCTGTGAAAACGTCCATTCATGGTTGCGTCATCACATGACATAAACTTTCGAAATAAAATGAAGAACATGTGATACGATTGCCAATGAGAAAACGACATCTATAGGGCATTGTACAGCCATTAATTAAAGCTATAAAAGTCCCTGAATGACAAAATGTGAAACAATTGAAAACAGAAAAACAACTGCTTTGGAAAATTCAACAAACAAAATACAAAAAAGTAAATCGCAACCAAGGAAACCCTTGTTTTACATTTATCTATTAATCTTTAGTTTTCTATGTAATAGTTTGTTATTCATGTTATTTTTGTAGGTTATTGTTGATCTTTTTAGAGTACATGCAATTAAAAGTATACTTTTTATCAGCAGTCTATTTCGAACATAAATATTATATCTGGTTTAACCTATAAACATATCAAAAAATGTGTTTAGAGTCAAGTGGAATTAACATTTATGGATATATATGGTTTTAATTTATCATTCAGAGTTGCAGACACTAAGAAGACTTCGATTAACATCCTAAATACGGACATACATAAGTTAATATATCAACATATATAATATAACTAAAAAAAAAAATCAGTATTTGATTTCGTTTATTCTTTTCAGTTCTGACAGAAATATTTTATTTTTCAATTTAAATTGTTCATCATAGCGTTATTAAATATATCGAAAATTGAATTATTGCAAGGTAGAAAGTAAAATAACAAAAATACTGAACTCCAAGGAAAACTCAAAACGGAAAGTCCCTTATCAAATTGCAAAATCAAAAGCTCAAACACGTCAAAAGAATGGAAAACAACTGTCATATTCCTGACTTGGTACAGGCATTTCCTTATGTAGAACAGAGTGGAATAAACTTTGTTTATATAGCTAACTAAGCCTCTCACTTGTATGACAGTCGCATAAAATTTCATTAAATTGACAACAATGTGTGAACGAAACGAACAGACATAATAGGAAAAAATGTCAAAACTAGGGGTACAGCAGTCAACATTGTGATAATTATAATCTTACTCACTATAAAAACAAACAAATATGTCAACAAAGAAAAACAAACTGGCATATAGACAAAGCACATAAGCAAAAATGAATGACAAGAATACAAAAAATAACGGATTATCTAGGATGCAAACTGATTTGAACTGAGCAAATTAATTCTGAATTACTTGCTACTATCAATTTTAAGGATTTCACAATTCCGGTACTTTTGTATTAATAACACTGTTTCAATGCTCTTAGTGTATAATGATTTTACACTTTATTCAAATAAAACTCATTTGCCAGACATTACTTTAAATATCAAAATGTTATAAAAACAGAGTTCTACTATTAAATGTTAACAGTAAAAGGAATAGCTTAAGGCTTAAGGATTATCCAAGTTGTAAATAATTGTACCCTTAACAATAAGGTGATGAATTATCTTTAAGATTTATAAAATATTTTTTGTATTATAAAACAGTGATTTGGCGATCATGATTTGAATTTCCCAAACGAAATGATTTTCTTCCAGATTAATTGTAGTATTTATTAAAGAATAGTTGTCACGGAAGAGACATGCCATTAACGGTACCAATTTTACTAAACCAGATGCGCAGATCAACAATTAACGTCTCTTCGATGATGGTCGAGTCGAATTTTTTTTAAAAATTAAATACAAACTTTAAAAGCTGATAAAACCATGTAGCACCAAAAATAATACAAAACCCGAACACAAGGATTCGACACTCTAAATATGCAAATCATATATGTAAAATATCATAACAAACATTATGTTAGTAGATTTTTTTTGTCGATGCATGCGCTCTATGTTTCCTGTCCAAAAATTAATGGAAATTTAACTGTTTTTAATGAATCTTGGCGGATAATCAAAATGAGTGCCATTTATGACGTATTGAATAGAACACGAGTACGTAAGTTTTTAACAAAAAGACATATTTCCTATCTGGTCAATACATGAGCTATGAATCATTTCTGATATATGTAAACAAATCCTAATTTCGAATTTTAACTAGACATAAGGGCCATTTAGGGCCTTATCGAACCTACTCCTTTTATTACTATGTTGAAAATAAATGGAAAATGTCTAACATGTAAACAAGAGATATAATAATATTGGATTGACATGCGAGATAATGTTATTCTTTTAACAATATAGATGATTTATTCGATAAATAGGAGAGATAATATTTTGAATTAACAAGAGAGATAAATTTATTCTTTTAACAAGAAAGATAATGTTATTCGATAAACAAGAGAAATAATGTTATTGAATAAACAAAAGATATAATGTTATTCTTTAAACAAGAGAGATAATGTTTTCGATGGACAAGAGAGATAATGTTACTGGAATAACAAGATATATTATGCTTTTGGATTAAAATAGAGATAGTGTTTTATATTTTTTTACAGACTTTGCTAATTTTTTGTGACCATTTTATTTCATTTTCTTAAAGCATTTTGTAACATGCCTTTCAATTTTTCTAGGTACACATTATTTTATAAAGGTTCTATCTAGTTGTATATGCTATAAAAGTACGGAGACTTGTTATTCCTTTCCTCTAAGCATTAGATTAAAACTTTTTTCTATTCTATTTTAAGATTCAGTGATTCAATTTTCTTTCTATTTGCAAAATCTTTAGGCAAGAAAGTATCACGTCTTTTTCTAGCAATGAAGAATTGAGATCCAGTAAATCACATGTTTTAAATTATAATAAATGATCAACCGATCAGTAAAAGTATACATCGGCTAAGAATAAAAGACTATTAAATTCTAAATTGAAAACACCGTTCAACGTTGTTGCCAAAAGATACATGAAGCCGAAGGTCGAGTAGAATATAATTGAGAGAAAATGAAAAATACATTTCATAGACTATATCATTTAAGTATTTATCAGATAGAACGTTTGGATTCAGGTGGATTTGAGGTATAACAAAAGAATATAAGAATCTGATCAAACTTTGCCGTATTTATCTATACTTGAAGACTGACTGTCCCTTATTATCGTCTGTCAATTTCTTATATCGTTTCTTATATAACGTTATAACTATTTCCCCTTCACCATTTTAATCATCAAACTTATTCTAAATGTTAAAACTCTGTGGTGTTTTGTGTACTGTTGTTTGTCTTTTGGTCTTTATCGTTTTTGTCATGGCGTTGTAAGCTTGATACAAAGTTGGGTTTTACATTCTTGTTTTCTATGTTGGATATTACAAGCAAAACAGGACAATTTACTAGCAGTTCATCGTTATAAATTTCACAGTGTTTCTTTAAGATACATACCCCCAAACTTAACATTGATTCAAGATCATATTTGTGAATTTCACCAGATTACCAATTCAACCACTACTTTGCATTCAATTAGAGAACAAAATCCTCAAAACGCCATGCAACAAACGTATGATAGATATTGCAATATTATTGCCTAAGTAATAACACTAACATGATGATATAACAATTAATAACATAAATATCAACTGTAACTTTCTATTGCATTATTAAATACCACGGTTAAATTACATAATTTGTCTGGTACATTCTGATACAATTTCTCTTCCAATCAATTAAATGTGTTCGTATGTGTCAGTTCGTTTTAGGAACGTAGAAAAAACTATTTAGTCAACAAATGATAAACAAGAGTAAGCAACAATACAAAACTGCGTTCAAAAAAATGGAAATAGCTGTAAATGATGTGGTAAATAAGATTGTGTTTTTCTGGTATTTTAATATTTTCCATGTGGTCCAATTTTACAAACTACTAGTCAGCACATAAGAAAGATACCAGCATTTCTTTTTTTCTTTTAAATCTATAAACTACATACTGCAACAGGTTTATAATATATTTATTAACTACTTAACAGTACATTGTATTTCTTATTGTAAATAAATTTAGACATACATATTACTAAAACTCATGTATGCAAATACAAATCTTTATTTTTTTGTATTTAAAAGATTTTCTAAAATGATATTTTGTGTTTGTACATCATCTCATACCACCAAACACACAACATCAAAGGAGAGCAAAGCAAAGAAAAACACAATGATTGTCTCATCAAGTTTTGAATCTTATGATATCAATTTGACATGTCTGAAATAGATTTGTTTTCAATATAAAATGACTATTGCAAGAGAAACAGTGATATGGCAAACGTTATAGTTGAATGCAGTTCAAGATCAGATCCTATTAATTTAGAATATAACCTAAATGTTACTTTTGTAGACATTCTATTATTCAAGCTTACTACACCACGTGACTGGGGAGGATGTTAATACAACAACACCTAACAGCAACTCATATTTGAATTTGTTTGTGAGTATGAGAATAACAAAATGTCGATCAGTGAATTGTTTGCAAAAGAAGTTTTGTTTTTTCTCACCTTTTATCGATCAAGGATATGTTTCTATCATTTCACAACAAAGTAAAATATTTCACATAGAAATTAGTGATGAAAAATGGAAAAAAATTTTTTCACTGGCTATAAAATGTACTAGAGGAAGAAAAACTACAACAGAATTATCATTTTACATAATTTAATTGATTGTATGCTGGTTCATATTCTGGACGCCAGTCTTTGCTCCTTTCTAATAAAATCCACAAACAAAAACAAATATGAAGCTTAGAAATGGAAAAATATTAAATACTAAACTCGTTCAAAGGGTATCTACACGTCTCAATCTTCAAAATCGCTTATCTAAAAATACTACCATCGCTAACATTTTTAACAATAAAAATCGTGGTTACCCTTCTATCGATAAGTGTCATGCCAAAAAATGACTTACATGTCCCCGTCTTTCCACCAACAATACGGTAAGGTCCACGTTTAATGGTCGCACATTTTCTTTAAATTTTGAAACTGATATAACTTTAAAAACAAACAGTATTATTTATTTACTCACATGAAACAAACCGGGATGCGGTATTCAGTACGTAGGTGAAACTGGGCGATTTTATCTAAACGCACGCAAGAACACCTGTATCGTTTTAAAAGACCCAATAAATTCAAAAGTATCATTTATCAACACCTTAAAAGCACAATCATCCTATTAAATATTTAACAGTTCAACCTTTAGAAGTAGTAAATAAGCAGCCTGGTGAATCTCATTCAAAGTTTGTACGATCACGGAAAATAATTGAATTAAATTGGATTAAAAAATTACAGACAGTCTACCCTCTCGGTCTTAATGATAATATCATGGGAATTGGTAATATATCAAGAACCGATTCTGTTAACATTTTGGATATAGTTTCTAAAACTGTTCGTAAAAACCGTTTTCATGGTCGTAGAAAAAATCGCAATCAAAGAAAATTTCGGACCAATCATACCAATATTTCGGACCTAATTTCTATTTCAAAAAACAATGGCAGACATTATCTGTTAACAAAGCTCTGTTCATTACCGGTTAATAAGTTAAATAAAATTTTAGAGGATTGCAACACAATTTCATATAGCAGTCCTAAGTATGAAATCGTTCAAATTATAATGGCATATTGTTATTCTAAACTGTTTCCCAAAATTAATCGCCCTGAAGATCATAAAAACATTTTATTAAAATAAAGTATGTCAATAAAGGTTTTGATTTTGTAAATATTGCCGGTATTTTTAACGACCATTCTGTTAAAGAACAAATTCCTGGATATTTTGATAATACTGAGCTCCCTCTTATTTGTTATATTTACAAGAAATCTACCGGAAATATGTGTTTAATTATAGCCAATTGTGTAAAGATGTTAATATCAGTGAAAATACACCTACTTCATGTAATTGCAGTAATTCCGAATACATTTATGGACCCATTTCCATGTTATAACAGGAGATCTTAACATCGTTCAAGACCGAGAGTTAAAATCATTCCTCAGTAAAGGACCTAAATATCGTCCCCCGTCAATCATTAATTGGAATGAGTGTCGTAATATCATCCACGACTCACTCCGTACTTACTGTTTAAAATGGATAAAACGGGAAAAAGCTGACAAAAATCTTTGGACTTTTTTTAATTCAGTAATGAACATAGTTGATATACGTATTCAACATTTTAAAGAACATTTTACTCTTAACAACAACCATAATAAACCTATTTCTCGTATCAAACATAAACTTAAAGAACTAGCCAAGGAATTTGTTTTTGTCCCGGCCGATAAAGCTGCTAATAATATCATTATTGTTTGACGTAAATTTTACATTGAGGTTCTGAAAAAAGAAATCACCAATTCACCAACATTCCAACTGACTCCATTTTCAGAAAACGACATCTGTAACAAACATAAACTTTTAGCTACCTCTTTACAAGCAGAACCAAATACAATGAAAGTCCCAACTATGTACTGGCTTCCGAAGCTACATAAAACACCTTACAAATATAGATTTATTTCGTCTTCAAGCCATTGTTCCACTACTAAATTGTCTATTCTTCTTACCAGTTCACTTGGTACAATCAAAAACCTGATAATAAATTGTTCAAATAAGGCCTTTGAAAATAGTGGAATTAATTACTTTTGGAGTGTCAAAACTCGTTGGAAGTACTTGATAAATTGCATGCTTATATTGGTGATTTTGAATCTGTTCAAAGTTTTGATTTTTCTACCCTGTATACCACATTGCCTCACATTCTCATTAAGAAAAATTCACACACCTAATTAAATGGGCATTTAAAAGTCAGAATGTGAATACATATGTTCTAACTCTTTTAGGTCATTTTTAGTAGCAATAAACAAAAGAACTATGTCAATTGGACATGCTTTGATACTATATCTGCCCTTGAATTTTTACTAGATAATATTTTTGTTCGCTTTGGAGATTCCGTATATCGTCAGGTTATCGGAATTCCAATGGGGACTAACTGTGCACCACTTATTGCGGACCTGTTTTGTATTGCTATGAGTTACAATTTATGACTAAAATCAGCAAAACCCATCGAAACAGCATCTGATACAAAAATTTAATAATACTTTTAGATATTTGGATGATATATTGGCTCTCAATAATGACGACTTCAGTATGTATACTAAAGAAATTTATCCTGTTGAACTTACTTTAAATAAAGCTAATACTAACAATGACCACTGCCCTTTCCTCGATCTTGATATCTATATCATTAACGGAAATCTTAATACAAAATTTATGATAAAAGAGATGATTTTTCATTTCCTATCGTTAATTATCCATTTTAGATGGTGACTTTCCCTGTCACCATCTTACGGTGTTTATATATCTCAACTTGTACGATTCGCTCGTGTATGTAACAACGTTTCAGATTTTAACGAAAGAAATTTATGTATTACAGAAAATTATTACACCAGGGTTTTCGATATCACAAACTAGTCAAAACATTTACTAAATTTTATCATCGGTACAAGGACATCATTCGTAAATATAGCTCAACATGCAGACTTCTTATACGTTCAGGTATTTCACATCCAATCTTTTATGGTAATATTCTTTATAAAGCACTAAAATGTCAGTATTCACCTCAGAAGCTAACAAAACCTTTAAATAGACTTATTAAGAAGGGATATAGTTACGATACTGTTGTCAGGTCATTAAATATTGCATATTTTGGCTTTAATATTGATTCACTTATAGGGTCGTTGCATCGGAACTAAACACATTTATTTAAAACCAGTTGTTGGCATGACACGGGTTATGCTCTTCTCATATATTTTATGATGGTATGATACTAAACTCCTAACGGGAGGGATTGTGCCTGATATTCATATGATGAAGACATAATCTTTCAATCAGTTTAATTGAGGTCTGGAGCTGGCATGTCAGTTAACTGCTAGTAGTCTGTTGTTATTTATGTATTATTGTCATTTTGTTTATTTTCTTTTGTTACATCTTCTGACATCGGACTCGGACTTCTCTTTAACTGACTTTTAATGTGCGTATTGTCATGCGTTTACTTTTCTACATTGGCTAGAGGTATAGGGGAGGTTGAGATCTCATAAACATGTTTAACCCCGCCGCATTTTGCGCCTGTCCCAAGTCAGGAGCCTCTGGCCTTTGTTAGTCTTGTATTATTTTTACTTTTAGTTTCTTGTGTATAATTTGGAGTTTAGTATGACGTCCATTATCACTGAACTAGTATATATATTTGTTTAGGGGCCAGCTTAAGGACGCCTCCGGGTGCGGGAATTTCTCGCTGCATTGAAGACCTATTGGTGACCTTCTGTTGTTGTCTGTTCTGTGGTCGGGTTGTTGTCTCTTTGACACATTCCCCATTTCCATTCTCAATTTTATTTTTAAGCTTTCAAATACAAAATTTTAGAATAGTCTCTCATAACTATCTTCTCGAAAAATATAGATTTACAGATACTAATGAATGTGCCAGTTGTAAAGAGGTAGAAAATATAGAACATCAGGTTTTTGAATGCACTGAAATAAAACAATTGTGGAGATAATTTTCTAATTGGTTGTATTTCGTTTTCGGAGTCAGAAAATTTTTGAATAAAGAAATTGTACTTTTTGGTGTTTTGAATTCTGATAAGTTAGGTTTAAATTATGTATTCTACAGGCAAGTACTATGTTAATTATGTAAAGATGACACAACAAGACAGATTGCTAATATCCTGTCTAATAAGCTTTCCTCAAAAGAATTAAAACACATTTGGAAATTCTAGAATATTAATATCTTTCTTAAGACAAGCACGAGTAATTTGTCGACAGAATAGGAGGAAATCATGCAATTTATTTAATTTGTTTAAATCATGACTGCATATCTAATGAACTCTAAATCATTCTTAATATAGTATCGTATGGTGTATCTATACACTGTAGTCGTAGTCAGAACACCAAAGAGAGCTGTACAAATAATTAAAAAAAAAAAGATCTGATCTGTATTTTGTATACTATAGTAGATGCAAATATTGGGCTATTTTACTTTGTAACATATTTAACACTGCTATAAGAGAGGGGGAAAGCAAACGCTTTTTTCAATGGTATTTGATTTTTTATCAACTTTATTTTAGAAAAATGATACAAGTAAGCTTAAGTTGAGGCAATTCATTCTACACAATTAATCGATAAACAGGAGCTTTAGAAATGTTACAGTGCTATGAAAGTGGGTTAGAGCAAAAGGTTTTTCCAAATTTGCTATTCTTTACTTCGTTTCAGACAAATTATAAAATTTTAGCTTAAGTTGAGGCAATCTATTCTACACAATTACCCTATAAGGAGGAGCTTTGGAAATGTAACAGAACTATAAAAGAACTTAAGGTGATAGCATTGTAAATGTACCGTGCTATAAAAGACGGAGGATGGCAAAGGTTTTCCAAATGAAATTTGATTTTCGTAACTTTGTTTTAGAGAAATATAAAAAAAAGGGATTCAGTTAAGGCAGTTCATGCAACAGTATTACTTAATAAACATGTGCTTTAGAAATGTACCGTGCTATAAAAGACGGCGGATGACAAAAGTTTTTTTCCAAATGAAATATGATTTTCTTAACTTTGTTTTAGAGAAATATAAAAATAAAAAAGAGATTAAGTTAAGGCAGTTCATGCAACATAAATACTTAGACATTCACCGTGCTATAAAAATGGGAATGGCAAAATATTTCTCCGAATGAAATTTGATTTTCTTAACTTATTGTAGAGAAATGATAAAACGTAAGCTTAAATTGCGGTTATCCATTTAAAATTACTCGATAAACAGGTGTTTGGAAATTTTAATCTCTGTTTATAATGAGTACTTAAATAAGATAATGCAACATAATTGTTTTTGCAGCTGACTATTGAATATAGTTACGTCAGTGCCGACTACTATTGTGGTGGTATATCAGTTTGAATTACATTTTTATGCACAACAAAACATATAATAATCTTCCACAAAGAATTAGATCTGGATATGTTAAAAATATCCGTTATCAACAACAGTCAAGATTTTATCGCCACAAATAGATTCCTTGACGGATTTTTACGACAAATACACCTCACTACTGTGTAACTGAATCATTAAAGATGCAATCATTTATTTTTACATTTTCTCATTGGAAGTTTATTTTATATAAAAACTATTCATTTTGTGTTTTGTTATCTTTTAAACAGGAAATGAAAAGTGAATGAATAACATTCTCATAGTTATATGTTTTGGAAAGCACCTGTGTATGATTTATTATCTCTTCGACACTTGCATGTGTGTTATCAATGTCTTAATTAATGAAATTATCCATTACTGTTAGAGACCTACCAGTTAGTAAGCACTGTCAAATGTATATAATATTCAGTTTACACAGTATAAATACCTTGGATTGTTATGAAAGATAGATTACAGATTTGTTACTTTAGATAAGACAAAATATATAATATAAACTTTTGTTTGACTGCTTTTGTTTTACTGGTGATATTAATTCTTTTTCACTGACTTATAGTTATGGATTGTTTGATTGTCTTCGTGGTTTTATTTTATTTTATTTGTTTCATGTTTCGAAAAAGTAAGTGTCTAAACTCAATCAAATAGTAAATTATGTAATTCGACCCAATACATGTACAGATCAGACGACCTTTTCAACCTTTATAGATCTAAGATCACTAAAACGTCTTCTGAACATTCAGACATAGGCACATCGTATCGGTAAACAATTCGTGTTGTTGATCGTTAACCACGTGAAGTGTTGATTTTATTCCTTTTCCTGATTTCCCCGTTCTCAAACTTTTAGATAAATTTGATTTTGTCAGGTTTTATTCTCTTATCTTTCTTTGTAAATTTTAATTGATTAGCTGTTGCCTATTATTTATTCGATTGATTAATTAAAGGGGCATTAGCTATCATATTCATGTTCACCGATTTAAAATGCTCTTATTTGATTTATAACATATAGAAACTTATATTCAAATAACGAAACGTCCAAAAGAAACAATTATTAATGCATGGACTCGTTATAATAAATCAACAATTTGTGTGTATTTTAGACTAGACGCCATCGAATTATCCATCGATATGACACCCAAAGACTGCCGACGGTCATACAACCTGATATAAACATTAATATCAATATAAATAGACAGACACGTGAAATAGTATAATGACGATTTGTTTCGATCTGTTTGAATTCATGTTATAGATTAGAATATATGTATATTATCATTGTACCTGTATAAGAATGATTTTTTTTTTTTTGGGAGAGGGGGGGGGGGAAACGGATCGGTCTTCGAAATGGTTATTCCCGGTGTCTCCCTTGTTTTACTTTACAATGCTGACTTTCTTTACTTTTTAATGAATGAACCTCATGCTAGATCCAACATTAAAGGTAGAGTGAATATGGATTCAAGTAAGTTTGAATTATTGACTTGCAAATAATACATCAGCGATGTTTGTTAGCTTATTTTTATGAGATTGAGCAAAACATGCTAATAATAGCGAAATATAATTTCTATATTTCGATTTGAAAATATTTGAAAAAAAAAAACATGTTTTATTTTATGTTTAATTCGTAGCTTATGTCCCCTTAAAAACCTCTTTAAAAATGTAACAACAAAAAATAATGTCAATGCGAGATGTTCGAGATTATTTTCCATAAATTCAGACACAAAAAATCGAATCGGTAAAACAATTCGTATCGTTCAACTTGTGTGGTGTCAATTTCATTCCTTTACGAGATATCCGCTTGCTCGCTCTGTTTGGATTCAATGTGTTCGGTATTTTGGGTTTTTGTTTTAGTTTTTACTCAGTATTTATTCTTTAAACTGTATAGTATATTCATAGGGATTGACTGTTGCGTGTTATTCATTCTAATGATGCTATAAATTTCTCTTTAAAAATTGTGAACTCACTTGTCAATGACGTATTCCCCTAAATCTCCTCTCATTTTCAATTGTCATTAGTTTTATATCAAAATAATTCTTTATGACCTATTGTCAAACTACATGTTTTTTTTCAAAATATGCAATGCAATCAAGCAAATATGAAAAGAAATTTCCAAATGGCTTATAACACAATATAACTCGATTAAAATTATATCTCGTCGTAAGAGTAAGGTCTCATAATCAATATGAAAAGACATAATTTCACTGCGAGATATGTCGAGATAATCGTCATAGCGATAATTTTGTCCTTTATGTATGACAGTCGACTCATTTTTAGCTTTTTTTACATTTGTTTTATTGTTTTGGATACTCCAATCACTCGTCTATATTCCTTACTTGCAATTTATTACTGTCAGCGTGAAAAATAATTTAATATGATTTCCCTCTGTGGATTAAACATTAAGAAGGAGCTATAAATCATTAGTTTAAAATTTGTATAACTTTTCAAGACAGCGTTATGTTTTAAGAAATTGTAAAGTTTTTAGTATTCTAAAGGCAAATTAATTTCATAGTCAAATCAATCATGTGTTCATCATGAAGTTTTTTGGCATGAAAGTATGGTTATTTTGTTATAAAATGTGTTTTTAACATTTGGGAAATTTTTCAAAATTAAGGAATAGATCTCCGTCATGTAAAGCTCTGATTCCTTGTTCAACTTTGACTATACTTTTTGTCATTTTTGGTTTATCAGTTCTTCATCTTTTTAATAAGGTTTTAATTTTCAAATGTTTTGGCCTCGAGCATCCCTGAAGAGACATACATTGTCGAAATGTCCATCTGCTGCAGTAAAATTGGTACCAGTAATGTTATTACGGGTTATATTTGAATAAAATGCCCCATAAACATCTATGTGGTTCAAAATCTTGTCGATAAAACAAATCATAGAACAAAATATATTAATTTTTTCATGCTGAAATTCGTTAACAGTAAAGATAATCAAATGTATGCTAATCGTCAATGACCTAAGTAAGCTGCTTTCTATGATAAACGACGCAAAACTAATATCGATTCATATAAGTTTAGCACAAAGTCTTCAAAGGCACGTTTTGCGAGATAGAGTTAATTCCCTTTAATATGCAGGTTTTACATAAAATACTTAAATGATTTTTCAACAATTCCGCATACATTTATAATATATTACAGTTTTGTAGTGCTACACAGTGCTGTTGAATGTAATTTGAAATCAATATTGCAAAATGTTCATATTCTTCAAAAGTTAGCTTGCAAAGGACATTGGTATCATTATGACAATATTTGTCATTGAAGATCAATTCACTTCATTTATTCTAGATTCCTTTCCAACATTTGTATTGATTAAGTCTGTCCTTCTCATGCATTTTGCAATTGATATTTAAAACGTGCCAATATTTTTCAAATTAGCGTTTCTTTGCTATCTGTTAGCATTATAACAAAAACATAATGTTGGTAAAGTATTAAAGTACATATACAAGGCTAAAAACTTCTTGACATTTGTCCTGGTGTGAAATGTATTCAATAGAACTTTGTTCAACCTTTTTTAATCGTCATTTTTATTACAACCATAAGATAAAGGAAGGGATGGGAGAAAGAAGAAAAAAGGTTAAATAATATTCATATGTTAATGAGACTGTAACTTAACGATGTATTCAATAGACAAACCAGCAAATGCTTCCAATATTTTAGTGAGAGGTAGGGGCATACGTTGTTATCATTGAACAGTACTGTTAAAAAGTTTTACCAATATGGTGGTGTTAAACGACCCTGACTACACATGACCAGACCTGGGGTAATTAAAAATGTAATTGTTATTAGCTGTAATTAATTACAATTTTGAAAGTAATTCAATGTAATGTGTAATTGAGCGAGCATATTTTCAATTACATGTAATTGAAAGTAATGAATTACATTGCCTTTTTTTCATGTAATTATGAATTACTTTTCAATTTCTTTGAATTACATTTAAATAATTGCATGGAAACTTTAGACATTTTTGGCTTTTCTGATGAAACTAGTAAATTTTATTTTTCCTACATTTAGTAAGCAATTGTTACTTTCATTTTTCTTAATACTTTTTAACATTTATCATGATGAGAAAAATATAACATTCCTCGATATTTTAATAATCATTATAGCATGTATAATAATCTTTATTTGTATTTAATTCATTAAGTTTTCACATGTTTACATAAAAATCTAAAAACATAATTTTATTTTACTTACATACAATTTGTAAATATGTTGTTCTAACAAATAACAATAATCTTAGCCCCAGGTTATTACTTTCACTTAACTAAGTATATGTAAGAGAATGATATCCTTTCTTCATGATTAAGTACGAGCGTAAGCGAGTACTTATCATGAAGTAAGGGATTATCATTCTCCCACAAACTTAGAATATTGTAAAGTGCTCAAGGCTCAAATGATCTCTTGATTAGTTTTATTCAAGAATTAGTTTCATTGTCAGTGTAAATTAAATGTTTATAATTGATGCATGACTTCATTTTTCAGCATTTCATTTATTGGTTAGTTTTAGTGATGGAAGGACTTTCTTATAATTTGGGAAATATTTAAAAACGCGTTCTAAACATTAGGTGACACAACAGTACAAAGAAAAGGTAGGAATTGTATATGTTTCCTGATTGTGAGTATGAATGTAAATCGTGTAATATTTTAGTGAGGAATTATCCTTTTTATTTACAGTTTAAATCAATAAATACATTTGAGTTACAACTGATTTTATTTCACAGCTAATATTTTGGTCCGGCTGTTTAAATCATTATTCAGGGAAATGTTCTAATGAAATGCCTTTAAAAGTTTTAAATATATTCAAAACTTAAATCAAATTCCTGTTTTTATTTTTATTTTATCGGAATATTAGAAATAACTATTCTTCCCAACCGCTGGTTCAGTAATCAAAGTTTTGGAAAGCAAAAGATGTAGGTTATTTTTATTTCAAAACTTTTTTTTCTTTTTATTTTAATGCATTGCTTTGATATTGCTTATTTTTGGTAATTTGAAGTTATCAATATTTTCATAATAACATTACAGGTACAAATTTTTCTGCACAAGTAAACTTCAACTTATTTTGATTTTGTTGTTTTTTTTTGTTGTTTTTTTTTTTTTGTTTCACAATTCATCTTTTAGTCAGTTTCAATCACTGTAATAAATCCTTTCAATCTGATAAATGTGCTTTGGGCCAGTTGTAACTCATTCATATCTTTGTTTTGAACTGTAAATAGACCCAAATAATAGAATAATCCCTGACTAAGAACATGATTTACATTCATTCTTCACAATTAAGAGACATCAAATCCTACAATTTCATTGGTCAAGAGCACTTTGCTATATTCTATTTATTAAGTACAGCTGTACAAGTTTGTCCCTTGATTGAAATTCCAAAAGCAATGTTTTTTAAACCATCATATTTATATGTTAAAATCTGTATAGATGAAACTATTTAAACACTTTCTACAAAATTTGAAATACATCAGTCAAAACATACAAGTGGAATGGAATCCAATATACTTGACAATTTTGACTTGTAAAAAGACAAGTCTGGAAAATGCTACCATTACTCTTCTGTAATAAATGGAAGCTTTAAGGTTACTTCAAATTTCACATGAGGTACATAAGAACCTTTAAAATATGAATTAACATTTTTGTAGAAATTTGAAATTTTAAGAATTTTTTTTTAAGAATAGAAAATTTATATTAATCTGGATATATATCTATATATATATATCTTTATAAATTGTTTTCTTATAAAAATAAGAAATGCAATCAAATAATCAGCATTGAAAATCTAATGGTTAGTAAATGTAACAATGACGTTAGAAATTTGAAAACTTTTTTTAAACAAATCATGTTCAAATGTTTTCATTTTTAAAAAGTGATCATACCAGTATAGATGTATGTATAACTTTCATTCTGTTCTAGCCTGTTGTCAGTTTCATGATTTTATTCTTAATGATATAGCTCTTACATATCTTTCGATAAAAGTAATTAAATGTAATTAATTACATTGGCAATGTAATTGTAATGTAATTAATTACATTTGAAAATCAATGCAATTGTAATGTAATTAATTACATTTGAAAATCTATGTAATTGTAATGTAATTTATTACATTAAAAATCAATGTACTTGAAATGTAATTAATTACTATGGCATGTAATTGACCCCAGGTCTGCCCATGACTGTCTTGCACGGATTGTAAATTGTTTTTGACCGCTAATTGCGTACTAGATAATTTTAACACAAACGCCTTATTACGTTACATGTATATATCATTATAAACTGTAATTTTGATTGGCTGACAACAATCCCGAGGCACTCTAATATTGTATTTTATTTCCGTTAAAAGTTCTTTGTTTTTTGTAGATTTCTAAGCCATAAATAAAAAAAAAATCTCTTAACATGTTTTTATAAAAATAATACCATTTTTCCAAGACAATAGCAAGATTCATGATCTTTCATTTCTTGCTAGTATATTATATATGTCTAAATCAATGAATCAGTGTCTCTTAACGGTGTCATCCTACTTTATTACGTATGACGTTTCACAACAACAAAAAACTACTGTGTCAAATCAATTGCAATTAACATTCTGTTACACAAGCGTAAATTGAGGTTGCTAATTTCTGTCAAATTCGACTTGAGAGGGTTATCTTCAATTTGAAGGAAAACACAATTAATCACAGTTAGACGCTGAACTACAAACAGATACGAAGTCGAGGAAGAAATCAATTAAATAATTAATAAAAGATTAATAGAGTTCATGTCCATGTTAGTAGTTTATTGTTACAAAAATAATTGCCAATAATCATTGAATAATGAGTTTATTGGGAGAAAATTGAAATGTTAAGAAAAATGGTTGTAAAATTATGAAAATCATTTAAATTTAAGGAATATATCTCCATCATGCAAAGCTCTGATTCCTTGCTTGCTTTTGGCTATACTTTGGGTACTTTTATTGTTTTATCGGCTTCATTTCTTGATATAGGATTTGGATTTTCAAATATTGTTGCCTCGGGCATCAATAAAGAGATATATTTTGTCGAAATCCGCATCTGGTGCAGCACAAATAGTACCGTTAATGTTGCCAAATCGTTCAATATCAATCATTTGAGGAAAGTAATGATAGTGCAATATCATTTCCGAACTTTAAATCAAAATATCAACCCTAACACATATTTGGATCAAACGTAATCTTAATTGTTCACTATTACATTAAAGTTATTTGAATATTGATTAAAAGTTAAAGGCATTGACAGTCCACAATATTTGCAAAATTAAAGATTATGAAAAGTTATACTTCACGGAATCCAAATCAAGTTACGTCCACTAACCCGTTATTTGAGTTGTCAATGACAATTATATGTGTTTTGTTAACCTGGTTTACAGAAACATAGCATTCTGTTTAAAAAAGACCCCAAAATGGTAAACTAATGTGTTGCCGTAAATGTTTACACCATACTTATGAGTTTGTCGTTCTATATTGGTAGAGAAAAATGCAACGATGAAAAGGAAGCAGTAAATATTGTTCCGATTGCCTGTTATTGTGATTATTGTATTCAAAACATATGACGTCACAACATGCAACGCCATCTAGACGACCGAAAAACCCTAAGACTTAAATAAGTCAACATCCAGTCTTAACGGGTCATTAAAGATGGCATATTTTGGTATTAATATTGATTCACTCATAGGGTCTTTGCATCGGAAATAAACACATTTATTCTAAAACCAGATGTTGGCATGATACGGTTTATGTTCTCATATAATTTATGATGGTATGATACCAAACCCCTAATGGGAGGGATTGTGCTTGATTTTCATATGATGAAAACATAATCTTTCTATCAGTTTAATTGAGGTCTGGAGCTGGCATGTCAGTAACTGCTAGTAGGCCTTTGTTAATTTATGTATCATTGTTATTTTGCTTAGTTTATTTTGTTACCTATTCTGACATCGGACTCAGACTTCTTTTAAACTGAGTTTTACTGTGCGTATTGCTGTGTGTTTGTTTATTCTACATTGGCTACAGGTATAGGGGGATGATTGAGATCTCACAAAACATATTTAACCCCGCCGAATTTTTGCGCCTGTCCAAAGTCAGGAGCCTCTGGCCTTTGTTAGTCTTGTATGTTTTTTTAATTTTAGTTCATTTATATGTTTTGGAGTTTAAAATGACGTCATTTTTCACTGAACTAGTACACATTTTTGTTTAGGGGCCAGCTGAAGCCCGCCTCCGGGTGCGGGATTTTCTCGCTGTGTTGAGGACCCATTGGTGGCCTTCGGCTGTTTTCTGCTCTTTAGTCGGGTTGTTGTCTCTTTGACACATTTCCCATTTACATTCTCAATTTTATTGAGATAAAAATGTAACCATGTAATATATCTATCTGTTAATTTTATTAGTCAGTAAGTTACAACATGTATTTTAAAGGAGTAACAAAACTGGCCACGCTAGTTTAGCAGAAAGGGTTGACCTTCCGTAGCAACGCAATTCGACCCCCATTTCTGTCGGCGTTTATATTTGTGTTACTTAAGCTATAGTTGTATATGTACTGTTTTATAACTGTGGTTTGCATTTCGTTCGTTTTTCTTTTTGGTCACGATGTTTTCGTATTTTATTTCACAAACGATTTTTGCTAGACCCCTTCGTATCTAATTTCTCTTTTTGAAAAAAGCAACGCATATGATTGAATTATCTAATAGAAAAAAAATATATATAAAAAAAATGTGAGTATGTCATAACAATGATCACATGATCTTTAACTGCATGGCAAAATATACAAAATCGTTACCTCTATTTTCAGTTTTAAGTACAAGAATGAGTGGCGCCATCTGCATTATCAACCTTCGAATTCTTAATAGATAATTATAGAATAACTAATCCAAGAATTCAAATATAGAAAAAAAAAATAGTACGTGACAGAACAACACATTAGTTTACGAATACGCGTAGCACAAGAGTCGGTCTTGAGTTGCATATTTTAATTCTTGGATTAGTTATTCTTTATATTACATCGACCATGGACTTTTAAATGGAAATAAAGTAGAAAGTGAAATGAACTATACCTTTTTCTGCGTATTCTCAATTATTTTGATGCAACGTCTTAGGCAACTCTTGACAACACCAATTGTTGTTAGAGGAGTGAGGACGACATATACAAAGAGAACATTCTTACTCATCAGTCAAAAAATTAACTGACAACACCATGGCAAAAGACCAAAAGACAAACAACAGTACACAAAATACAAGATAGAAAACAAGATACAGACTGAGCAACACGAACCACACCAGTTCAATCGCACAGAGACAGAAGAATAACATTGTACAGGTAAACTCAGAAATGAATGCGTGTTTCAATTATTGCGATTGATGAGCGTTACACAAAAAACAAGATACTTATATTTATTTCGGGAATTGTAGCATATAAATAATATATACTATCTAAGAATAAAACATGGGTTTGTAATTGGAAAATTTTAAAGCTATTCCGTCAGAATGCTCGTAAAAATAAGAACCTCTTTGATTTTTTTCAAGTTCAAAAGCTTTATTTATAGATGAATATTTGGATACAGAAAACATAAGCTCTAATGAGATTTTATATCGTCTTATTACGAACAAAACATTCAGACCAAATCAAACATACAGAACAGACAGGAGCTACATAATAATTACATGAAGCATACATATAGGATATAAATGACATGAATAATATAATTATGTTATTATATGCAGAAATATTAAAAGTACAGTAACCAATCATTATTAGAAGCATATAATGCAGTCTAAAACACATAATCATGTATAAACAATATATGGGTTGAATTGTCCGGTCATCTATGAATAGCATTAAGTTTTAACAAGTTTATATGTTACATTATAATTGAAGATAGATTAACGATCTATGATATTTCAACTTTAAAAAATATATAAGAATGATAACCTTAATTTATCTCAAACGATATTTGCGTAATGTGTTGACACGGACACTGGGTTTATCTTGTCAATACATAAGAGCATGGATGGGCATCATTGAGCCATAATGTTATTGTTTGGTATCTTCCGCCTCTTGTTTGGAACAATCGACGTATTTGTCAGTACTTGATATATTGTGATAACAAATTATGGTATTTGGATTTATCATTTACGTCATATAAGGGAAGGAATGTATTTATGAAATCTTGATACAAAAACTTGGATCCAAAAGTCATATAATCAAATAATCTATTGATAGATAAAATGGATATGTTATAAAATGAATTGGGTTTGTATATAACGAACCTAACAAGAACAAATGAATTATCTACACAACATGTGGAAATTTGATAGCATAAAGTAATTGAAACTCTCCGAGGCGTTCACAGAAAGAGGAAGAATCAACTTCCCCTGTATTTGTTTGTTATAACATATTGAATTCGACATTATTCTTAGGCTTGTGTTCTTCTCATATATTTTATGATGGTATGATACTAAACCCCTAACGGGAGGGATTGTGCTTGGTATTCATTTGATGAAGACATAATCTTTTAATCAGTTTAATTGAGGTCTGGAGCTGGCATGTCAGTAACTGCTAGTAGTCCTTTGTTAATTTATGTATCATTGTCATTTTGTTACCTATTCTCACATCGGACTCGGACTTCTTTTAAACTGAGTTTTACTGTGCGTATTGTTGTGTGTTTGTTTTTTCTACGTTGGCTAGAGGTATAGGGGGAGGGTTGAGATCTCAAAAAACATGTTTAACCCCGCCGCATTTTTGCGCCTGTCCCAAGTCAGGAGCCTCTAACCTTTGTTAGTCTTGTATGATTTTTAATTTTAGTTTCTTTTATATATTTCGGAGTTTAGAATGACGTCCATTATCACTGAACTAGTACATATTTTTGTTTAGGGGCCAGCTGAAGCACGCCTCCGGGTTCGGGATTTTCTCGCTGTATTGAAGACCCATTGGTGGCCTTCGGCTGTTTTCTGCTCTTTGGTTGGGTTGTTGTCTCTTTGACACATTCCCCGTTTCCATTCTCAATTTTATTGTCTGTTGATATCTTCTGTGTCTTCTTTTTTAACAGAAACAGGATAATAATCTTTTTGAAAAAGAAATTTTCAAATGACCAATTAAAACTACTAGTCTAACTAAATCATACCTCGCTATTGGATTTATATAAAAATAAGACGATGTGGTATAATTTCATTGAGAAAATGCTCCAGCAGACCAAATGACATAAGGTCACATTATGATTTAGAAATTCATCAAACTATTGGCAGGAGAACAAAGTTATTTCGTAGTGCATTTCATTTAGACAATCAATTCATATTAAAAAAAAGTCGCACCTACTCGGTCTCAAAAAGATATTTTACGGTGTAGTGTACTAACTTTGGGACAAATTATATCACAAATATAGAAAAGTTTACCAGCTCAAGCTCAAAATATGAATAATTCTAGATCAATGGGTTCTTTAATTCAGTTCAACTGCTTCAGACACACTAATTGTTGACCTTTTATAACTGGACCAAAATCGCTACCTTATCATAAAATGTATCACCCGAAATTTTATAATATGTATTTGTATCCCCGTTTTAATATGTCATGCATAAAATTATAGTTATAAACTGTGCACACTGGGACTTTATTTGTAGATAACGAATAACAAAAAACGATAACTGTGTCCTCGGACCTGTTGTTAAAACCATACAGTACAAATCACATATGCCACATGTATGAAGCTATGATACTGTTAATGATTTTCATTGTAAATTTCATTTCAAAATATTTTTTACAATGTATTGTTACACTAACTATTAGATTTAATTACACTGCATGCAAGGAAGCGATTATCTAACAAGACATTGTGTCAATTACAGTTTAGTTAGAATTGTCTCATGAGATTGTTCTCTAATTTGCTGTCTTTTAGTAGACACGTTAACGTTTATTTTTAGTTTTGGATACTCTTAACTCTCATTTGTAATTATCATTTGCAATATAGTGTTGAGAGTGAGTTAAAAAACTGTATGTAATGTCACTCTGAGGATTTAGAATGGATCATAAATCTTCTGATGAGAACTGGCATCGATTTTCAAGAAGACGTGATTTTGTAAGAATTTGCAACGTTATGAGTATTCTGACTGAAAATTAATTTCACGGTCTATTTTGATCCCTTATAAAAGTCATGAGAATATTCCATATTATCTGAATATATTGCGCTATAAACATAAATATAGATCAAAATCTAGTCGATGCTGCATGCCATAGTGGAAAATATTGTCTGTTTTTATTTGTTATTGCTGTAAATTCATTAAGAGGAAAATATATAAGTCAAAGGTAAGCAAATCATGAATTTCACATATAACTGTTTTACATATTAATCGAGAATAAAAAGATAAATTCCATTTACCTACATTAAAATGTTACAAAGCAAGCGTAAGAAGAAACGTAACTTTTCCTTGTATTTTATTCACTCGAAGATTGTCTAATCAAAGTTGGTCAATCACACATGAAGTTGGGTATGCAGATTTTAGAACAATATACATGTACTTTATAGATAAGACCGTTGGTTTGCCCGTTTGAATGGTTTTACACTAGTCATTTTTGGGGCCCTTTATAGCTTGCCGTGCGGTGTGAGCCAAGGCTCTGTGTTGAAGACCGTACTTTGACCTATAATGGTTTACTTTTATAAAGTGTGACTTGGATGGAGAGTTGTCTCATTGGCACTCATACCACATCTTCTTATATCTACTTTAACAATATTTCAACCATGCAGTTAAGAGTAATTTGGAATCAATATTGTTAACATGTTTTGTTGGTGGATAAAAGTTTGCATTGAAGGACATTGTTATCCAAAATGACTAAATTTGTATCTGAAAGACAAAACATAACTTGACCACAATAAGAATATTAGTTTTACATAGGATTATTCGTCTTATTCATGGTTTAATACTATACTTGACGAAATCTTCAAAAATAACAGTTTCTAGCAAACCCTTAGCATTCAAAATGATAATTATGAGATACTGCATCAATAGAATTTCAAAGTACAGGCACAAAGCTGTTATACTACGAATGTCATTAAATATTGGAATGCTTTTGAATAATGACCATGGTTCGAAATAGGTTGAGGAGAAAGTTTCTTCCTGTTTATTATCTGTATCTTTATTCCATCTCCTCTACAAACTAGAGAAATATACGATTAGCTGTTAGCTATTTACACTCACGTTCTTTGGTCTCTGGTCTCATCAAAATCTTTCTACATCTCCTTATTTTTCACACGGTGTGTAGATTATACTTCTGACGCATGACATTTATAACGTGTTGTTTTCATTTTTTACAGCACTTGCATGGTCGATACCTCTGCTGGTGGACTATCAGTCCCCGAGGGTATCATCAGCTTAGTAGTCAGTATTTTGGTAATGACATGATTTATAACAAACCTTTCTAAATTGTCCGTTAATAATGTTTGAAATTATAATAAAGAAACTAAGGTTTCAACTCCCTCAGTCAAAGTTGACCTAAGATGGATTTGGCTATTTTGTTAAGTCCTTTTTGGTCATATAGCTCTTTACCTGTTCCGGTTCTAATACATCTTTGGCCTTTAAATATTCGACCAAAGAGCAGAAAAGAGCCCAAGGCCACCAATGTGTCTTCAATACAGCGAGAAAATCCCGTACCCGGAAGTGGGATTTAGCTGGTCCCTAAACAATTATGTAATTTAGTTCAGCGAAAATGGACGTCACTCTAAACTCTGAACATATAAATGAAGCAAGATTTGAAAAAAACATACAAGACCAGAGGTTCCTGACTTGGGACAGGTGCAAAAGTGCGGCGGGGTTAAACATGTTTTGTGAGACATCAACCCTTCCCCTACATCTCTAGCCAGTGTGGAAAAACAAACACACAGTAATAAGTCCATCCGATTCGTGTTTTTTACAAATGTGGGTTTGATGATAAAATCATGAAACTTTGATTAATCCAATATGGCGGCCATTTACAAGATGGCTGCTAATCAGTCAAAATTTCACCACCATGTATACATTAAAGCAAATATTATTCAAATCAAGTCTTTTAAAAGCATATAAAATGTAATCTTACGTTTCTAGTAATTCATGGTGGTACATTTGACTTTAACACCTTTTTTTAATAACGGAAAATTTCAAAATGGCCGCCAAAAAGTGAAAATGAACTAAACTAAGACAAGGCTCTTCTGATATTCATTTTTTTCATTGAATTGCACGTTGCAGTTCATACGATATTCTAGGGAGTGTATTTCCATGATGCATCGATACTGATTGCAAGATAATTTAATCAAAGATCTCATAAATGGAGGTATTCGAACGTTTTTAGGACGCCTTTAGGATTTGTTTGACTGTGTACCATCTGAGTCACAAATGCTAATTTATATGTTCCACTTTTTCTTGCCATCATCCTTTCTTTTTCCTCGACTATGGATCAAGATGATCAATAAATACGACTGGTCACTGATTTTCTACTTGCAATGAATAACATCACTCGTGCTAACCGTTAGCAAGAAACTACACACCCTTCTCGAACACCTGCGTTGACCCCTAGTTTTGATAAAAAGGGACTCGTATTGTTTATGCTGTAAATGTTGTATTATTTGTTCTTTAATTTTCAATGTCTGTGTTGTCAACCAGTGAAAATCTTGTTTATCCATCGTTCATAGATATAGGAAGATGTGGTATGAGTGCCAATAAGACAACTCTCCATCCAAGTAAAAATTTATAAAAGTAAACCATTATAGGTCAAGGTACGGACTTCAACACGGAGCATTGGCTCACATCGAACAGCAAGCTATAAAGGGCCCCAAAAATTACTAGTGTAAAACCATTCAAACGGGAAAACCAACGGTCTAATCTATATAAAAACGAGAGAAACGAGAAACACGTATGAACTACATAAACAGACGACAACTACTCTACATCAGATTCCTGAGTAAGGACAGGTGCAAACATTTGCAGCGGGATTAAACGTTTTAATGGTACCAAACCTTCTCCTTTTTTTTCTGAAACAATAGTATAACATCGCAACATAGAAAGACACACTATAAGATATCAATTGGAAGGCTTAACTCAATCAAAAAACGTAAATTAACACACAATAAACGAATAAATTTGATCTGTGATACCTGAATGCAAATACATTGTTAATAAAAATTAGAAAATCATCACTTTTGAAAAAAACCTGCGTCATATTATACACAGGTAAATGAAAATAATTTTGTTGTTAAGTATACTTCTACTTCTGTGTGTATAAAATCTTCCGTTTAGGAATACCAAGAAATTTCATGCATGGAAAACCTCATGTCATTTTCAAACTTTCACATTTGGTCAAATTTTAGATACTTTATATTTTTTTAACATGTTTTAAATTGGTGATACTGGATTTTACTCATCAAGCTACTAAACAATAGCAACTAGGCATCTAACCCTTCTTGAGCACCTGAGATAATTCCCTGTTTTATGAGAGGTTGGTGTTGCTCGATTTTTAGATTTTTGTGTAGAAATGTCTTGACTGGTGTTAGTCTTTTGCGTTAGTTTATCCTTGCTGTTGTCTGGTTTTGCTTTTCTAATGTTTTTTTGGGTGCCAAAGTGTCTTCTTCATCTTTTTATCATCTAAACAACAACATTATTTCACAGCGGTTTTCAAAATGTTTATTAAGGACAGCCCATTTAGTCTTTGCACAACTCCTAACCACATTTTTAATATCACTGTACATAACATCATTGGCCTCGCATATTTTTATCTACCGCTTTAGTATCTTTCAAACACAATTTATGACCTCATTCTAAAATGCTGGTGCCTTTGTGATAAATGGAAAATATGGTATATGCCATCCGCATTCACCCGAAGTAGCACCCGAATAAAAGGCCGAAACATTTCCTAACCTAAAGCTTTCATATGCATATAAGGTGGATTGAAACTTGTTCATTGCTATAGCAATTTCTGGACAAGACACCATATCCATGTGATGTATTTGTGCGATATTAACGGTCAATCCGATGTCCGACCTTCTCCTACTACATGTACAAGTTTGTAATTCTATGCAAATTGAATAATATCACACACGAGTACTAGGAGCCAAAATTACGATGGAAAAATGCAAAGAACTACAGAATAAGCAGTATAATGACACCTATATACACACAGAAGGAACATTCTCTTAACGATCTCACATCAAAATGTCCAGTATTAATGTTACAGACCAGTTGTGGTTAAGTGGACTAAATTCCCCCTTATTATTTCATTCTTTGAAAATTACACAGTTTTCACCAGGGTCTCGTTCTTCAGTAAAAATTATGATAGGATCTTTGCATAAGAATGAGAAGCATACCTACTGTACTCTCATTGAAATGTCTGTTTATGATACATGAGAGCCTCTAAAAAGAATCTGCTGTTCATGAAGTGCTAAGTTTCCTTGATTGAAACTTGTTCAATTACTATTTCCTAACTAATCGCATAAGGTTCTTAACGATGCCATTCCTATATGAATACCTTAAGCAAAACAACTCTTTGTTGTGCTAAATTATGTTTGCAACAGCAAAAAAAAAAAAAAAAACGATTGATCACAAGTGATAATTGATACATGTCTCGGAAAACAATTAACACATTGCTGGATTGTATTCATGGAATGTCAAATCGTAGTGGCAGATTTGATCTCCTGCTGAAACATTGTTCAATGCGGACTGATATATAAAGGCGAATGACCATTTGTTTTTGCTCTACATGCGTGGAATGATGTCCAGATATACTTAATGTTATCATTATCATCTGCTTCAAGCCATCCGTTTTATCATTTTGTTAATTAATGTATACTATGTAAGGATAGATTTGCACAAGTGACAAATTATACCACTTTGGCATACATGTATTTCTGGTTAGAAAATTGACAGAGTGCATGTACATAAAATGGTTATTACTAGATGAAACGCATGGATATATTTGGTTAGTGTTATGATATATCTTATTCTATACTAATATTATTAGTTACTAAGTTATAGCAATACTACGAACAGTTGTACTGGCGTGTAATATATTGGAGTAATATACTAGTCTGAGCAGAAAATTGATGAACCCCATGGTTATGTCAAAGAACGTCTTGTCTTTTGAAAAAAAAAATCATTGGAAGATACCAATACCTTGTTGATAAATATTCCGTATCACCTTCACAAATAATATATGATGGTCTTGATGTATAGATTCTAGATACCGGGGTTGTTAATCGTCTTAATTACATGTTATAGTGTTCTATTATTTGTCTTTGTAAATTATTAACATTTACTGTGTGGTCCATTTTTGGTAATATCCTTTAGGCGTGGCTCGGCTCTTGTACATCCCGCCATTGTGTTGTTGTGCTGTGGTCATTTTTTTGTATTCTCGTAATTCATTTTTGCGTATGTGCTTTGTCTATATGCCATTTTGTTTTTCTTTGTTGACATATTTGTTTGTTTTTATAGTGATTGAGATTATAACACAATGTTGACTGCTGTACCCCGATTTTTGACATTTTTATCTATTATGTCTTTTTTTTCACACATTGTTGTCAATATAATGGAACTTTATGCGACTGTCATACAAGTGAGAGGTTTAGCTAGCTTTAAAACCAGATATTGTACATAAGAAAAAGCCTGTACCAAGTCAGTTGTTTTCCATTCGTTGGATGTGTTTGAGCTTTTGATTTTGCCCATTTTTAAGGGACTTTCCGTTTTGAATTTTCCTTGGAGTTCGATAATTTTGTTGTTTTACTTTTTATATTATAGTATTAGAGAATATAAGAGAAATGTTCATATTTCAAAGCATTAGGTTGTGACAAATTAGCCAAGTACGACTAAACGAATGCTGAAATATGGAAATATCCGTACTATGCAACGATTCTTAAGACGTAGTTGAACTCCTGTTGTCAATATTGTCCATAGCAGCTGTTGAAAAAGCACCAGGATTCGCGGAAGGATCCACATATTTAATACTAAATGTTTCATAGATGGAATCTTCTAGTACTGTACATAAATGGATAATTGGATCATACATAAACGACCAATGTAAACTGTACTTTTGGTCATCTAGTACCTCCTTTACTGGTCTTAGCATCCAGTAGAAGGTTCATATACATTAAGAGATGGTTCTAGATGAGTTAAATGTAGTATTAAAGAAGAATAAAACAGGATGAATGAATCATAACAACACAGGATGATAATATGAAAGAAACCACATAAAACTATGAAATTTCCGAAACGACAACGACATATACAGAGACCGTTGTTAGTGTTCTTTCGTTGTTCTTGGTTGTTGAAAATATATGAAGTATAAAGTTTTAAACTTAATTAGTGTCAATTAAGCCAATTTGTAACTTTTATTAAGAAATTGTAAAAGATAACATGCGCGTTAGATATATTTGCTTCCATTGATATTTACACAGTTTCTTATACTCATGAAAAAAGTTGGTTTAGAGTATAAATATGCTATGAATAAGGATGTGTCAGGTACGTAATTGCGTCAAGCATATCTATGATGAGATTGCAAGTTTTATATAAAACAAACCAGAGTAAGATATGGAAGCGTTAATGACTAAATACTATGAGTAGTCATGTCTAATGACATATTATTGCAATCGTTCTTAACTACGTCAGGGTTCTGTTAGAAATCAGGTTATCTACAGACAAAGCATTAAGCAGCAATGTACATGTACTTGCTTTACTGGTATATCTATTAGATTGATTGATTGTGTATAACGTCTAAGAGCAAATTTTACGATTTGTACACACGAATGTTTCGATGAGTTACTTTAATTACGGACATTTACATATATGTTTAAAATAAAAGACCAGATTTCATCAGTGAAAAATTACATATCAATTTGAAGTCTTTTCGTATATCGTTGATAAACGGATAAAATACAAACAGATGTAACCACACGGTAAGTACAATTTTGAATATATTAGAGTATCCCCCTACTTTATACATGTTGTATTGTAATCAAGTAAATTACTGCAGCTGGTTTTTTTTTTGTGTAGCAGTTTGCTAAACCTCATGCAATATTTATATGTTGACAAATAAAAACATTTCAAAATGCAGCTATTTTTAATGTTACAAATTTCTAAAAGAAAAAGTAACAAAACAGAAACATAGGTTGAAAACTGGAAAACCATTATATACAATGAAGAAATAAAAGCTATCATCATAAAACTACCCAAATGCATTTAAATTTGGGTCGAGGTAGGATGTCCGAGAGGAAAGATAGTTCTTGTTCGACTAATGAAAAGTAAAGACAAGAAATTACAAATCTCAATGCCTTTGTAAAAAGTAAAATAACAAAAATACTCAACTCCAAGGAAAATTCAATACGAAAAAAGTCTATTATCAATGGCAAAATCAAAAGCTCAAACACATCAAACGAATGGAAAACAATTGTCATATTCCTGACTTGGTAAGCCCATTTCCACACCGTCTGGCGTTTGTTCATTGTTTAAATTGTATAGTAAACTGTAGCTATTTACATTCTTGACCTGCCGTCTTAACGTTAAATTTAAAGTAATTGCTTGCTCCTGGGAATTATTTAAGAATACCATATCAAGACATGTTCCACATTTTCTTAATAGCTCGCCGATGACAGAAAAACAAATAAGAAAAAAATGAATATATCACTTATTAAATTAGTATCGCTTATTTAAGGGGGTAGACTTTGACGACCCCATCTGCTAGTTTGATATTGTTTTTTATTTACATCTTTGAAAAGGTAGGGTTCCGTGCATCATCTATAAAAGTCTTGTTGAAATTCACCGTTGCATTTTATCTTGAATATTACCAGTTTTGGGGTAGGTTAAAAAATTGCTGAAAGCATTAGTAGGCATATATAATTGTGTTTTTGCATATGTTCTCATTTTTCAAACTTAAACAGAAAACAAAAAAAATCATATTTTGAAAGAGTTATTGTTAATAAACATTGAAAATCACAAACTTTTATTGAATTTGACCATCTGAAATTTATAAAAATCTTTTTTTTTTGTGTGTGCTTAAGAGAAAATTGTATGGTTATAAAGATAACCATAGTCAAGTTTATAACGAAAATAAGTAACATTCAGTATTGATTACCCTTGGGACGAATAAATATATCAATATTATGACATATGAAGTTGGTCCTCCTCCCACAGACTATAAATAAGTAAAATAACAAAAATACCGAACTCCAAGGAAAATTCAAATCGAACAGTCCTTTATAAAATGGCAAAGTCAAAAGCTCAAACACATCCAACGAATGGAAAACAACTGGCATATTACTGATTTGGTAAAGGCATTTCCTTATGTAGAAAATGGTGGATTAAATTTGGTTTCATAACTAGCTAAACCTCTCACTTTTATGACAGTCGCATACAATTCCATTATATTGACAACAGTGTGTGATCAAAACAAACAGACATAATAGGTAAAAATGTCAAATATAAGAATACAGCAGTCAACATTATGTTATAATCTTAAATACTATAAAAACAAACAAATGTGTCAATAAAGAAAAACAAAATGTCATAAAACCATAGCACATAAGCAAAAATGAAAAACAAGAATACAAAAAATGACCACAGCACAACAACACATTGGCGGGTTGCATAAATACCGAGCCACGTCAAAAGGACATTACCAAAAATGGACTCAACAATAAAGGTTAATAATTTACAAAGACAAATAAAATAACACTATAACACGTTATTAAGATGATAAACAACGTCAGTACCTAGAATCTATACTTCAAGACCAATGTGTATTAATAAAAACTACCTTGTCAACAGACGCTAATCCATATTGATAGTCTGTCACTATCTTAGTACTATATTTGTGCTAATGTAGGTTATCCTTTAGCATTAGCTTATACTATGATGGTTGTTAAGATCATGTCTTCTATAATATTGCTGTTTGTCTTTGAAAACCAAAGCTTATTGTTTAGTATATTCTACAGCTCAGCACTATTGACTAAACAGTATAACCTCACAATCCAGTCTTTGTAAATGTTTCCCAAACCTTCAAAGATGATATCTAAATGATGTCAAGGGTCATTTCCAAAACTTCCCAGTACATGTTTTTTAAGCATCAAATGTATGAAAGTTTGTTTTTTTCACCTTTTCAGCTTTTGCTTTTTGAATCTAAAGAAAATGTAACTACTTAATGCAATGCTTGGTAGAGTCAAACTTGTCCAACTTTCTTGAATGCTGCTGCATCATTCCCATATCCAAATGTAAATAGCATATATGCTCTTTTAACATGTTTTATAACGACTAGGTTAAAACGCAAAAATGATTTTAATACATTTGTAATAGTTGTCTCCTATACCCTAGCTTCCACCTTAAATTGCCGGAAAACAAAACTTTTCCAGATTGAATTGTATTAACTTATGATTCTCCCATGAAAACTTTACTTTAACTTACTACAATTAATCTGTCTGAAAAACATTATGTGTGAAATTAAAACTGGGTTGTCCAATCCTTATAATACACAATGCAATAAATATATAATAAATCTCAGAAATAATTCAGAAGTAATTGCTTAAGGTATCATAATTTTGCAACTTAGATAATCATTAAGCTTACATTCCTTGTATTGCAAAACATTTTCAAAACAGTTTAATGGTTAAAGTAATGACACGTGTGGGAAGTTTATTCAGATGAAACATTATACAATCATGTCCACTAAACACGAATCTAAATAAAAACCGGGGAATCACTTTTATAAGCTTATTGTGACGAGAAGTGATGACGCTCAAGAATTGTTATGGGCACATGTCAAAACATCTCTGCGTACGTAAATAGAAGTTGAAACTGGCGTTGCACAAGCTATGAAAAGCTACAAGTACTCTTAGGTCAGTACATTGTGTGTTTTGTTTTTTTATGTTTTTTGTCTTTAATGCCGATCTGAAGCACGCCCTAACGGCCAGTTTTATATTTTTTCTTATGTTGTGTCATAAAACTGCAGTTACGGGAAGGTTCGGTTGCTATGGATTAAGCCAGGGGCTTGTAATCCGTTTGTTGTCGTTAATTGTTCTCTTGTTTGTTTGTTTTTTTTTTTTTAATTTCGTTTGTTGTCGTTTGTTGTTGTCTACCTCTTGTGGTGGGTAGATGTCTCATTTGCAACTTACCACATCTTCTTATTTTTATTTTGAATGTTTGTGTCATACTATGAAGAATCATATTCTTTTGTTTTGCTGTTTATTCACAATTGTACTTACAACTCACTTCCGTTCTAAAACAACGGTATATAAGTAACCTTTTATGTTTTGCAAAGCTTACATGTGAAACAACCATGAATGACGACAACATTACACTTTTTTTATTCAAACCAAACCATCTGGACCAATGACACAGCTAATGAGATAAACAGCAAAATAAGGTAAGTCGAATTATCTAAATTTGAAATCAACGTCCTACATATTTGATTATGCATATGAGGCTGTGTTAAAATTGAAGAAAATGAAAGACCTATTCGACATTTTCATTTTTTATTAATTTTCGGTAAAACTATTTCAATATAATTGACTTTTCCGAGTTCGAACTAAGTTAAAATTTTGTCAATTAGTTGATTGAATGAATAAACAAATTCCTGGCATAATATCAATTGACGACAATCTGTGTGCAAAATAAAAGCACATTCATTCAAAGCTAGGGAAATATACTGCAAGGTGAACATCCGGGTATAAAGGAGCCACCGTGCGGCCTCCAACAGAAGAAAAAAGACTAGGATTCAATTTTTTCTTTATAAAGGCAACAGTAGTATACGCTGTTAAAATAGTCATAATTCGATTAAGCTAAAACCAATCCGGGTAACAAACTAAAAACGAGGGAAACACATCAGCTATGAGAGGAAAACAACGGAACAACAGAAACACTAAACTGCAACAAAACAAACGCTTGGTGCAGGACATTTTAAGACAAAGTGGTGGGTTAAACCTGGTTTTATGGCAAGCCAAACCCTCCGCCTACATGGCAATGTTAACAATACCGCTAAAACGACAACACTGCGTGAAAGGAATACAGTACAAACAAACGCAAGAACACTCAACACAGAGAAATACATAAATAAATAATACAATAGTACATAACAACATGTCAACCGCAGAATAACAACGGACACCTCCCATGAATTTACGACAGCACACCAGGACACTACAATCGAAATATAAACTGCGTGTCACATGAATGGATAAACGTCACAAAAAATGACGTATTTTTGTGACGTTTATATTATCACAGGTAAATTTCTAAAAATTATATAGATTTGTTTTGTTTATAGACACGTACAAGAATATTAAATCGGATTGAGTTTGTACTGGTCTTGTTTTATGTATTTTCTAACCATAACAAGAATATTGAAATGAAATTGTGTTTGTAATGGTGTTATAATTTGTATTTTCTAACCATGCCGGTTTTTTCTTCAAAATCCAAACTGTGTATAAACAAAAAAATCTGTGC
Organism: Mytilus coruscus; assembly: GCA_017311375.1. Taxonomy (NCBI): domain Eukaryota; kingdom Metazoa; phylum Mollusca; class Bivalvia; order Mytilida; family Mytilidae; genus Mytilus; species Mytilus coruscus. The sequence continues at coordinate 43,068,234 of CM029608.1, forward strand.
ATATTGTTGCTTTAAACTTCAAATCATATAAATGAAGTAACTGATTTTTCACCTTTACTTTTACATACATATAGAGTATGAATATAAAATAACTGTAATATAAGGCAAGATCATGTAAGACCAAACAGTAAACACACATGAAAACAAACAACATTTTCACTGAACTAGTACACAATTTTATTTAGGGGCCAGCTGCGTTGAAGACCCATTGGTGGCCTTCAGCTGTTGTCTGCTCTTTGGTCGGGTTGTTGTCTCTTTGACATATTTCCCATTCCCGTTCTCAATTTTAACACAAAACAAAAACTATTATAAGATGAAAACAAGGCTTTTCTGGTTTTAACTTCTCAGGAAACACTCGAATCAAACAATTTTAAAGCCATGGTCGAGGAGGTCGAACCTTATAATTCTCTAAAGACGAGGTCAACCAAATATTATATATTCCAAAGAACAGAAAATTGCATTATCTAAACCAATTAACAAATATAGTACACAGACAGGTACAAGACTGCTTCATTAATTTATGTACATTTTAGAAGTATGTGGTACAGTTATTATGAATAATAGGAGCTGTAGGGTACTTTTCAAAGAAACGACAGCACGCGTTTGAACACTGAACAACAAGTAACTAAAAAATGCCAATCATAATCCAACTATAAACAGGGTTGGAGTGAAAAGTATAAAAGGTGTTCTATGCTAGTGACAACTGGAAATAAGTTGCATTTTTCATATGGGTGAAAAGAAAGTATAAAAAACAAGGCGATGGGGGTTGTAAAAGGAATAATTAATAGAATATATACAGGCCGTACATTGACCTATAATGGTTTACTTTTATAAATTGTTATTTGGATGGAGAGTTGTCTCATTGGCACTCACACCACATCTTCCTATATCTACGTATGGTAAAACTTAGAACAGGGAATTTTGTTACTTTTATTCTTTTCTTTATATTGCATGAGTATTTTGTGAAGGAATATTTAAGTAGATCTCCCTTAGGTTATTCAGTGGAATAGTTATTGCTGTCTATTCTATACTTTATATTTCATAAATATACTGTAGATATTTGAAGGAATATTTAAGTGGATCCCCTATAATATTTTCATTGGGAAAGTAATTAATGTCTGTTCTGTTCTTTATTCATAATCATATTGTAGATTTTTGAGGAGTATCTAAGTGAATCCTTGGGGTTTAGTATATTCACGGGAATCGTATTTACTTTCTTTTCTTTGCTTTATATTCATACTTTATATTTTATAACTTTACTGTAGATTTTTAAGAAATATTTAAGTGGATCGCCCTAGTATATTCAGTTGAATGGTATTTACTGTCTATTCTATACTTTATATCTTATAACTTTACTGTATATTTTTGATGGAATATTTAAGTGAATCTCCTTTAGTATATTCGCTGGAATAGCATTTTACTGTCTATTCTATACTTTATATTTTATAACTTTACTATAGATTTTTGAAGGGATATTCAAGTGGATCTCCCTCAGTATATTCTGTGGAATAGTTATATTGAACACGACTGTTATTGGATTACTGATGAAACAAAAGAAAAAAACACAAATGGGATTCTTTGTAGCTAATCTAGCTTATGCAGGCAAGTTTATACTTTTGAAAATAGAAATACAATTGTTTCAGCTTACTGTATAGCTTAATCAATTTCAATTATCAGTCTATTTGCCAATTCCTGTCTTTGATTATTTAAAAAGAGATTCATTTGTTATTTGTTTCCCTTAAGAGGTACCTAAAATTTCATTGGCAATGAAGAGCTAGCCGAAAGAACAAACTTGAGTGTGCGTAATGTGGTAAACCTTTATGTCTTCAATTCTTTAAATCACATTTAATGTTTAAAAATTGTGATACCAGTAGTTTAATATATTGGTTAAAACCCCAACATAAAAATATTAAACTTATGATGCCTAGCTTGAGCAGAAGCCAACTTAGTCCGGTATAGAACCAGTCTACGATTGATAAAGGGAAGCAATTTATTGTAAAGAGTGCAATACCAGAATAAAAAAGGTGATTGGCAAATGGACGATGGACATAGTTTAAGGTGGAAAATTAATATATATTTCCTTAAATAGAATTTTCTGATACTTTGCAAAACGTAGTCTTGTCCATGCTTTTTTCGAAAATACAATAAAACTTATGGGTCACCGTGGTATTTGTCATGCTATAAAACGTGCAAAATAACCAATTTTGCATAGACTATTCATGAAAGTCAAAAATGGCAATTTTCGTCTTTAATTTAGCATGTGCATGTAAATTTAGAAGTATAAATATGAATGAAAGGAGGTTTAAGGTGTATGTCAATAACCAAATTGATCACAAGGTCGGGGAATTGCAGTCGTTATTTTTATGTACTGATAAATGGAGAATTGTACATGAAGGTTATAAGTAATTTGTTCTCTGAGTTAAAAGTCACATATAAACAGTAACCTATGGAACAGACTGTAGACATGGTACGATTGTTACCATTTATGTATCAACATTATCTCTAATACTGCATTGTTTTATTTCTTAAATCATAAATTGTTCTTTTTAAGATTTGTGTGTTGGATTTTTTCATGTTTTGCCAGAAACACTGTTTCTTTGGTTTCATGTTCAATGGAATGAATATATTTGTTTGATTGTTTATGGATATCTTTCCGTATTTGCATTTTATGTGTCAACGTACGCCATCGTTGTAATGTCTATCGATCGGATGTATGTTGTACTGGAACCATTTTCGAACTTATCTACCAGTAAAAATATAAATACGTACTACCATTATTCGCTTGGATATTTGGATCTCTACTAGCAATTCTATATGCTGTACATGTGGAATTATGTGCACCGCCCGACTACAAGTCCTATGCATGTATACACGATTATTCAGACTTTCACAAAAGAGTAAGGCATAAGCTTGACCACAAACCATAAATATTATCATTCTTTGTTAAATACATTTTATGATTCTCGTTCACCTATTACGTGTTTTCGGAATGATCTATCTGAGTTATGGTTTTAAGAAGCAAAATATAGAAAAAATGTGAGAGTATAAAAACCTTGATATTTCTGAAAAGAACAGCTTAAATCGTTTTGTTCAGAACTGCTTGAGGCATATACAACCTTACATTATGCAAATAGTTGAGGTCATTTGAACTAATAAGGATAATTGAAATATTTTATTTAAAAGTCCAGTTTTTGCTTTGTTACTTCTTTGTGGACCAGGCTACACAAGTGAAACAAAATCCTTAAAAAGGTACAATTGTAGCTCACCGATGTACAAATTAAATGAAACTATTGAACTATGAATTTCAGACGGAGTCGAAGTGAGTGCTGTGTATAAGGAAATCGTCGTCTGCTATGCTTGAATTGCTAGCAATTAGAAGCCAGACAAAGTGAAAACTACTAATCTGGTAAGATTTAAGACAACTCAAACATGTCACCGTGATTTGAGAAAACGTCGCATCGTCAACTAATTCGTAATCTGAGAAAAAATGTTGAATTGATATTTACATATCTAAACATTTTCGAAGTTTTGTTTCATCTGTGTATATATTTTCTTAAGGGCAGACTCTGTAGTGTTCGTTAAATCCAACGCTTCAGAATATTATGCAGTTAATTTTAAAAAGAGCGATCTAGAAGTTTGGATTAGTTAACAATGTCATAAACAACAGATTTTAACAAATATGTTCACTTTGTTGTACAGTCATTAAATAACCAGTAGTCCTTCAGAAATTTTCAATTCATTTCTTGTCAACTTACACCTGTACGTTTACTTCCATACATTTACGTTGTATTTGTAAAATGTAAGTAAGTATTAACTGGTAGGCAAGTATTGTAAGCCTAGAAAGATGTTTAATGGTACTATATTTGCTTCAAATGAAACGTGTTGAAATTGACTTCAAATGAAAATGATGTTTTAATTGATATATATTTAGGAATTAATACAATAAAACTTTCAGTTATAATGGCTACTTTGCTAACAATCTATCATTTAATGGCATTGCATGGAATTGAATGATAAATAACACTGTTCCTTTGCTAGGTGGTATTTTATCTTCATCTGTTCATCCTGCTGATTTTGCCGTTTATCATTATTGTTACATTGTGATTGTTTTGACCCTCCAAAGACGACACCAAGGATTATTTTCAAGAAGAACAAATGACTCTATAGGTAATTTGTTTATTATTGAGATATTATGATAGACATTACTTTTAGTTGTTCATTTATGAAGATATAAAATTGAAATTATAATCACATTTAAAATGATTTTGACTTTAACGAAATTTAATTCAAAGTTCAATTAGCAATTTATAACTCGGTTTACAGCTGACATACTGAAACTTGAGATGTTGGTGGCGTACCATGTATGAGTTATTCCAAGGTTTCTGTATTGTGAAAAGAGTAAAGTACTCTTTCTCTCTCTCTGTATTGGGTTTTACTTCCACATTCTGATCAAACGTTGATATCAATTTATGCATTCCACACAAAACGAAAACCACTTCGGCAGAATTTTAATGCCGGTCGACAGAAGACCAGAGTGACTATATTTCTATACCCCAGCCACCTTTGTGTTCACAGTGATGAGATGTGTGATGTTTTTTGTAGTAACCATTGGTAAATTTATCTGATGTTTAAATTTGCTTACTATTTTTTCATTTTCATCTTATAAAAAGTAAAATAACAAAAAAAAAAAAAACTGGGCTCCAAAGAAAATTCAAATCGGAAAGTCCCTTATCAAATGGCAAAAATCAAAAGATCAAACATATCAAACAAATGGAAAAAAAAACTGTCATATGTAGAAAATGGTGGATTAAACCTGGTTTCTAGCTAGCTAAACCTCTAACTTGTATGACAGTCACTTATAATTCAATTATATCGACAACAATGTGTGGGCAAAACAAACATTGGGGTACAGCAGTCAACATTACGTTACAATCTTAATAACTATAAAATCAAACAACTACATCAACAAAAAAAACAAAATGGCATATAGACATTCGATAGACAAAGCACATAAGCAAAAATAAAAGACAAGATTACAAAAAATAACCATAGCACAATAACACAAGTGAGAAATGTATAAAAACCGAGCTACGCCAAAAGGATATTACCACAAATGGGCTAAACAGGAAAGATATACAAAGACAAATGAAAAGAACACTATAACACCTAATTAAGACGATAAAGTACGTCAATTCCTTGAATCTATACTTCAAGACCATCATTTATAAGTTGTGATGATGATACGGAAGTAACGTTTAACTGACATAGTATAAATGTGCAAATCAACATTTAATTAAAAACTTTACATTACCACTAAAAATTTACCACAGAAAACTAGTCTAATTCTATGGTGAAAAGATACAAGGCAAATAATCTGGTTAATAAATGAAAACAATTTTAAAACTTTTTGCAAAATCGAATCTTGATAGTGATATCGATATGCTGCCATTCGAAAATGTTTGTAAAATGTTAATTTCAATTCAAAAAAGACATACAGATGCTAGATATGGTTGCCATTTCTCTGGGTTTTTTAATGTTTACACATTATAACTTTAAAATAAAAATTCAGAAACAATGTCTTTTATCAAACCTATAGACGAGTTCATATGTTGCACTGTTACACCACTTTCAAAGGTGATGGGGAGGGTTGGGCGCCCGCTAACATGTTTAACCCCGCCACATTCTGTATATCATATTTGTATTTCATTCATTGTTTTTATGAGGCCGTTGCCTTTCTCGTTTGAATTGTTTTACATTTGTCATTTCGGAGCGTTTTACAGCTGACTATGCGGTATGCTTTTTGCTCATTTTTTGAGGCCGTACGATGACATATAGTTGTTAACTTGTATGCCATTTGGTCTCTGGTGGACAGTTGTCTCATTGGCAATTATACCACATCTTCTTATTTTTATGTAACAATGAATGATAACAATCTGTTTTGTTGGTTACATCTTATCTACACCTAATACTAATTATACGTCGTATGAATATTTGGCCACGATATCCATAAGATTAAATTTTGGGAGATACATGAGCTGTTTACTTGACATCAGCTTCCATTAAGTACAGATACTTTTTAATTCTAGCTTTTGTTTTCAAAATATCGATTACGACATACACATGATACATACATTAGATAAATTTCAACATGCCCTTCCGGAGTACCTGAGATCACCTTAGGTTTTTGATGGGGTTCGTGTTGCTCAGTCTTAGGTTTTCTATGTAATGTTTTGTATAATGTTGTTTGTCTTTTTGTCTTTTCTGCTTTTGCCATGGCGTTGTCAGCTCTTTTTTTTTTTCGATTTATGAGTGTGAATGTCCCTTTGATATATTTCGCCTTTCTTTTACACTCCATACGATTGCCTTTTCGATCGCTACACGGATAATTTGTAACTTTTAATATGTAAGAAGTAGCATCAATTACTGACATTGACATTGTATATATGTTTATAATTCTGTTAATGTATATTTTTTTCAGTATACTTAATATGTTGGATACCATTCTTCTGTGAACTTTTTCTGATGAACTACGGTGGTTTAGAATATGGACAAGTATTCAGAGTCTTGTATGCTATGGCTCCTTTAAACAGCTTGGCCAATCCGTTAATATTTCTCATTTTTAATGGACATATGTTAAAAAAAGAGAACAATGAATTAATACAGTTGAAAATTTTATATTCAAGAAATAAGTATTCAAGTACGACTATAACCTCGCTTTAGTCTTAAACAGTCATTATTCATGTTATTCTTGTATGTTTTTTTATAAGTTTTGGTTCCATTATATGATTCGGAGTTTAGTTTGACGTCCATTTTTGCTGAACTAGTATACATTATTGTTTAGGGATCAGCTGAAGCCCGCCTCCGGGTGCGGGATTTTCTCGTTGTGTTGAAGACTCATTGGTAGCCTTGGACTGTTGTTTGCTCTTCGGTCGGGTTGTTGTCTCTTTGACACATTCTCCATTTCCATTCTCAATTTAATAATAACAATATCATAGTCATATTTTATATATAGTACGTAGAGCCTTTTTTCAATCTAAAAAACTTTAAATTCTTAATATTATTCGAAAAATTGTGTAGAACGTAGGTATTTAAAAACAATGTCTATGCGTGAATGTTTAAACAGAACTACACAGTCATACCACGTTGAAATCATACCACATCTTTAATATTGGTATCGTAATTATTCCAAAATTCGGCAGTCGCCAGTTTACATACCATGACTTACTTTACATAGTCCTCTTCATTTCTTGTGGAACCTAGGACTGCCACAGTCGCTTTCCATCTAACTGTAATATTTGGCTGTTCTTTGTGCTTTGCTCAATGTATATCCTATCTCTTTCAACTCCATACCATACTAAGAGATTAAAATTTTGTTTTCTAAATGTTATTTACTCTTATGATGCACATTTGTCATTTTGTATTAACAATCTAGGAAGACAATAGAATCGTTTAGCTCTTGTGGTCTATGTTATCTTAACTAGAATGTAAACTAAATGCAATGCAGATCCAATTATTGGAAATTAAATGTTTTAATTCAAACAATTACAAGAACATTAATGTTCTCCTTTAAAACAAAAAAACCAAGATTATTCATGCACCGTTTGCTTAATCAGTGAAAATATTTCATTTAACATTTATATCAAGTTAACCTGTTGGTTAGACTGGTGTTTAGGGCGGAAAATAAGAATTTTTTGAGCAAGGAGACATATTTGACAATGATAAAGTCTATTACATACCCTTATTGTTATTTAAAAGATTGTTACTGTATAAAAGCAGGACACTTTTACAGATCGGAGTATCTGATTTCCACAGAAAATGAATTTATAGGTCACACACAAATGAATCACTTCGTGCAGATTAGTCATGCATACAGGTTAAGAATTACCAAATTCCAATAATAAAATTCAACCGTTGAGATAGTAAACGTAAAAAAACACGGCTACAAAAAGTTCATTTCAAAGGCAGAGATAATTCAGTGAATATCGGAACCAAGAGTTAGTTAACAAGAGTTACTGCACTGTTAACTTTATGTTAAATGCGGACAGTTATCAGACGATAGATATAAATATTGGTATATACATCAAGTTGAACTCTGACAAACGTCACATCTCATGTAACCAGTTAGTCTATCATACTTTACAATGAACATAAAAACGACAATAGTTTAACCAGGTTTTCACCCATCATGTTCTTCGGAAAATATCTGTACCAAGTCAGGAATGTTACAGGTGTTTTTCAATCGTTCCGTTTATTGATACCGTTTGATTTGGTCAGCTTTTATGGACTTCCCCTTTTTGAATTGATCATGCTTACCTTGAAGTTCGGTATTTTTTGTTATACTTGTTTTTACCGATGTTCAAATTTCGTTAATCGATTTAAAACAAATCAAGATTACAAACAAAAGGGAGTGAATCACATGAACTTCCAAAAGAGCGAGACCGGATGCGTCGAAAGAATAATTGTATCTTGTTTTGAATGCATTACCCTGTAAGTGTCATTTTCACATTTTCAATATCAGATTTGTCGTTATCAATTTGTTTGTCCTGTTATAATATTGTATTTTGTTGTATAAATGTTTTTTCTGTGCCTTTTATTTACACCATCTTTTCCCGTTATTGCTAATTGGAAATCTACAATTACTTTGAGCCTTCCTTAAACAAGAAGTTTCCCAGAATTCCTTTTGATGTCATTTGCATCTATATGTTAACTAATTATATGAATGACTATATGAAGATTGAAAGACCAGAAAGGTTTATCCAACGACCTGGGCCTTTTTACCTGAATATATTTGTATATATTAGTCAATCGAAAATATCTTTCTCTTTTTATTTTTGGCTTTTCATAGTTGTTTCTATTTATATGACTTGTTCAAATCTTGCTAGAGTGTCTGTTTGTTTTTGTTTCTTGAATTATCATATAAGGATTTATGTTTGATGACAACGAAATTTTACAGGGGTCAAAAAGAGAGTTCCTGCATCTCTCTTTACTCCTTTTAACTATGAATATAATGTTAAAATGTATATCTAATCCAGTATTATTATATTTTTATTTGCTAAAATCTAGAACAAACTTATATGATATATTAACATTAAGATCATGAGAGTCGGGACACTTTCTTCGAATTATGTTCATTATTTACATAAAAGTAAATTTACTGTTATATTTATACTGTGAACCAACTAAATTGAGCGAGCGATTTATTTTCGCGACCTTCTTTAGTAAAAAAAAATGCGCGAATTTGTGAAACATTGATCTTCCCTCATAGAAATACATTATGAAAATAAGGAAAGCGCGACGCAAGGTACGATAGTAAGGACTACACACAAAAATAAGAATCCACAACAATAAGTTGGTTTACAATCCATTACGCAATATTATTTTTCAATAGCTTTATTCATGTAACGTATAAGCTTTCAGGTTCATGTTTATCCATATACCATTATCATTTTACTTCTGAGATGCACTATCAATTGTTTCGAAATTTAGTTATAATAGTGCATTGCGTGTTCCTAGGTGTAAATATATGTTTATTAAGGTCCTTGATTGTAAATTAAGACGTCTCCGAGAACGTTTAATAAAATATTTTATGCCCAAATATTTGAGTCAGGAGTGTGTTAATGTGCAAGATCACTTTTATTATGTATATGGTTTAAAGTTATCATACTCGTACACATGCAAACCACTACTATTCAAAGATGTCAAACACTATATTTCCAACGGTTAATTATATACAGATTAGTAATGTCGTTTTCTCTTTATGATACTACTATGAGAAAGGATTATTTGTTTCAATTTTTTCGGTGCCAAAATACATTTTATCATAAAGATTACATATGTTTGCTCTTTCTGTGGTCAACTATGTTGCATACAAAATACAGTACAAGGAATATCATGTGACACAATGATGTGTTATAGAATCGTTTTAAAATAACATTTGGTCAATTGAGGATATGTTTATCTTTTTATTTAAAAAAAGATACAGAATGGTTACACTATTATTACTCTTAACTTGTTTGATTGGCGACTGTTTGCTAAGCGTCAAGTGGCAATTATTTCTATGTATTTATGACGAGTAGGAATCGACCAACTGTCATTAGAACAAGAAGGCCTTTTGGTATGTGAACATATTTTTCTTTTCAAAAAGGTCTCCCATAAGAATTAATTTCTTTTCATCCAATCACGAAGCATTTATATAACATCTTATTACGGCCAGACGTACCTTATTACGAATCAAACAGGTATGGTGGAGGTAATGTGTTTTGTTGACTTCTGTCCTGACGTCTTTACAATTTGTCATATGATGCGTCAAAACTGGAGAGAAAGGTTTCTTTATATCACTGGCTTAAAATAATTTGTGCTTGAGAGTTCATGATGACAGTCAATCCAGAAAGCTCTTAGTACGCACGCAATTTATAAAATGTTGTGTTCATATACGAACTTTTGTTTACTCTGGTCGGAACTATCACTAACAGTTCGACTGTCTTCGTTACATCTATAATTAAGCTCGATCAAATGTGCGTATAGATACATTTTTAGATAAACGTCTTACAGTTTCAGAAATAATAAAAAATCATGAAATAAAAAGAAACAAAATTTGCTCTCCACAAGCTTGTAAATGACTGTAACGGTCATTTGTTCCTAACATTATCTGATCATGAATGTTGTCTGTGTAAGTTATCTACCAATAATTCAGATATTTTCTGTGTTGTACATAGACTAGTGTGTAGGAATTTCGCATGCTACCAATACACAAGTTTATGCAGTCAATCCACTACTGTTTAGTAATTCTTGTTATGTAGAGTTATGAACTTTAAAATGTCTTAGGGTTAGACAAAAGCAATGTATCAAACAGCCAATGAATATTACAAAACTATTTAATGTGACGCATCTTCATATCTCAATAAGAGTATAATCTCATTACAGATACAAGGCGTATAATTCTGAACGCCAGAAAAGCGTGTCGTCTTCAAAAGATTCAGCACTAACACTCTAATAGAAAGGAGAAAAAGCTATGCCAAAAATGGCTAACGTATTATATTCCTTTGGTTAGCAAATCCTTGGTGTTGGAATAATTCAATGTTTTGTTAACTATTAAATATATGAAATGACCGTATCGGTGATATTGCATGTTGACACTGAAGTGCTGATTATTAATCTGGTGATACCCTTGCGAACACAACGTCCACTAGCAGTGGCATCAATAAACATAAGAGTATAAATGCCTGTATCAAGTCAGGTATATGTTTTTCACTTTTTTCGTTGGTTGATAACGTTTGATTTTGTCAGTTTTTACGGACCTCCCCCTCTTGAATTTACCTTGTTGTTCGTTATTTTTGTTAAACTTTTGAAGTAAACCCAACAAATATTGTAATTTTAAATATTATATAATATGGATAAACATAGAGTACGATATGAAACATATCAAACATACAATATGAATTAAAACAAAACAAAAATAGAGTAATAATTTAGACCATAGCAAACACATAGTATAAAATGAACCATTACAAAAATAAGGGTATATGTCAAGTCAGGAGCATGTGGTTCGGTGATTGTTGTTGGTTCCTGTCTGTAAAGTGTGTTTTTCGTAGGTTGTTTTGTTGTGAATTATGCCATTAGTTTTCTCAATTGAATTGTTTCATATTTTTCATGTCGAAGCTTTTTAAAGCCGACTATACGGTATGCGTTTTTCTCATTGTGGAGGCCGAACGGTTGCCTAAAATTGCTTACATTCACTTCATTTGAACTTCGGCGGATAGTTATCTCATTGGCAATCAAACATTGAATCAATAATGAAGACATGACCACTAAAATTGCAAGAAGAACATTAAAAATGCAATTACCATATTGAACAATTTAAATACTTTTAACACGTAGTAGACCTACAATTTACAGTTCAAACACGCACTGACAACATAAATTAGTGAAACAAAGGCATACAGAATGGACGTATAAATCCTGAAAACATGTATACACAGTAATAAACAACCAGAACACAAACAATACTCCAGAAATGGATTGGTTAAATAGTGCAAAGAGCGATAACGCTTGAACTCTCAAGATATACAAAAACACGTCAACATTAGAGACGGGAAGTATAAATGCACGTGTCAAAATATTTCACATAACCACTGCAACGATTGGTACTTGTTAAAATTAATATCGTACATATATATTTGATTCATAGTTAGTATATGGCCATCGGAGACAATAGTTTGAGTTCTGAGACTTACTGATAGCAGTAGATCATCGTCTATAAAGTTTTCGAGTTTAATTGGTTGGTTCATATGATCTCACGAGATGGTTAATTTCTATGGACGGTCCGATCCTTTTGAGTTCTTTAAATCTTTAAAAATGAATTATTAAAAATCCACATTTGATTGGTGTTAGCTGAATTCCTATCTTATATTTTCATTTTTAGTTTACAATATTTGTCAGATATTTTTGTTAGAAATTTAATATCTATATGTTATACATGTTATATATATATTAAAGATTCGTGTTGTCTCAATATCATTATCACAATATATAGCAACAAGTGAATGGCTGTATATTTCATTTGTGTTTCTTTCTACAAATCCGTCAAGAACACAGGAAATAAGACAACTTTCAATACATAAAAATAAAGAAAAAAATATATGCATTGTTGAGTGTTTTAAAGATAAGAAATTTAAAAGATTAAATTATTTTTCAGAAAAACAAATTTCATGAAAATATTTTGGGAAAGAACAGAGGCTTTAGCATTATGAAAAATATTTTGGAAATTTATAAATGTATTTACGATGTACGTTTCTAATATATTAATACATAATGGGCTGGTCGGCTAACATTAAGAATGCACATCCTAGGAGAAAATCCAGCCCCAGAATATTCTGCAAACATTGATGACATTAATCCATGCATTATAATTTTATCTTTTCTTAAAACATTAACCATTCAGAAACTAAAAATCATTAATAAAATAATATATTTTATTATACTGTCAGATGAATTCCTATTGTTATTCTATTTGATCATGCACAATTGTAAAACAATTCTTTACGTCTGGGATTCCCATAAGTTGGTAACCGGTATGTGGACGTAGGACACACAATATTGTTTGTTTACAGAACTGTAAGTTATCGCTTCTAAATTTAAAGGTTCATCGGATGAAAATAAAAGAAATTACTTCAATCATTAGTATAAAATAGAGAAGTTATTTCCGAAAGATGTGACATTTAAATATCTATCATCTTCTATAGTTATTTCAATTACAATAACAGTTATGCCTATGCTTCGTCATTATCACGTAAACATGGATGCAAACACATCTAATATGAGCACCGAAAGCTATATTGACTGTGGTAATACTAGTGATTTCATATTAGACAATGATACGTGTTCAACTAACAGCTATACGGATTATAACACAAATTTAAGCGTAAGTTGTCATAATATTGTCTTTCATAACCGATTATTTCGTTTATTTATATATTCGGCTGCAACATCATTTATTTTTGTTTGTGTTTTGTTTTTTGTTTTTTTTGGGGGGGGGGGGGGGGGGAGTGCAAATTAAGGATAAATTGGTCTAGAAATCTAGTATAGGAGATGGAGAGAGTGTGTGTTTTCGTTGTGCTCACAACAAGAAATAAAATGTATTTGTCGTCAACACATTTACCGTAAACAAATGTTTGTTTAATTTCTCTTTCATCAGGCGTGGCATAATGCTTGTATTTTACATTGCTAAAAAGTATAAGATACAGGCATGGGTTATTCGTTATCAGTAATCGTGATCAGCTGTGATCGATTTCATGTTGAAATGTAATTAAATGTTATCAGTAATCGTGCGTTTTCTTATTACAAGTAGTAATAATGTAATTTATTACAATGCAAACGGCAAGTGTAATCATGATTACGTTTAGATTACTTTTAGATTACGTTTTCATGATTGCATGCTGATTATAAATTGTGTACTACATAAACTATTTTAATATACAGACATGAATGAAAACTTCATAAAAAAAGTAAAACAACTAAATACCGAACTCCAAGGAAAATTCAAAACGGAAAGTCCCTTAACAGTTGGCAAAATCAAAAGCTCAAACACATTAAACGAATGGAAAACAACTGTCATATTCTTGACTTGGTACAGGCATTTTCTTATGTAGAAAACGGTGGATTAAACCTGGTTTTAAAGCTAGCTAAACCTCTCAATCGTATGACAGTCGCATAAATTTCCATTTAAATGGACATTGTACGACTTTACCCCAGCAGAGCTATAGAAAAACAGTACATTAACGGGTGTTACACGGACACTTTTTAGATGATACACGGACACTTTTTGTTGTTACACGGACACTTTTTATGAATAGAATCACTCGTGCATGATCAGAGAGTTCATGGGCACTTTAAATTTCAATTAGATTTGAACTTTTGTTTCACCGACATATTTCCTGTCTTTTGATTAAAATGTTTACGTTAGCATCAATAACTATATTTCAAACAATTCCAGTAAATTACTATTCATATCAGTACACTTAGGGATTGACCATTTAACTTAAAAAAGGGGGTATGTCTTTTTCTAAAAATATTTTGATACCCAATTTTATGAGAAAAATATATTGTGGTCAAGCAGATGACAAAATAATGTTCTGATTAGTTTGAGTTCTGAGACTTACTGATAGCAGTAGATCATCGTCTATAAAGTTTTCGAGTTTAATTGGTTGGTTCATATGATCTCACGAGATGGTTAATTTCTATGGACGGTCCGATCCTTTTGAGTTCTTTAAATCTTTAAAATGAATTATTAAAATCCACATTTGATTGGTGTTAGCTGAATTCCTATCTTATATTTTCATTTTAGTTTACAATATTTGTCAGATATTTTGTTAGAAATTTAATATCTATATATTATACATGTTATATATATATTAAAGATTCGTGTTGTCTCAATATCATTATCACAATATATAGCAACAAGTGAATGGCTGTATATTTCATTTGTGTTTCTTTCTACAAATCCGTCAAGAACACAGGAAATAAGACAACTTTCAATACATAAAAATAAAGAAAAAAATATATGCATTGTTGAGTGTTTTAAAGATAAGAAATTTAAAGATTAAATTATTTTTCAGAAAACAAATTTCATGAAAATATTTTGGGAAAGAACAGAGGCTTTAGCATTATGAAAAATATTTTGGAAATTTATAAATGTATTTACGATGTACGTTTCTAATATATTAATACATAATGGGCTGGTCGGCTAACATTAAGAATGCACATCCTAGGAGAAAATCCAGCCCCAGAATATTCTGCAAACATTGATGACATTAATCCATGCATTATAATTTTATCTTTTCTTAAAACATTAACCATTCAGAAACTAAAATCATTAATAAAATAATATATTTTATTATACTGTCAGATAATTCCTATTGTTATTCTATTTGATCATGCACAATTGTAAAACAATTCTTTACGTCTGGGATTCCCATAAGTTGGTAACCGGTATGTGGACGTAGGACACACAATATTGTTTGTTTACAGAACTGTAAGTTATCGCTTCTAAATTTAAAGGTTCATCGGATGAAAATAAAAGAAATTACTTCAATCATTAGTATAAAATAGAAGTTATTTCCGAAAGATGTGACATTTAAATATCTATCATCTTCTATAGTTATTTCAATTACAATAACAGTTATGCCTATGCTTCGTCATTATCACGTAAACATGGATGCAAACACATCTAATATGAGCACCGAAAGCTATATTGACTGTGGTAATACTAGTGATTTCATATTAGACAATGATACGTGTTCAACTAACAGCTATACGGATTATAACACAAATTTAAGCGTAAGTTGTCATAATATTGTCTTTCATAACCGATTATTTCGTTTATTTATATATTCGGCTGCAACATCATTTATTTTTGTTTGTTTTTGTTTTTGTTTTTTTTGGGGGTGGGTGGGGAGTGCAAATTAAGGATAAATTGGTCTGGAAATCTAGTATAGGGAGATGGAGAGAGAGTGTGTGTTTTCGTTGTGCTCACAACAAGAAATAAAATGTATTTGTCGTAAACACATTTACCGTAAACAAATGTTTGTTTAATTTCTCTTTCATCAGGCGTGGCATAATGCTTGTATTTTTACATTGCTAAAAAAGTATAAGATACAGGCATGGGTTATTCGTTATCAGTAATCGTGATCAGCTGTGATCGATTTCATGTTGAAATGTAATTAAATGTTATCAGTAATCGTGCGTTTTCTTATTACAAGTAGTAATAATGTAATTTATTACAATGCAAACGGCAAGTGTAATCATGATTACGTTTAGATTACTTTTAGATTACGTTTTCATGATTACATGCTGATTATAAATTGTGTACTACATAAACTATTTTAATATACAGACATGAATGAAAACTTCATAAAAAAGTAAAACAACTAAATACCGAACTCCAAGGAAAATTCAAAACAGCAAAATCAAAAGCTCAAACACATTAAACGAATGGAAAACAACTGTCATATTCTTGACTTGGTACAGGCATTTTCTTATGTGAAAACGGTGGATTAAACCTGGTTTTAAAGCTAGCTAAACCTCTCAATCGTATGACAGTCGCATAAATTTCCATTTAAATGGACATTGTACGACTTTACCCCAGCAGAGCTATAGAAAACAGTACATTAACGGGTGTTACACGGACACTTTTTAGATGATACACGGACACTTTTGGTTGTTACACGGACACTTTTTATGAATAGAATCACTCGTGCATGATCAGAGAGTTCATGGGCACTTTAAATTTCAATTAGATTTGAACTTTTTGTTTCACCGACATATTTCCTGTCTTTTTGATTAAAATGTTTACGTTAGCATCAATAACTATATTTCAAACAATTCCAGTAAATTACTATTCATATCAGTACACTTAGGATTGACCATTTAACTTAAAAAAGGGGTATGTCTTTTTCTAAAAATATTTTGATACCCAATTTTATGAGAAAAATATATTGTGGTCAAGCAGATGACAAAATAATGTTCTGATTCCCGATTTTCTGTATACCGTATATAATCGTCTAATTTCGAAAAAAATGAAAATAGTTGGGTGATAGCGTTGAAAAAATAAATAATGTTCTTACTCAGAAAGAAGATACCCAACAGTGTGTGAACAAAACAAACAGACATGATAGGTAAAAATGTCAAAAATAGGGGCACAGCAGTCAACATTGTGTTATAATCTCAATCACTATAAAAACAAACAAATAATTCATCAAAGAAAAACAAAATGGCATATAGACAAAGCACATACGCAACATTCAAACACAGTGTTCACTATGACTGAACATGGTTCACTATGACTGAACAAGGGTCACAATGACTGAACATGGTTCACTATGACTGAACATGGTTCACTATGACTAAACAAGGTTCAATATGTTTGATTCTGTTGACTATTAAGCAATCTCAGTATAACTATAATGATTGAGAGCATGTAGAGTGAACATATGTGATTTATTTTAAGGGCATCCGATACAGTTTCAAGGGAGTTAACTCTTGGCGCGATGTTAAGCGTGCGAATTCCCGCCAAACGTCACTTTTTGCGGGACTTCATGCGTGTAATTTTCCGTAATGAGAACGATATTTTAATGTGTATAATCGATGCTCTAATTTAAATTTCTCATACACATTAACTTCTACGCCATTATGATTAGTGCATTTGATTCTAACGGGATAAAAGTCTAATCAAATCATAAGAAATTAAACACTTATTACTGTTTCTGCTGTTCCTCGTTTTGAAGCTTCTGTGAGATCTTTAACAAAATATATGTATAGTGAGCACTGATGGCCTTTTTTTAAGGTCTTTATATCTGTGTAAAAATCATCACAGCTGTACTTTGAGGTTTCTACAACATCTTGTGTTATTTCTGAACGTTTACTAACCAGATTATAAATGATTCAAGTGACTTGCTTTAAAATCGTAGTTTCGGACGGTATGTGTTGAAATTCGGGAGGGTAATACAAAGGACACAAAAACCAAAACCAAGGTTATTGGGGATGTATAGGTATCATGCCCAGTCTTTCAGATATTAATTCAATCGTTTTTGCCAAATCAAAAATTATGAAAAATTTCAAAATTTTTGTAAAGTTTTTCTGTCTGATAAAAGCCTCCTTTAACAAATTAAAGATTCTGCTATATGATTATTTTTTTTGTTTTCTGACAAGTTCCGTTTGCAGGAAAAGACCACATGTAAGTAACCTTTGTGTTGTGATCCAATGGAAATAAGTATATACAAGCGAACTTTAAAAACTGGCTAAAAACAGTAGGAGCCTCCAAGTTTTCTTCAACAGTAATCATTCACCCGAATAACAGTTTGGTTTTATCAATAAATGTGAAATTCTTAAAAGAGATTAAATGTGAATAAAAGGATGTTATAGGGGTATGTCAATAAAACAGCAGCCCACCAACCAAAACAAAAAACATCTAGAGGTCAACATATGGTTTTAAAAAATACACAAGTGTTTACGGTACCGGCATGTCAATCTCTAAATTGCTGCGAGTCTTTAAATTACGCCGTAAAAATCAACAGTCCGCAATAAGAATGCTTGAGATGTTTCACTTGGAACATAAACAGAATAAACAGAGAGAGGTATTTATGATACACATGTTTTTATTTCCGAAAACAATATTACTATGTTAAGGAAGCTCTTTATAAGCAATATATATACATTTGAAAAATGACGCCGATAACCTTGAAGAGAAAATTGGCGGCAGACGTCGAAATTGTCAGCCAGCGACGTTGTGCATTTTCGAGCTAACGTTTAGGTTACCAAGGAGGAACGCAATTTTTAGGATAAATCGCGATTTATCTTCGAATCCAACACGGTAACATATATTTTTTATTTGCTATTTTGAGTAAGCATGACAGAAGACAGTTGATGTAGAAAAATGAGAAAAATGACAATATAAAAACCTCTCGATTTCCACATTTTAAGGGAAAATAATATCCCACTTTGAGCATCTTATCCGTAATTTTAAGCATGGGATGAATAATTATGTAGTCATTCCTGCAGGGATTTATTTTTATCTTATTTTCACTTATCACAGCATCAGATTGAATCTATTGCTATCAATTTATGACGATGAATATCTACTCCAAAATTTTTTATAACTTTGCTTAACTTTTTTACAAAAGTGCAAAAATCTCCAATTTTCAGCCTCAATTTTTTCGAAAACAAGCACGGTGACCTATGTTTTATTTGATGATTTCTTTTATAACACGCCCGGACCTACAACATATTTTAAAATTATAAAAATGACAATATAACGTGAAAATGTATCGGATGCCCTTAAAACAGTTCACCTAATAAATTTACCTTTCCAAATGTCTCATTTGAGATTGAGTTCTTGTGATAAAAGATGTCTGCTTTGAAAGCATTTTGTGTTCTCTGATGGAGCACCTTTGCTGTATCAGTATCAGATCTCATGATATGTTGTTGCCGCACAAAATTAACCTTCAGAAACACCATCCGTCGGAATGAAAATTGTTCGAAATAACCTTTACGACGCTTTAGAAAGGAAAGTCTGTTTTGTCCTCTCCTCTCATTATCAAAATCATTGAAAATAAAAAGAGAAATGAAAGATGACACTGGCTAACTTACAGACTATTTGACTATAATAGACTAGATGTGTGGGTTTTTTTTGTCGCGTCAATTTCAGAACTTTGCCCTAGCGCACTCTTTCGCTACTGTTGACAGACGGACGGACTTCTTTATACCATTATGTGTCCCGACTAAGACGAGCGTATACAAATTATTTCATATAGTTTGTGGATTCATTATTTCTGAATATTTAAAATACATGTATAAGAAAATTAAAATTATAGGTATAATATATGAATTAAAGTTTTTAATTCTAAAACGTTTTACATCCATTTAACCTATCATAAAATACGATCCTCGTTATTACTACCTCACGTGTTTTGAATAAACGAGACAGTAAATATAAAATACAAATAAGTTTTTAATTCAAAAATTGATTTAGAATCTAAGAAATAATTTTCCGTTGAAAACTATAAAGTATTTCTCAAAACAGGATGAAATATTATGAATCTCAATAGCTCATTTTGGAAATTAAAACAAAGACAAGGTTGTATGAATAGATTGCCGGCTTGAAAATCGAAATTTGTTTTCAATCTTTCCGGTCATTATAGCTTTTTGAAAGTGAGAAATTTTATGTTGGATCGTATTCTTGAAGCAATTGTTTTTGTCATAAGTTAAATTTACAACAAGTTTAGTTTTAAAAACCGTAAATTTTGATTTAATTCACATTCACTGAGTATATTAATTTCTTATATTTTTTGCCTTAAGCTTCAGTGAGATCAGGCGAAATCTTTATCATTTCTCCTTGAGACAATTTGAAATGAAACAAATGACAAAAGACAATGAACCTTTATCATTTATATTTTTACTATAAGATTTTGTCAATTAAGCAGTATAGATCAAATTTAACTTCATTGCAGGATCACCATTATTTTACGAGAATCTTAAAGAAATAAGTTAATCTCAACATGCATACGTTGCCAGTATATCGAAACTTCTAGAAAGTATTGTTTAACCTTCTGAAAACTCAATTTTGAAAATCACATATCAAGTTAAAATTCTAAGCGTAAGTCATTTAAATTTACCAGTGTAAAGTTACATGGGCGTGCGAGATTTGCGCCGATTTAAAAAAAAATCGATCTTTAATTTGCACCGATTTGATTTTTTCATTAGCGCCTATTTTTTTATCACTAGCCCCGATACTATATTTGCTATACGAGTAAATACATGTACATGTAGTAAACATAGAATGTATATTGCATGGTAATATATGGATATAAACAGTGTTCCCTAATGTTTGAGATAATAAATTTTGGTCATAATGTTCGAGATCTTCGTTTTGACACGAGAAAAAAAAAAAAAAGGATGGACTTCGTTGCTGGCAAGTACAAGTATAGAAAAGATGAAATGACTAGAAAGGAATATATCAGATGTGTGGCATATAAATTCTCGGCAAGATAATAACTCATTGTACTAGTATTACGTTTTTATGGATTTTATTGTGGTGCTTTGCAATGCTGTAAATAGAATTTTACTCCGTGATTTAGTGGATGTAAACAGAGTGCACAAATATCTTTTAAATTGACTTATCCTGCTCGAAATTCTACTCCCACCTCCCCTTTGTGAGCAGGGGACAACAGTTATATACATGTTATAATTGACAATTCATAACATATGTACAGCTGGCTAACGGAAGAGGTTTATATGATAAATAGAAAAATAACTTTCACCTATAATTTATCTGTACACAATCGGCGCAAGTGAAAGAAAAAAGTGAAATGCAGATCGGCGCAAACGCAAAAGCCGAGTTCAAAATTCATATTTTATTATTATTTTATTAGAACGGAGGTTACAGATAGTGTAGTATCTTTTGTGTCCAATTGTGTTTAATTTGATACTAGCTCATATTTTAGTTCAATAATTTGTTACACATTTATAAGCATTCAACAGAAGAAACCATTAATTAAAGGAAATTATTACTCATAAATAACTCATAAAATTAATTTGTATTACCCAAACGCACCTATTGTATGTTATAAAATTTGAATTAGTGAATAACAACGGTAATACATATGTCAATATCGATTATGTCCCCGCAGACAATGAGGTCACTTGATTATTAATTAGTCACTTTATGATCAGATCTTTTGTTGATTGAAAATATAAATATAAAAACAGTTAAATATCTTTGACACAGGAACAAATATTATACTGATCCTGTCTAAAGTTCATAGTAAAATATGAATATTGAAAGCGAAATAAGGACGTCATATTAGAATCCAACGTAATTATAAGTAATCCTTAGTTATCATACTCTATGTAAAGAAAAGGCATCTAATTAATCAGTCACATTTGAATTTAGGTGTAATTGTAATGTAATCGATTACATTTCAAAATCAAGGAATTGTAATTCAATCATTTATTTTTCAAAGTAGCCTTCCCCATGTACAGAGAAAAAAAAAACGATTAATCAACATTTTGCAGTATTTATTTTCTTATGTCGTTGAGAGAAAAAAATTTTTTTACTGGGCAGCATGCCGTCTTTAACGAACGATAGATGTCTCTACAATGCGTCAAGCTCTATATCGTACAGAGTTAATAAGCACTCCGAACAATACGAGAAATAATAATAAATTTGCCATTAACACCATTTCTCAAAATTACAAAAAGCATTAAGATGTTACATGAGATAACTATAGACAAGGTTTCTGACTTAAGAAAGTAACATTGATATGTGGAGGGTTTAAATCGTTGATGTGTCATTAACGATTATTCTATATCTTTTTATATTCAGAAAATTTGCGAACAATAAAGGGACTATCATATCATAGCTGTATTTGGCAAAACATTTCGGAATTTTAGGTCATCAATGCTTTTCCAATTCGTACTTCGTTTGGCATTTCTAATTTGCATCACTGATGAGTCTTCCGTAGACGAAACGCGCGTCTGGTGTACAAATTTTTGATCCTGATATTTATGATAAGTTTTTTTTTCAAGATAAGATATATGTACGGTATCGAAAGGTCACTGATATATAAGTTTTTACCGACATCAGTTGCATTACCAATTGTTAAATATGAGTTTCTATGGATGTCGATATTGGTCTACCAAATGATTAACCTTACCTATGATTTTATTGGTTTTTAAAAAAATAAAGCACCGTTCATATATAAGGAAATACAAAAAAATAATCAAAATTTTTAAGTCGAAAAAAAAAAAACCACGGAAGTCCACAACACACAACGTATAACACAAAAAGTGTTTTACTTTGTGCTTTGTTTTTCCTTTTTGTTATCTGTGTTTCTTCTACCTGTAACAGTCGTGTCTATCATTTGTCCTGAAAAACGAGTTTTCAATTAAAAAAATCCATATTCTGTCATTTTTTCGGACTTGAAAATTGACATGACCGATTGTTTACGAATTTGGTAATAGCTTAAAGTTCGATGAGAGTCAATCACCAATCATTAATTACATAATGCATAATTACTCTGATATAACTAAGTATTTTATAGATTGAAGTAACAAGAAGGTTGTCACATGTGATGACCATTCCAGACCTAAAATCACACCTGGTTTTTGGTATTGCTCAGTCTGAATTTCTTGTTTATACCTATGATTTTTGAATGTCCTATGGTATCTTCCGCCTCTATTTTTTTATTAACAACATCAAATAGACCCATGGTTGTTATCTGTAGCTACAAATGAGTATGCTATTTCTGTTTCATTCGAGACCAGCGTCAGTTGTTTGTTACAAGTACAAATTTTGTTTTACTTCGTATCTGGCCTTGCGGTCATAAAATTTCGAATGATTATCGTACTCAGACTCAGAAATTAACCAATTTAAATACTTGATTTAGTGTCTCGAGCACAAATTTTGTGCTCCGAGTACTGAGTATTGTTTAATGGTGATTCTATAAACGAGGAAATGAGGACGGGATTGTTGCAACGACAAATAAAACAAATCTGTACGTGATTATCTGTGATACAAATTAAATAAGGGTTGCATCAATAAAACTTTCCAGATTTACTATCAAGAATTCTAAGTGTAATGACTCCTTTGTAAATAGCAACACTCTATCGAGAAAATCACAAAAGGACACGCAAGACCCTGAATTGAATCAACTCAGAGATATATTACTCGTCACACAATTACTTTTGAAATGATAGTTCATAAATATTGCCATTTTTACATGTTAGATTCTTCTGTGCGGACTGACGAATATATTTGATACAATCACTCTAAGTTAAGGATGTACTTAGGTGAGGTTTAGGAATTTCTGTAAAATGTTCGGACTCCTTTGTTTTTTTTTCTACGATACAGGGTAAAATATTTTGCCCCATAACACCCATTTTTCTTTTCATATAAGACTTCAATAGCTCATAAAAGGTCATTTACCAAAATTTAAGCAGATTCTAGTTTCTTTTCTTTAAATTTGAAACCCAAATAATACCAATGCAAATATAAGGTAAAAGTCCGAGTCGGTCCATTCCCGCCATTTTAAAAAAAATAAATATCTCGAAAAGGAGCTCCATAACCTATAAATATCTGTAGTTTATTTTGTTCCTGAACTAATGCTCTTCTGACTTATAGTATCAAAAATTTTAGATTCTATATTTTTTTACTTTCACCTAAGTACACCCTTAAGTTATCTGCCTATATTTAATGATTATTGACTTTGATGCACGTTGAACAAGCTAATACAAAACATATTACAAGGCATTGTACGGCTTGCTTGATTTCCCTTTAAAACAAAGATTTCAAAATAGTTTCATATCTGAAAGTCAATCATTGACTAATCATCCCGATTGTCCAATTTCTATCTTTGCTTTAATTTTAGATCACGTTAGGCATATTGAATATTAGTTATGCAATGTCTGTTGTCGAACGTATGCGCTGTAGTTGACAACCATTTTGAGGTTGGCATAACGTGATAGGAATTCCACTGTTGACAAAGAAGAACCTCGTATTTCAATTCAATGTAGTATGCTTACCAATATATATGATACTTATGGCTTCATCTACAAATGGATTAAAAATTTACATTAACAGATCCACATTTGGTTTCAAATATGAGCCATCTCAACTCTGTTTACATTTTTCCAGATCAAATTAATATTTACGAACAAATTTATTATCTTTTCACGTTTTTTTTTTTTTTTTTTTTTATTTTTTAGTCATTATATGGTTCTCTAAAATGGATAGCATTGTGCCTGTTAATTGGTATCTTGTCAATGAACATTATAGTGATCATTCTATTATTCGCCAGCAAACGGAAGTCAAGAATGGGATTTTTCGTCAAGAACTTAGCATTTTCAGGTAAAAATATCAATCTTTGTTCTAGATCATCAATTTTTATGACTGTTATTATAAATCAATAAAAGTATTCGATGTGTGTAGGAAGTACGCCTGGTTTATTATAGGAGGGTCTGGATGGGGATCCTTCATTTCTGTGTTCTTTAAAATTTCAGGTAATTTTTCTGTATTCTTTATATTTTTTGACCATTATTTTCTATTCTTTATATTCTAGCATATCATTATTCTCTATTATTTTTTTTTTTTGCCGTTTTTTGTCTCTATTCTTTCTATTATTTTTTTTGCCATTTATTCTGCAAATTATACCTATTATTCTTTAGTCTGTTAACCCCATCCAGACCCTCTTATAGGTCTATTGTAAAGCAATGTTGCGATGAAAAATATTGATATCAGTTCAAAAACTGAAAAAAGTAAGATGATACCAGGAACTCATTAAAAGTCAATAAGCTGAAACAGGACAGAATACAAATAATCACGATATAAATGATGGCTTGAACTGAAGTCTACAAAAAGTACAGAGAAACCCGCAAGATTTAGCAAAATGAAACTCAACATCAACTTGGTTAATGAATTCAGAATGAAACACAACACAAGAAACCATGGACCGAATAAAACCAAAACATAAACGGGCAGGGCAAATTAACAATGAAACACAACGCAGAAAAGATTGCGCAACATAAACGGGCAGGACACATTCACAATGAAACACAACTCAGAAAAAGATTGCGCAACATAAACGGGCAGGACAAATTCATAATGAAAGACAACTCAGAAAAGATTGTGCAACATAAAATGGCAGGACATATTCACAATGAAACACAACGCAGAAAAGATTGCGCAACATAAACGGGCAGGACATATTCACAATGAAACACAACGCAGAAAAGATTGCACAACATAAACGGGCAAGACAAATTCACAATGAAACACAACACAAAAAAGATTGCGCAACACAAACGGGCAGGACAAATTCACAATGAAACACAACGCAGTAGGAAAGATTCACAATAAAACACAACCCAGAAAAGATTGCACAACATAAAATAGCAGGACAAATTCACAATGCAACATAAACGGGCAGGACATATTCACAATGAAACACAATGCATAAAAGATTGCGCAACATAAACGGACAGGACATATTCACAATGAAACACAACGCAGAAAAGATTGCGCAACATAAACGGGCAGGACAAATTCACAATGAAACATAACTCAAAAAAGATTGCGTAACATAAAGGGGCAGGACATATTCACAATAAAACACAACGCAGAAAAGATTGCGCAACATAAACTAGCAGGACAAATTCACAATGAAACATAACGCAGAAAGGATTACGCAACACAAACGGGCAGGACAAATTCTCAATGAAACACAACGCAGAAAAGATTGCGCAACATAAACGGGCAGGACAAATTCACAATGAAACACAACGCAGAAAAGATTGCGCAACATAAACGGGCAGGACATATTCACAATGAAACACAACGTAGAAAA